>CM051266.1:8571876-9011876 GCA_027921565.1 Artemia sinica
AGTTTTGTCAAGCAAGATGCCTAGGAATCGAACGTAACGATCCTTGGGTCTACTTAGAGAACCTCTTGATATGTGTATTCCATTGAAGTCAGGGCAAACCTTTGAGACTCTGGAGAAAATGAGAAAACATGACTTTCCGACATTTAAGGCAAGATAATTTACATGAAACCACTGGATAACTCTTTCAAAAAGGGCCATCATCTTTGAACGAAGATCAGACACAGTCCTACCAGCTGTGCCAAGGGTACTGTCATCAGCAAAAGCAATAAGTGCATCCGGTAAGGACGAACTCCTGTCACAATTAGTGACGGATGCTGGTTGGCCCAATGACAAATCCTTGTGGAATGCCAAGCTATTCCAGAAGGATTAGTAAAGTGCGAATCAACTGAGATGACCCGACCAGATAAATATGATAGAAACCAAGAATAAACATTCTCTCTTATACCAATATGGGACAGTTTCCAAAGAAGAACCTTGTGTATTAATGAGTCGAATGCTTTTCGTACATCGAGAAAAAGAGCAGCAGGTATCAGACCAGAGTCAGGAGCTGAACGTAAATGATTCAAGAGAGCTGCACATGCATGCTCAGTTGACTGCTTCGCCCTAAAACCAAACTGAAAATCATGAAAAAATTGTTTAGAATTAAGAAAATCAAGAAGTCGATAAAGCATAGCTTTTTCAAACATTTTACTAAACACTGATAAAAGAGATATGGGACGATAAATAGCAGGATCATTCCGTGATCCACCTTTAAAAAGAATAATAACACAAGCCCGCTTTAAAGCACTTGGGAAAACACCATTTTCAAAAGAAAGATTGACAAGTCTCGTGAGGGCCGAAACGATGACAGGAAGAATGAACTTGACAACCTTAGTCGGAATACGGTCTGGGCCGTATTCCGTTTACTTCTCAGTTTAAAAAGCTCCTAGTAGGGCTTCTTCATCATCTGTAATATGTTATAACATATGACATGTTGTAATATGTTGTAATATTGAATGTTATATATTAGCTGTTAACATTATATGTAGTAATGTGTTGTGTATGCTAGAATAACCGCTATTATTGTAATTAGGTTCCGCTCCCTAACCCCTTCCTAGACCCAGATGTATTCCTAAACTATTGAAATTTTTTTTCGATTTTTGTGGTTTGTGTAAACTTCTGCCCTAATCAATCGTCAATAAATTCGTCGAAATTTTGAATGTCTAAAAAAGATAATTTTGTAAGTCGTTGGGGTCAAGCCTTATTTTGATGGTGTCCTCAAGTGTTCAAAAAATTGGTTCTGGCTCTGTTTACGGTTATTCAGTAAGATTTCAATTTTCACTTAGTTTGAATTTGTACGTCATTCAAAGGTAAAATATTTAAAATACTAGCTTTTAAAAAATTTAATTGTGCGTATCTTTCCCAAAATGAAAATAACTGATGTAAATGTTTTGCAGCAACCCCCTCCTCCATCTATGACTAGATAAGGGCATAAGCAATTCCTAGAATTTGTCAATTTTAGTGCTTTTTGCATTTATCTATTATCAAGAGCTTTTTCTGTATGACAATTCTAAAAAAAAATAAGGGAAAAAAATCATCTAATTTGTATTTTGTCTCGGGATATAATACTGTGACGGGAGCGATGAATATATATTGAAATAATGGTGAATGGGGAACTAAATTGTACCTTTACTATTTTCCGCCTGATTCCTGTGTTATATCGCAATGTTACCTTTTCAGGTTTTGAATTGTCCATTAATATAAATGAATCCACAAATCTGCAGTAAATTAAGAAGTGGTTATACATCACCTGTTATAATCCTTTAGTCAAACGGATGTAAGCAGCTTCATAGAAAAATCAACATGTGACAGCGCCGTGGATAAATCTGCGTCTCTAGATTAAAGGTCTGCTGGTTCAATCCGGTCTGTCGCTAGGAGAGTTTCCATAAATTAAGAGGGATGGTGTTTTTTTTTTCTGGGAAATAATTTTGGAACTGTGAGAATGAAGACCATTCAATAACATGATACAATGTGAATAAAATGGTGACTAAAGAAAACCAATGATATTTTTCCTTCTCCTACTCCTTCCCTCTCCTTCCTTCCTTCTTTATCATTCTCCTTCCTTCTCCTTCCCGAGTATCTTTTCCTTCTGGTACAGCTACAGGCTTCTCTTGAAATCGCTTGTTACAGAATTGGTTGTAACATATATTTTAAGCAAAAAAAAAAAAAAAAAGATTTTAGTTGTTGAAAGAGCCACTAGTGAACCTGCAAAATCATGGAGAAATAATGCTGCGAATTTAATAATTAAATTGTTTTGATAAATTCTGTCAATCACTGAAAAAAAAGAAATTTTTTTTATGTCATCCATGTCTAAATTTTATCCTTGTCGGGTTTTAGGGTGTTTTCTACTTTCTAAGTAGAACTACTTTGGAAATATTTTCTACTTTCTAAAAATTAGGTCTACTTTTTAAGTAGACCTAATCAGCTGACTACCGAAGGAGGTCTCTTGGGCTCGGCGCATGATATCTTTACGCTTTATGCTCTATTTGAAATACCTGCTACCACTCCCTTGGAAATTAGAGCTCATTACCAAAATAATAGATGGAAACTAGGCCCCCTTCTGGGCCCTTTTTCTTCAGTTGGTCCATCGTGTGGCATGAAGAATCACGCCATTACGTATAAGAAGAAAAATGTATATATATATTATATATATATATATATATATATAATATATATATATATATATATATATATATATATATATATATATATATATATATATATATATATATATATATATATATATATATATATATATATACATATATATATATATATATATATATATATATATATATATATATATATATATATATATATATATATATATATATATATATATATATATATATATATATATATATATATAAATATATATATATATATATATATATATATATATATATATATATATATATATATATATATATTATATATATATATATATATATATATATATATATATATATATGTATATGTATATATAAATCCTTGCTGAGTTGCTACTTTAGTCACCTTAACGAAGAGAAAAAAATGCACCTCAGACAACAATAAAAGGAGAAAGAAAAAAGGAATAACAATGTAAGTAAAAATGACAAATAATAATAGTGATGGAAAGACTTGGAAATGATGAAAGACATGAGCCTAATTTAATTGAGCTAGGTCAATGAAGCTTTCGGAGATGTAAAGATATGAAAGTTGAGCGGATTCCTGAAAGTTCCATAAACCTGGCTCCAATACTTCCTTGTGAATTGTTCATTCTACTGTCTTTCTCTTTCTAAATTTGAGGACTCTTTCTAAATTCTCCGTGAAAGCTTTTCCGGTAATCAATTGTTTACTCTACTTGCAAATGTAAAGTAGAAGAACGGTGGAGAATCCCAAAATAGGTTAGGAGGACTCCCGTCATGGTAAAATCTATGTACCCTAAATTTTAATTCCCTTTTGGTTTATTTTTCCTAAATCTAGCCTAGAAAGTTGTTTGATGGTTCATTCGATATTTTGTGATGGGGGGATTTGTAATTTAGCTCATTGTTCATATTTAGCTCTTGATTCCGTGGAATGTTGACTGAAACGAAAATGGTTGAACCTTTAGATTCCATTTGAATACTGATTTTTGTCCCCAAATCAATAATTTAGAAGGCTTTAAATAATATTGTAATTTTATTTTTATATTTCCAAAAATTAAATTTGCTCAAGTCTTTTTTGTCTAATATTTAGATACTAGCTGCTGTGGAGAATGTTTCCCGGAGTCTGCCGAAGATTCATCGTTCTGTTAGTGAGCCAACACTGAACCGTACGCAGTTTCAAGAAGAAATGTTCTTTGGATGTGCTTCACCCAAAACCCCGGTCAATTCTCAATTTGGAGCTTTCCCCCTTTTTGTTACAGGTGGTGTCATCTAATATTTTTTAGCTTTTTTAGTGATTTAAAACTATAAAATTCAAATTTGGTGAAAAAATTTGTTGCCTTTGTAATTTTGTTTCTTATTATTGCGTATTTAATTTGGCTCGAGTAATTCAAATGATGTTATAGGACGTCTTTTATTGAATGGAAGTCCCGTAGTGGCACTGTGGGTTCCACCTTAGCTTGGTCATACAGGGCCCAGAGATCGAACCCAGCTGTAGCAACCCACTGGAGGGCCAAGGGTTGCGAAGTTGCGAAGAAGCTTCGTTGATCCAATTGCTACTGTTATTATTAAACAGAAATTTTGACCCCATAGTACCAAATTCACAAGGTGTAATGAAGCGCTTCAAGTGGGTGTTACGTGACGCGTTTTGTGGAATTGGAATAATTTCTCATGCTAAATTAAATTCAAAAGGTGTTGTGGGGTGCTTCAAAATAGAGTAATTAAAAAGATGTTCTTTGACAATTTTTATTGAATTTGTCTCTTTATCCCACTACGCTGAACTAATCATAAAAACCAGTTGCTAAAGTGATAAACTGCAACAATGGATTGATTGTAACTTTCTTGGTTATTAGGATATTTAGAAACATTTATTTTTTTCTCATTTTTCATAGTATTTGCTTTTTTCTTGCTAAAATTATTGGAAAATGGAGTTGATTCCTGCTTTTGTGTGGTGTTTTACGAACATAACGGATAGAAAATCAACCAATGAAAATGCGAAAAGAAAGAGCGAAAAAGATATCGATTAAAAATTCTGAGACAGCCTATAGATTTAACATTAACGAAAAGCAAATATTTTTATCGGAGTAATAAATAATATTTAATATATTAAATGTATTTTAAGATGTTGCAAGATACTTAATTCTAAATCTGTAACTTGATAAAATTCAAGATAATTATGATGGATCCCTTCTGAACTCCCGTAACTCCCTTTTTTAAGGTTCATTTGATGAAAAGGTATTAATTGTATTGAAATTGGAAGAATTTTAGGCTCTTTCATTAAAGAAATAATTCAACATAATTACTCGGCATAATAAATAGCTGTTCATGAAAATTTTTGTTACTGTGAATGTTCGAAATTAGTGAACGTCTGAAAAACTTTTTTTCTTCTTGTATTTAGTCAGCTTTGCCAGTCAATTTTTTCAGTTTTGTGCAAGGCTTGATGGTGACAGGTTAGGTTAGATATTCAACTCATTCCTGAGATTTATAACTTAATTTAACCTAACTTTAATTTTTACCATCAAAGCTTGCATAAGACTGAAAAAGCTGATTCGCAAAGATGATTGAAAAAGCAAAAAAGAAAATGGAGCAAATAAAACCAAAAAAATATATATGAATATATAACACAAATAAAATCTGGACGTACAAATAGCCTCAGAATGGATAGGTAGTGAGGAGTAAAAAAGGGTGGGGATAGGAAAATAAGTAATACAAAAAAAAAGTAAAGAAATATGTGTAAAAGACATGTTTAAACGACACATATATGTAAGTGCAATAATTAAATGGGAAAATTATAACGTTAACTGTACGGTAAGAAAAATTAACACGATTGAGGGAAAAAAAGAAGACAGAGAGAATAAGACAAATAACCGTAAAAACAAATTTCTCATCCTACCGAAGATAATTAGTGGAGGAACCAGAAGGGAAAGGGAAGGGAAGGGTACGAATTCTCGAAAGTTAATGATTTGGGTATTTGTTAGCTCTAAAACAAATGTACAATACAAAAAAAAATCTGTACATAAAAAATAATTCCAAAAAAGATAAGTTATGAGGATTAAAAAAGAATGGGGATAAAAAAAACATAATAATACAAAAAAAAGTAAATAGATATATGTAAGTACGAATTCTTAAAAGTTAATGATTTTATTTGTTAGCTCTAAAACAAATATACTGTACAAAAAAAATCTGTACATAAAAAATAACTCCAGAAGATAGGTTATGAGGGTTGGAAATGAACAGGGACGAAAAAACAAAATAATACAAAAAAAAGAAAAATAAATATATGTAAGTACGAATTCTCAAAAGATAATGATTTGGGTATTTGTTTGCTCTAAAACAAATGTACAATACAAAAAAAAATCTGTACATAAAAAATAATTCCAAAAAAGATAAGTTATGAGGATTAAAAAAGAATGGGAAAGAAAAAACAAAATAATACAAAAAAAGTAAATAAATATAAGTACGAATTCTTATAAGTTAGTGATTTTATTTGTTAGCTCTAAAACAAATATAAAGTGCAAAAAAAAAATCTGTACATAAAAAATAACTCCAGAAAAGATAGGTTATGGGTTAAAAAAGAATGGGGATGAAAAAATAAAGTAATACAAAAAAAAGTAAATAAATATATATAAAAGGTAAACCTAAACGACAAATATAATATAGAACAAAAAGGAACACAATTGAAAAAGGAATAACTGTAATAATAATCATCAGATAACAAAAAATAATTGAGTCGGCGAAAGAACGGGGAGCTAACAAGTCAAAAATAAAAACTAATATATCGTCCTACAGAAGATTGACATGGGAAAACCAAAAAAAATTCTTTGAAAGTTATTAATCTGGGCCGAAAATATCGAACTTAAAAAAAAAAAAAAACAGGTAGGGAACTTAAATGACAGGGGAACTTTTCAAACCTCAAATGAATATTTCAGCGCTGTATCCAAGGGCCATCCTCAGCAAAACATATATAAATATAATAGAAGACTTGCAGTAACAGAAAAGAAATAATGTATTTGATGTTTTCCTAAAATAGAAAAATATCTGGTGTTTAAATAGAAAAAAAAATAAGGATAAAGTAACAATATAAATGGCAGAGATCGGGGACTGGTATTATTACATAAATGTTAAAAAAGAGAAGAGAAAAAAAAACAAGAAAATGCACAATTATTCAACTTTAGAATTGATGCCATTCAGATATAAATCGCCTCCTGGGAACAGGCTCAACTCCCCTCCCACCTCGAAATCCTAATTTTTTCATATTTCTAACCACTCTCTATTAAAACTATCAAAAAGAACTTTTTTCTATTGTTGAAAAGCTTTGTTGAAGAACGTTTTTAGAACGTTGCAACGTCTTTGAAACGTCGCAATATCTGCATCATAAATTTTTTTGAGTTCAATGAAAGTAAACGAAGTATGTTAAGGGTTTGTTACATAACCCGTCTCGTCGTTTTATTTTGTGTGGTTCAAGTTTTTCATTTTTCGTCAATATTGGTCGAAATATCTACGTATATAAAAAAAAAATTACAATTTGTTTTGCTTAAGGCCCTTTGATATAGAACTGAAATATTCATTAGAGGTTTTGAGTAAGTGTCACTGTCTTAAAAATGCCCTATTGTTTACCAGTTGTTCGTTTTTAACTATGGAAAGGCAGTGTGGTCTTTGTCGTTATTTAAATAATTATTTGTTTACGAATGTGCTATACGTAAAATAAGGCTTCAAAATGTTACTTTACGAATTATATATGTTAGTTTTTGTCTTTTCTTTCTTCGTTTTTTTAATTTGATGGAAGATCTATCGGAAGACTTTCTGTAGAATATAATTTGATGGTTAGTTAATTACCTTATATATAATTGTTCATTATATCTATACTTGTGTAAATGATACAGTTAATAGTAATATTATTTTCAGATATTTGTTATGTATTCTATGTTTTCGATCTCTATGTTAGCTAATTCGAAATAGACCGTGACAATCATTTTTCGTTAAATAGATCATTTTAATTCTTAACGCTAGGGATTTATCTTAATTGTCTGACGCCTAGAAATAGTTTTAAAAGTGAATTGTAATGTGTAATATTTGTATAGTCTTCTATAAGTTTTGCGGATTTAGCTGTTGCTGAGAATTTTAAATAGTTTATATTATTGTGATTATTGAAAATATAAGTTTTTTCTCCTTCGCATAATTTTAAGAAATTGTATCTTCGCCGCTGTAAGAGCGATTGTTTGGATGATGCGGGAGCTTGAACTGAGAAACAAACTGGAAATAAAACTTAAAACCATCGCAATGAGTGAAAGCCTGGATTGAGGCTAATTCGATATAGGCCGTGACAATCATTCTTCGTTAAATAGATTCTTCGTTATTCAGTTTCAAATTTATTTCTTTATTTATAATGCTAAGAATTTATATTAATTATCTGACTCCTAGGTATAGTTTTAAATGTGGATTGTAATATGCAATATTTGTATAGACTCAGTGGCGGTTTTAGAAGAGGGACAGAGGGGGTACTTGCCCCGGGTGCAAATATTTTAAGGGGTGGGGGTCAAAATTTCAAACAAACAATCTAACGGTTATAGTCATTTTGTAATTTTTGAAATTTTATTAATAAAGTACAGCAGTTAATAAACGAAAATAATTAATAAATTATTAATTAATTGATAAAATAAATATTAAAAAATTGAATAAAAATAATTAATAATAAATAAATAAATTAAATAATAAATTAAAATAAATGATTAATTACTTAGAAAGTTGAAAACAACTTCATTTAATAAATAAAAATTCTAAATAAAATTTTATCGGTCCTAAGAAACGAACTGGAAATAAAACTTCAAATCCCTCATAACGAGTAAAAGCCTGGATTGATGAAAATTTGGGAATATCGAGCTATTCCTATTCTGACAATATTTTGAACATTGTTCCTATTTTACTGATTAACTTGAACGATGATCGGTTATTGTCAAGTGACTCATTAAGGTCTTTTCAAGTATTTGAAAAATCTATATACACATTTTTTTTTATGGTTTTTCATAATTCAAGGCTATTTTTTTAGAAATAGAATGGCTTTTATTTTGTATGCTGCAGATTTGAGTTGGCATATATGAATTGAAATTAGAATTACATATAGTCACTCACGCCTTTAAAATTTGACAGTGGGGGGAGGGGTGGTGGTATGTACCCAAATGGACTTTTTGCTCCCACCCCTCCCTCTTCCTAGATTTTGAAAGTTACCCTTTAGGGAAAGGGAAATTTTTTTCTTCGTTTTTTTTTCTTCGTTTTTTTTTTTTTTTTTTTTTTTTTTTTTTTTTTTTTTTTTTTTTTTTTTTTTTTTTTT
The DNA here is from genome assembly GCA_027921565.1 of Artemia sinica. Lineage (NCBI taxonomy): Eukaryota > Metazoa > Arthropoda > Branchiopoda > Anostraca > Artemiidae > Artemia > Artemia sinica. The sequence goes on from CM051266.1 coordinate 8,580,868, forward strand.
TTTTTTTAATGAAGATACAAAAAAGGTATTTTAAAGATTAGGAGCCGGAAGGGCAATTTTTTCGATCTTTTAAATTGAAAGTCAAAGAGGGTACATATATATATATATATATATATATATATATATATATATATATATATATAATATATATATATATATATATATATATATATATATATATATATATTATATATATATATATATATATATATATATATATATATATATATATATATATATATATATATATACATGACAATAATAATTCCTCGTCATATTACCTTCTGTTATTTGTATATGTTTGGTCTTGTCTTAAGCAGAGATAACAGTAGAGACTTTTTTGGATAATTTCCATAAAAACTTTCTAGAGTCATGTGAAAATCAAGGATTGGAAGGGGGGGTGTAACGGAAACGAATAAAAGAGTACACCAGTTAGTACATGTACCTTAACCCTCGCCTCTCAAGAGGAACTAAGATTTGCTACTCTTGCTTATAAGCCATTCTTTGCAATAGAGAAAAAACCCTGAACAATGAAAAGTTGAAGCCAACGCCTAGACTATAAGAGCCTAAATTTATCCGCTCCAGTGCGACTGGCGCTGGCCAGTGTTTTAAGGAATTAAAGCTAATATTTTACTTTGGTTTTGTAAACAACTTCACAATTTTTCTGAAAAGCCCTCGATTGTGTTAGTTGTCATTTTTTGGAAACGTAATTCAGTTTGTTAGATAGTCAGTTTTAATATTCTTTTTGAAAAATATAATTGTAGAGTAACAAGTGGTGGTTCTTTCTTGCGCTCGGGGCAAAATCTTGACTAGTGCCTCCTTCCCCCTTGTCTCCCGCAAAATATTCAGGTTAATTTTTGACAAAAGTTTAATTTATTAACAAAACCGTTTTCAATTTATCCATTAATTAAGTCAGTTACTATTATTAATCATTTACTGATTATTTTCATTTATCAACTGCGCCTTTGACTTGGTTTCAATAAAAATTAAATTTCAAAAATAACAAAATGATTATCACCGTCAGATTCTTTATTTGAAATTTTGCGTCCCGACAATTTCTGCGCCCCTGGCAAGTGCCCCCTCTAAAAACTGCCTCTGAGAGTAAGCTATTCTGATTTATTTCATACTTCCAAAAAGAGTTTAAAGACAAAAAAAATCTGCTTACATTCAAAATATTTCAGGTTGGGCCCAAGCAAATTTAGAACTAATTAAAATTAAAATGTGAATTAATCAAAACTAAGCTTTAAGCTTAAATTATGCTCCTTTAGATTTTTTTTAGTTATTAATCCTATTGTTTAATCTTTTGTCCGAATTCGGCTCTTCGGGGCTTGTGATTGTGATTTTTTAAATAAATATCTTATCTATCAATCTTAAATAAATACATTATTTATATCCTCCTTATACTTTTATTACTTAAAACCTTCTTAGGCGATTACTCGTCTCGTCTGCTGAGAGCGGTTTTGCCGAATCTGTTTTTCCAAAATTCCGAGAAAAACAAGTTTGAAAATTTTGACATTTGTACCTCAGAATCGGCTGTAGCTAAAGCGCTGACATCTTACAGCAATCTCAATTAGACCATTCGAAAAAGAATTTTCTTTTACGGAAGATAGCGTTTCTGAATCTGTTTCTCCATTCCGAGAAAAATGAGTTTGAATATTTTGAAATTTGTTTCTCAGAATTGGCTGTATCTAGAGCGCTGACGTCTTACAGCAGTGCCAATTAGCCTATTCGAAAGAGTTTTTTTTTACGCAACATAGCGTTTGTAACTCAGTTTCGGCAAAAACTGTTATTTTCGGCAAAACCGCTCTCAACTAACGATCTGTCTTCTATCACTCTTTCTTCTCTTTTTACACCTTCAGCCTCTGTTCCTTTAAAAAAATCCACAGTCAATTCCTTATTCTTGTTCTCCCACTTTGTCACATTATTCCTTCTCTTTCCACTTCTGTAGCCTTAATCTAGCAGTGGTGCCTATCCAAGAAGATGCTTGGGAAGGGAAACTTATTTATGAAGATCCTGGGAAGTGGCGAATTTGTTTTCATTCCATTTTTTCAATGAAAATACCGAAAAGAATATTTTTCAAAATCTATGGAGGGAGACAAAAGCCCCTCCCCCTCCAATTGGCTCGACTTTTTGTGTATGGTTTCTAATCTACATCTGTACCTTATTTACGACTTTATATGTCTTTTGTTTCTGTTTTTCTTTGGGGGGGGGGGGGTAATTTGGTAACGAAAGTTTCCTGAGAATGCAAAAAAAAAAACGAAATCTAAGACAAAGGATTTTGAAGATAATAATATAATAACTGTGATATGGGACTTCGAAAAAGTCCATCGCCGATCCTTGGGTGTACCTCGTGTCACTTGGGGGCGGGGAAATAACTCACTAGTCTGGTTCTGGAATAATAATTTCTTTGAAGTTCGTAAGATCCATCTGCTCAAAAGAAATTGATTTTTGTATAAACTTGCTTGAACATACCTCCTAGGTAAAGGCACTGAATCTAGTTAAATTTTGCATTGAAGGTTTTTATGGATATAAAAAGAATATACTTATAACTTCTATTTCAGCAACAATGTCAACATATATTTTCTTTCATTTCTTGAAATTACTTCAACCCCAGCTTGATTTTGAAGAAAAAACCATTTGGGGCTTATTAACTTATTTATACTTAGCTTGTTTTTTTTTTTTCACAATAGGTCATATTGCAAATAGGGTTTAATTTTTACTGATAAAATATTTTTTATCTGTAATTAACAATTCATCTGGTATGACGGGTAAAAATTATTTGTGCCCTTTGGATCGGTTAAGATTTTTTAGTTGAATAAACTGCCGATTTTTTTCATTCAATAATGTTTTGTCACTAGGTAAAAGGCAATAATCTAGCAAAGATAAAATAGATCTAGGTGGCTTTGTCATTATCAGCTATGACAACGAAATTCAGAAACAGCAGGGAGCTTCGTATTTCTTTCTCTGGGCAGACTGTTCAACAGCTGCTGGGGGGGGGGGGGGCAAAGTAGCAGGGGATGTCTTAGGTGAGGATAGTTAGAAATGCAGCTAGGAATGCTGGCAAAAACTTCTTAACTCGGTATAATAGTGGAGTTTGAGAGGAGGAGGGGCCTGTACTTGAAGTTTCAGAACGATCAATCTTACGAAAATAAAGGGAAAGTAAGGTAAGTAGACAAGGCATCAAAGTTTAAATTAAGGAAATGTGAAATGGAAGCATGGATAAAACTGCCGAGGATATGGAAGATTGGGACAGATAGCATAATAGCAAGATATTGTTTTGGCATGTTAAGAAATTAATAGGAAGTAGTTAGTCTGGACTTGTATCAGTTAAAGATAGAACAGGGTCTCAATTAGTGGTAAAGAAAGTATTAAAGAGAGGTGGGCAGAATATTTTCTGTATGTATCAAACCGTGACAAACTTGTAGGGTAATATAGAAAAGGATGAAATATTTCTTTATAATTTGAAAGGACTCCCACTACCGACATCTACAAATAAGACATCAAAATGTGAACTAAGGAGATGTGAAATGAAAGCCATGGAAAAAATTGCCGAGAATTTGAAAGATGTAGGAAGCTACAGTGATGACAGTGGTCAAATATGGGTGTGAAGCATGGGCGCTCCGGGAAACAGGTGAAATTTGCTAGATGTTTTAAAGAGTAATTGCATTCGGATTGTTTTTTGTACCTTGCTGACTGACCGAATTTCAAACAGTAGGATGTACGAAAAGTGTGGTTCGATCCCGCGTTCTAGGGCTATAATGAGAGAAAGGTTGAGATAACTAGGGCAGGTTTTGTGGATGAAGGATGACAGATTACCAAAGATTGTCCTTTTCGGCCAACCGCCTTGGGCTAAACGGAAAGCGGGTCTTCCGCGGTTGGGGTAGGAGGATATCGTAAAGAAAGATTTAAGGGAAATGGGAACTTCCTGGGGGGGGGGTAAAGAGGGAGGCTTTGAATAGATTAGGATGGGGAGGAGCCTGTGTAGCTGTGTTCACCTCAGGTGGCTTGATGCTGTGGTGAGCTGTTATTAATAGTAGGCAGACGGCATTATAGTAATATATTGTATAGGCATATCAAGTAATTAAAAAGAAGTAGTCAGTCTGAACTTGTGCCACATAAAGATGGGAATCAATTAGTGCTAAAATTTATTAATTAATGATAGTGTTAAAGAGACGGCAAAATATTTTGAGAATTTCTTAAACTGTGATTGAGCTGTTGGAAATGATATAGAAAATGGTGAAACAATTTTTGACCATTTAGAAACGAAGAAGAATTTGTTTTGCGAGGAGATTTAGAGGCAGTACTAAACAAGGTCGACTTTTTCTAGGGTGCCAGAGCTTGAAGGGGGGGGGAGCAATTTTGTTGGCCGATAAAACCAGGTTAAGATATTGAGGGCGAGTTTACTTTTTGAGATAAGAAAAATAAACGTTCAAATGGGGATAAGTCCATTTATATTGACAGTGAAAACAGGTACAAAAGTCTAGGTATTCTGATCACATATACGGTAATCTTCATCAGTAGAAATACTAAAATGTTAAAAGAAAACTTACATATTCATACAAAACAAAATAATTAACTTTCGGGTCATTCACTAGATGTTTCTGAGAGAGTTAAAAAGCAGGGTTCATTCAAAGTCTTCAGATGTAAATTTTCTTCTTTAATCTTGCCTAAATATAAAATGAAGTCTTTTGTGTCTTCTATTTGTAAAATAAATATTGAATTTATAGTTGAATACTTGATTGATCTCATTTCCCCATATATATGACACACTCTCGGCGTAATACCTTAGATTAGCTATGCTTATCCTCGTTTGAACGTTTACTTGTTCGTCACAGAAAAGCAGTGTGGTCTGGTAAAGAGACTTTATTTGGAATATAAATATACTTTTAAATAGATAAATAAATTCTACACTGTATATTAATCAGATGATTGATCAGTTTAGAAGGAATAAGCCCTAGCGGTTTCATTGGGAAACCAAACTCTATCACTGTTGCTTTTTGTTGATGACGTGATGCTGATCGGTAGACCTTTGGAGGAACTTCACATTCTGTTGAATATAAAAGAAGCTTATTTAATTAAAAAGGAACAGGTTTTAAATAATAAAAAAAAACAGAATAGTTGGGTAATAAGATGGAAGAAGAAGAAAGACTAAATTTTACTATGAAGGTAAAAGTTTAAAAGAAAGTGAAAAGTTTAAATGTTTAGGAGCAAAGTTGTCAGTAAAAGTTGGTTGGTACAAACAGGTAAAAGAGATGACAAATAGAAGGTAAGTAGAATTTTGAAAAGAAGAGAACATGGGAAGTAGAAGAGAAGAGAAAGTTGATTGGTAAAAAAAAGTAAAAAAGATGATTGAGAGAAGGTAAGTAGAATTTAGAGAAGTAGAAAAGGAGAGAAGAAAAAGTTGGTTCGTGGGCAGGGGCGTAGCTCCAGGATTTTTAGGGGTTGCAAGAGGGGCTCCACATCCGGATTATCAATAAATTATGGGCTCTCCTTCAGGGGAAAGCAGTGGCGGTTCTGGCCTTTTTAGTTTGCTTATGCTTACAGTAAACATTAAGTACTATTATATAAGTATAACAGTAAGTAACTTACTGCCAAATACAACCTCTGTTATATTTTAATAAAAATAAAAATTCAAAAACTACAAAATGATTATAGATATTAGATTATTTATTTTAGATTTTTGCCCTTAAAAATTTCTGCACCCGGGGCGAATGCCCCCTCAACCACTCGTGGGGAAAAGGGTGCCGGAAAACTTGTGCAAAACACAAGCCTAAATGTGCTTTAAGATGTCTGAAAATTCTGATCTGAATTTTTTCCTGTTAGTCTAACGGAAAATCAAGTCTCCCTGCTGAAATTGGCCACATTTGCCAAACATGAGCCAACATGAGCCAAAGCTGAGCACAAACATGAGCCAAAGCCGAGGTCGGACCATTAATTGGATCACGTTTGTTAATTAATTTGGGCAAAGCAGAGCTGCTTTCACTGTTAAAATTGTCTTCACTTTCTGTTATTGTGTTACTGTAAGAAGACGTAGATGGGAATCAAATCCCTTTTCAATACCTTCTTCCTCTTGCTCCGTTTTCCGTTGCTTTTTTAAAGTTGGTTCACAGCCAAAAAACAAGAAAGTAAGGAGCTCTGCCCTTTATTAGTTTTATTAGCTGTTATAACCAAATAAAACTGATACAAATTATATTTTTAATAACGTTATAAAACAAATCGAAGTTGAGAGCTAGACAAAGCTGGTTTTTACGTAACTGGTTAAGGAACCAAAAGTTTAGCCATCTTACATTGCTGAGCCTGCGGACGCGCTAATTCTGAACTAGTAATTCACAGAATATGTAGCAGCCTAGCTGTCTCCATCCTAGGACCTAATGTGCACACGTTCTTCCACCACCTGATGGGGGGGGGGGGGGGAATGTACCAAGTGGCTAAAAATTAAAGATAGCCCGTTCCTTCCCCAAGTCTTCAATAGGACATTTTTTTTCAAGCGAAAACGAAGAAAAGTTACAATTTAACAAAGACGTTATTTGGTTAATTTCAAAATTATTCCAGAATCAGATGCTGCGCGATAACGCTGCCTAAGTAAAGAACGATGTTGGCATGTATTAATTTCTTTTGGTTTTATCTTTTAGACCAGGGCACTTCGTATCGAAGGAGTTGTCGTAGGAACTTCGAAAAGAGCTCATTCGATTGGAAATTGGAAGGGCTTGTGCCCATTTGGAGGGCAACTAACACCCCTCCGAAGCCCATGATTTTTCCCAAAAACATTTAATCAAAATTTTGAGATAGCCATTTTGTTAAATGTAGTTAAAAGGTCCGGAAATTATATCTTTGAGGATGAAACCTCAGGGCAAGGATTGTAAGCTATGCCCTTAGGATGTATAAGGTTTCTATGGAAAGTGCTGTCGTAGAAACTTCAAAAAGGGCTCATTTGATTGGAAATTGAAAGGGCTAGTGCCCTTTTTAATAGTCAGAAGTGATTATAGGGCAACTAACCCCCCTCTCACGCTCACCATTTCCCCAAACACATCCAATCAAAAGTTTTAGATAGCCATTTTGTTCAATGTAGTTGAAAGTTCTGGAAATTAGGTCTTTGAGGATGACAACCCCCTCCCCTCAGGCCAAGGGTTTTATGTTATGCCCTGGGGACATACAAGGTTCTTATAGAAATTATTGTCGTAGAAACTTCAAATAAGGCTCACTCGATTTGAAATTGAAAGGGCTAATGCCCTTTTGAATAGTCAAAAGTGATTGGAGGGCAACTAATCCCCCTCTCAAGCCCACCATTTCCCCAAAAACTTCCAATCAAAATTTTGAGATAGCCATTTTGTTCAACTCAGTTGAAAGTTCTGGAAATTAGGTCTTTGAGCAAGGGTTGTAAGTTATGCCTTAGGGGCAAATAATGTTTTTATAGAAGGTGCTGTCGTAGAAACTTCAAAAAGGGCTCATTCGATTAGAAATTGAAAGGGCTAGTGCTCTTTTTAATAGTCGAAAGTGATTTGAGTGTAACTAACCCACTCTCACGCCCACCATTTCCGCAAACACATCTAATCAAAATTTTGAGATAGTTATTTTGTTCAACGTAGTTGAAAGTTCTGGAAATTAAGTCTTTGAAGATGACAGCCCCCTCACAGCCCTCAGGGCAAGGCTTGTAAGTTACTCCCTGGGGTCATCATATAAAGTATTTATAGAAAGCATTGTCGTAGAAACTTCGAAAAGGGCTCATTCGATTGAAAATTGAAAGGGATAATGCCCTTTTTAATAGTCGAAAGTGATTGGAGGGCAACTAACCCCCCTCTCACGCCCATCATTTCCCTAAACAGATGCAATGAAAATTTTGAGGAAGGCATTTTGTTCAACGTAGTTGAAAGGTCCGGAAATTGTGTCTTCGAGAATGACACTCCCCCCAAAGCCCTCAGGGTAAGTGTTGTAAGTTATGCCCTGGGGGCATATAAAGTATTTATAGAAAGCATTGTCGTAGAAACTTCGAAAAGGGCTCATTCGATTGGAAATTGAAAGGGATAGTGCCCTTTTTAATAGTCGAAAGTGATTGTTGGGCATCTAACCCCCCTCTCACGCCACCAACTCCCCACACACATCCGAAAACAACTTTTAGATAGGAATTTTGTTCAATGTAGTTGAAAGTTCCGGAAATTAGGTCTTTGAGGATGACGATCCCCCACATCCCTCAGGGCAAGGGTCGTAAGTTATACCCTTTGGGCATGTAAGGTTTTTTATAGAAAGCGTTGCCGTAGAAACTTCAAAAAGGGCTCATTTGGTTGGAAATTGAAAGGGCTAGAGTCCTTTTTAATAGTCGAAAGTGATTGGAGGGCAACTGACCCTCCTTTTCTGCCCACCATTTTCCCAAACACATCCGATAAAAATTTTGAGATATCCATTTTGTTCAACGTAGTAAAAGTTCTGGAGATTATTTCTTTCAGCAAGGGTTGTAAGTTATGCCCTGGTGGCATATAAGGTTTTTTATACAAAGCGTTGTCGTAGAAACTTCAAAAAGGGCTGATTCGATTGGAAATGGAAAGGGCTAGTGCCCTTTTTAATAGTCGAAAGTGATTTGAAGGCAACTAAACCCACGAGTTTGCCATTTTGTTCAACCTAGTTGAAAGGTCCGGAAATTATGTCTTTGAGGATGGCACTACCCCCACAGCCCTCAGGGCAAGGGTTGTAAGTTATGCTCTATTCTTTTCAATTAATGCACTCAATCTGGACTGTTCCCTTCCCTTTGGAAACAAGGCTCTATAACTCCAATAAAGAAAGGAAAAACGGTAAGCCTGGCTTTGATGGCATTCATCCTATCTCTCTGACTTCTATTTTTTCAAAATTATATGAAAGCTTTCTTGCTGACTGGCTTAGGGACCAAGTCCATCCCTTCGTTGATCCTAGGCAGTTTGGAAATCTTAAATCTACATCAACCTCACATTACCTTCTCCACCTCGTTGACCCCATGGGGAGACTACTTGAGAGACCAAACACCTGGATAAACCTAATTTATGTTGACCTACAAAAGGTTTTCGACCTGGTTAACCATAATATCTTGATAAATAAGCTTATCGAAGAACTCCAGGTCGAAACATTTATAGTCTAGCTCGTTGCCTCATTTCTTTCGAACATATCATAGACAGTCACATATCAAGATTACTACTCTAGCCACCTTCGTATTCACAATGGCATTCCTCAAGATACTATTATTGGCCCCCTCCTTTTTTCAGTCATGTTCAACGGCCTACCCTGACAGGTGAAAATTTGTTGAGGATATAACAGTTGTAGAGACGGGTTATAAAAACATTTATTGCAATCCAATGGGTATGCTCCATGACATTGCAGGCGAGGCTTCTTCTCTTGATATGACGCTTAATTCTTGTAAATCCACCATAGTATCTGTCAGTTCCTCTAGTCCCCTCCTCTTTTCCTTTACCCTATTCCTCCTGAGATTTCAGCTACTTCCTTTAAACTCCTAGGTGTTATCATATCTTCTGATTTGAAGAGGGACATCCAAGTAAATAACATCCTCTGTCAAGCAAACTTGTCAATTTCTCTTTTAAAAGTTCTGAATAAATTTAGTGGCCCCTATCTCAGTTCCTAAGGGTATATATTTCTTTTGTACGACATTTCGTCGACTACACTTGTCCTGTCTGGCATCCGGGCCTCTCAATTGAAGCAACCAAAAAATCAAAAATATTCAAAAAAGACCCTTGAGGATTATTTATATAAGAGAACCTCTTTCCTAGCCGCCACTCACCCATAAGAAATCGCCATCCTCGTACAGTATCCCAGCCCATCCCCATCCTTTGTTATCCCTGTTATAAAAAAACCTTTATTCCCTTTTTTACAAATAAAATCAACCAAAATCATGACCCGCAAGTTTGCCAAAATTTAAGTTGTTTTGTATATATTATTTTTTAATTTTTGAAAATTTGTTTATTTTATTTGTTGTTCTTTTTATCTTTTTTTATGAGCTATAAAATATTTTATAAATACGACCTTTTTTTTATCACTTTTCTAATTTGTATTTTCTGACTATTACCTGTTGGGTTTGGTTACAGTGGAAACTATATGTTGTTATTATATTTCTTTTTTATTGACTAAGAAATGCGAATTCAGCCCACTAGGGCTTGTGATAGTCTTTTTGCCAATAAATATCTATCTATACCCTGGGGGCATCTAAGGTTCTTATAGAAAGTATTGTCGTAGAAACTTCAAAAATAACATCCTCTGTCAAGCAAACTTGTCAATTTCTCTTTTAAAAGTTCTGAATAAATTTAGTGGCCCCTATCTCAGTTTCTAAGGGCATATATTTCTTTTGTACGACATTTTGTCGACTACGCTTGTCCTGTCTGAAATCTGGGCCTCTCAATTGAAGCAACCAAAAAATCAAAAATATTCAAAAAAGACCCCTGAGGGTTATTTATATAAGAGTTTTGCAATCTAATTTACTGTGGTACTGTGAAGATCAATATATGCAGTAAAAAGCTATAGTAATTACATTTGAGTGAAAAAGGATTATAATTGCGCAACGTTTGGATTATAAAACTTGGAATATAAAGGATTATAAACAGCACGTTTTTTGGATTTTCGGGGGGTAGTCAAACTCCCCCCTTGCGAGTAAGTCTCGTTTAATGTTTTGAATTATCATTATGCTCTTGCCCGAGTAACAGCATAGTTCACACGAGGGTGCTTGTTATCAGTGTTCTGTGGCAGATTTGGATTACTTCACGGATTTTCGAAGCCCATATTCCCCTGTTGCCGTTTCTATCACCCAAGTGTGATATTTAGCCATTACTGAGGCGTACCTGTCCTGGTTATGTTTTTAGCCGTGCCAGTAATTAACGGCCAAAGCCAACAGTACGTTAAGATTAGAGTGAGTAAACAAACAATTGATCTATTTGAAGTGGGCGAAGTCTCTTTACTTTAATTGGTATGGGTCGTAATCGCAAACGTAATCGTCCCGCTGAGGACTCAGAAAACCCGTTGAATTCTACAGCTGCTTGTGCCGGAAGTTCAATCACCCAAATTACCGTGGAAACTTTATCACAGAATTTTAATAAAGTACTTGAAGCTGTCCAAGAAAATGGTAGAAAACTAGACATGGTGAACGATAAGTTGAAAACACTAGACGATCGTGTTTCCAAATTAGAGGTGACCCAGTCTGACCAGTGTTCTCAAGTTGCTATTCATGATAGTAGAATTGAAGTTCTAACAAATGAGAACTCATCCTTGAAATCACAATTATCAGTTCTTGTTGATGAGGCTAAGGCCCAGGGAAATGCAGTTTTGGAAATGTCGGATAGGCTTGTTAAACTGGAAATTGAACAGAGGGGTAAAAACATAATTGTTTGGAATCCAGGTTGCGAAAGTGACAACGTTGCTGTTGCTTTGTTCAAGGATATTGTTAAAGTGGGTTTAGAACAGTCTACAGTACCACCATTCAAAGTTATTCAGTGTAAGAAGGATGCCAAATTTTTCAAAGTTGAACTGAGTGACAAGGAAACAAAAATTGGTCTATTACGCAGTGCAAAAAAACTAAAGAATAAGAATATTGGCCCATTCAAGGAATTGTTTCTTAGTGATGATGCTACCCCTGAGCTACGTCGGGCTAGAAAAATTTTATTTAATAAGCGAGCCCAGTTACGAGATGCAGGTTTTGATGCATGGGTTTCTAAATCTTTCCCACCTTGTGTTCAATTTAAACGCCCTGATGGATCGATCGCTAAGTAATTTCAGAATGATGTAATTACTGAACTTGCTAGACCGGTTATTAGCCATGACTATGGAGGGCGTAGTCAAAGAGGACGATTCGGAAAGCAGAAGTGAATGTTTTGCTTGTTTGTAGTTAATCAAGAAAAATTATATTTGTTTTTATAGTTTGTGATGTAAAGTTAAGTAATTTAATTGGCTGTTAGAGTTTAGATTGGATACCCTCTGTGTGATTATGTTGTGCTCTTTGGTGATTAATAATGATTGTTTTCTTCGTTTGCCTTTATTTAGAATTTATACCTTATTTCTTTTGGTGTTTTATCTTTTCATTTTTTCTTTTGATTATTTTTGTTTCATTTTTGTTGTGAGTATTGAGAGAGTATCTTTAATTGTGATTGGTACATGCCCTATTCGTCACCACAGGCCATTTGGATCTTTAATAGATAGTGGTTAGAGATCTTGTTCTACCACTGGGGGCTCGTAGTATAATTGATTTGAAAAATAAGAAGGTTAATTTTTATAATTATTTTAATGAATGTATTAATAGAAATTTGGACTTTGTGGTTCCAGCTTTTAACCCCCCAGAGGATTCTAAAATTGTTTTTAGTTATGATTTTCCTGATGTTGAGTATCGGCATGGTGGATCGGAAGATTTTGGGATTTTTCATTTGAATTGTCAGGGCCTAAATACGACATTTGATTTTTTAGCGAATCTAGGTAAACTTAATCTTTTCCATGTGTTTGCTTTGACGGAGACCTGGTTGAAGGACCACAATTCTGCTCTTTTAGATATACCTGGACATACTTTGTTTATTCGGAACCGGGAGTTACGTCTACACGGGGGTCTTGCGGCTTATGTTCGTGAAGATCTCCATGTTAGAGTCCGAGATGATCTAAGTGAATATAAGGAAATGGTGTGTGAAACGCTAGTATTACAAGCTAAATTGAATAATGTTGATACATATTTAGTAATTGTATATAAGCCTCCTTCTGGTTCTATTCAAGATTTTTTTGAGAATCTTCATGAACAGCTGGAAACAAAGTAACCCTTGTTTTGTTCTAGGTGACTTTAATATTAACATGCTGGATATGGAGTCTTTTGTGACTTCTCAGCTATTAAATTTGTGTATGTCTTATGGGCTGTTCCCAACGATTAACATCCCAACTAGAGTTTCTAGGACTTCTGCAAAACTTTTGGATAGTATTTTTTCCAATTCACCTTTTAGATCGCCAAGAGTTCTTGTAAATGTGGAATCTGACCACTTTGGTGTTTTTGCAGATTTTGAGGTATCTATCCCTAAGCGAGAAACTCCTGAACGGAGTAAAAGAGTTGTAGTTTTTGATCTTAGTGCCCTATTGAAACTAAATAATAATATGGTTCATATTGATTGGGTATCTCTGTTTGGAAATGAGAGTGATGTAAATACTAAATTTTCACTCTTTTATAGTAAGCTTTTAGAAATGGTTAAGGAAGTGGGAGCAGTGAAGAATTCGAAAGGTCGAAAACATAATGGGAGGAAGCCATGGATAACGCATGACCTTCTTCGAAAAATAAATGTAAGAGATAGACTGTTTAAGACACAAGCTTTAAGACCGACGGATGAGAATAAAGAGCGATACCGTGCTTTTCGTAATTGTTTGAATAATCTCCTCCGTGAGGCTAAACAAAAATACTTTGGTATGAAGTTCAAGGATGTTAAAGGTAACCCGTTGAAAACTTGGCAAATAATCCGTAATGTTATAGGTCAGCGGTCTAATATTCTACCAACTGAAGTGACTGTTAATGAGGTTATAATTGCAGATGGTACTGGGATATGTAATGAGTTTTTAAATCATTTTTGTTCAGTAGGCCTACAAATAGCCGAGATGATTTCCTCGTCTCCATATGACCCACCCTTTGGATCTACTCTACCATCTCCTGCAAATGTATCACTACTTCTAATGATTACATTAGATGAGTTAAGGGATATTATGTATAGTATGAAAAATAGTTCTTCCGGTAGTGACCTAGTGAGCCTAAAAATTCTAAAATGCATTTTCCCTTGTATATCTGGTGTTTTGACATCACTGATTAATGATTGCTTCCGTCAAGGAAGGTTTCCAGATTGTTTAAAAAATGCAAGAGTGACACCGGTTTATAAAGGTGGTGATAGAAATTATTTGGGTAATTATCGCCCAATATCAGTCTTGCCAGTTATTTCTCGTCTAATTGAAAAATGTTTTAGTAATCGGTTGATCTATTTTTTAGAGAAGTTTAAATTGTTGAATAATAATCGGTTCGGTTTCAGAAAAGATAGGAAGACAGAGGAAGTAGTAAGCGCCCAATTACTTGAAAAGGGACAAGGAAACCTACGCCTGAGGCATGGATATGTGTGTGTATTTTCAAGTAATTGGGTTACCAGGGCCATTTACCTATTACAATGAACCCTACATGGGTTGGCAGACTGGTTTTCTATTATGAGACTCATTTTTTGTGTGTCAGTAGATTAGAGAAAGCTTGGTGGTTAGTCCATATAATAACTTGATTGGTCGGTTTTTTAAAAAACTTGCCAAGCTATAATGTACTCAATTAAAAAACCCGATATAATGTCCGTACACTGCATCCCAATTTTCATTATGTTTTAAGACATTGTTTATAGTACACCATATATTATTAACTCTGAAACAATGGATATTTCTATTTTCAATGTGAGTATACTTTCATTCTTTTATTTCCCAAAAAAAAAATAAAGAAAAACGTTTTACTAGTAAATTCAAATTTCAGTGGGGACTTAGCCCCCTCCCCTCCAACAATACAAAATCTTAAGAATATGAGGAGTATATTCGATAGAAACGGCAAAGCACGCTTTTTTCTATTATGTAAATAAAATCTCTCCCCCACAGCTATGTTTACAAGTTTTAATTGTTTTGAAAAACAGTTCATTATCATTCAGAAACAAGCTTTTTCCAAACATGCGGTATTTTTCCGGTTTGAACGAAAAGCTCGCGTGTTACAAAGAGTGTGAGAGTTTTGGGGGTTAAATTTCACAGGTTCTTGCTATAAACGGGATTTGTCTAATTCCGATGTCACGGCGGATGACTTTGGGAAAAAATTAGCATGGGAGGGGGCCTAGTTGCCCTCCATTTTTTTTTTTTGGTTACTTAAAAAGGACATTAGAACTTTTAATTTCCGTTCGAATGAGACCCCGGGATATTCTAGGACTACTGGGTCGATACGATCACCCCAGGGAAAAAAAAAACAACAAAAAGTAGGCCTAAACATACATCCGTGATCTTTCTTCTGGCAAAAAATACAAAATTCCACAGTTTTGCAGATAGGAGCTTTTAACTTCTATAGTAGGGTTCTCTGATGGTGTAATTTTCATTAAAGTTCTATGAGTTTTAGAGGGTGTTTCCCCCTTTTTTCGAAAACAAGGCAAATTTTTCTCAGGCGCGTAACTTTTGACCGGTATAGCTAAACTTGATGAAACTGATATATTTGAAATCATAAGGATTCGCTCTTTACGCTAAAGTTTTTTATTGTTTTAAAAAATAAAGTTGTGAGACAGGGTCAAACTTTAGCGTAAAGAGCGAGGCGTTGAGGAGGGGGCAGTCCCTTTCATATAGGGAATAATTTCTGTTCGTTTTAATGTCGCTCCTTACTTTCAGTTTAAAAAACTTGTTTGTTTTTTTTTTAATTTCTGATCGTTTTTTAGTTAATGTAGCTTTTATTTGCATAAAAATTTACTTTTCTTTTGCTAAATGGATGTCTTTACAAATTAACTTACGTAACTAACTTCTATATTCGTGTATTTTTCTTCTGGCAAAAAATACAAAGTTGCAGATTTTTGCAGATATGAGCTTGAAACCTATGTAATAGAGTTTTCTGATACGCTGAATCTGACTGTGTGATTTTCACTAAAATTCATTCACTTGTAGGGGGTGTTCCACATACGTTATAATTTCTGTTCATTTTTATTTAGCAGTAAGAAATTAATAATAATAGGAGCACCTTTAACCCATTATATGCATCACGCCTTAATGAGCAATAAACTTTTTGCATTTAAACAAGAGGAAGGCAAAATTTGACCTCTTAAGCATTTATCCAACAAAATGGAAAAAGGGGAGTTGTTTTTTTTTCATGCTAAATTTTGCCTTTTTTTAAAGGAAGAGGATACGTGCAATAACCCCCCTTTTGAAAAGAAACCGAGACGGAGCGAAGCTGCATTAATGCAAGCCGCAAGACCATCTATTATCAAATATGCTGGTAGAATTACACACGATCTAGACCAACCAACGACCACCCAACTTATAGTGCCAGGGCCCTCTCACCCCAGTGTTAGCTCCACGCAAGCTGGAAGGAAGTTGTAAAGAGAATGGACTGCTTCTCATAATGCCACAGCCCAGCCTACTCAAGATCGTGAGCTTGACCTCCTTCATGTTTTGCCAAGGAGTTCAGATGTAGAAGCCCAGTCAGAATTTGTAAGTATATATATAATTTTTTCTTTCCCTATTTTCAAAAATAAGGTAAATTTTCTCAGGCGCATAGCTTTTGATGAGTAAAACTTAAATTTGTTTCTAAACTATTCTATAATAATCCTATTTCATTTTCTTTCATTAACCAAATTAGCAGTATGTAAAGGAATGCTTATAACACTGAAATAGCTTATCATACATTTCTAAAAAACTTTACCTTGTAACTTCTCTTCTAACCTAGACGTTTTTCTAATGCAATAATCCAATATTCCTTTAAACAAACTAACTATATGCAAACATACAATTCGCTATTTCACAGATGTCAACCATTCTTAAACTGGGGTATGTTTTGCACTAAGCTTTTGCGAAATCCGGCGCTTATCAAAATCTCCCATCGCTACACTTGAATTTTAATCCGCTCGATAGGTATTATTTGAATTTTAAGTGGGATTCTTGTGACAGGATGTGTATTTCCGATAAGATATATTAACACATAGGAAGAAGGTTTTTTAATAATCTCCAATTATGTCTTCACAGCGATGTCAAGAAACATTATTTGGGCGAAGTCGTTTCAAGCAATTATTTCGTTGAAACACTTAGGGACATTTTAAAAGGTGTTTTCGAGAAAGAATTTGAGCCTGTTCTATTTGAACAGTGTTGTGAAGTCCGATATCCCAACTCGAAAGGGCATCGATCCTCCTACCTCGAAGGAAGCCCCCGATTCCCAAGTGTCATCCCAGGGGGGGGTCTAAAAAGGACCATCCGGCATTTTAATTGCACTTTAATTGTTGATATGGATGGAGAAAAAAAAGTTCTTCTCTCTCTTACAACTATTTATTTAGTCTAGGTCAACTATGTCCACAACTTCAAACAAACCCGTTGCCAAAAGACATAGGAAAATTCGGATTGTTGAGAGAGTTACACCATCAACCGCCGACGTATGGGATTCGTGTCCATTAACCGAAGCTGAGGAGCAAGTGTTCATACAGCATACCGCGTCAGTTGAACGATGGTCAAATTTCATTGAGGGTTATATTGAAGAGGGTCAAGCACTAGAATTGGACCCATATTTTGCATTTTTATTCTGAAAATTTTTGGAATAAAACCATTAGTTTTTTTTTATCATTCTCTTGTTCTAACTTACCCTTCTAAGAATAAGACTACATTTTCCTGACTAAAACAATATATATTTTTTTAACATGTTCAGTTGTCATAATGAAAGACATGTGGCAATGTAACTTTTTTTTTTATTTCTTCTTCTTTTAATTGTTCAGGTGGTGGGACAATGACTATGAGAAATTGACATAGTTTATTAACTTTATAAAAATAATGGTTATTTTACATAAAAAATAAAACTTTTTTTCTATAGATTAATGATATAGCACAACCACCGACACCATTGAGTGATTAACCAAGTGTATTTACAGGGCCAATTTTGTCACCACCACCGGAGTTCAGTGATGAACCTACACTACTTCTAGAGAATATGGAGTGGCATAGGGGGTTCCTTAATGATGTTTTTGGGGAAATGGCTAGCATAGATTACTTAAGCTGTGATATTGACATGCTTGAGGATCCGGAGTGGACAGATAGTTTTATGCGTGAACATTTAGGTGATGATACTAGTGCATCTGAACCGGGTCCTCATAATGAAATCCCATCACAGGACAATACAGGCTGGCTTGACCAATTGTCCCCAAACACCTTGGAATATGTACTAGGGGACTACCTCATGCCACACCCCCCCAATGTGATTGAACAGAGTGGGAGTGGTGGTGTTATTGACAATTCCCTGTCACCCGCCACCATTCCACTTAATGTTATAGATAGTAGTAGTAATACAACAGCAACAGTATCCCCTCTTCCGGATTTTTTTCTGTCCAACTCTGCCTTGCAACACACATTGGTCTACAGCGCCAAATTCGGTGACTCCTTCAACTCTCTAGTGTCGGGGGATATAATAACAGATCCCCTGGCCATTACACATTCATATACTGATAAGATTCGAGCCATTCTTGAACAACAAATGGGGGTGTGGGGAGTGGGGGTCAGTTTAAAAGCATCAATAGCACTAAAAATATTTTTTTTTAAATGAAAGTGCGGGTGAGATGTATTCGAAATACTTGCACACAGAGATGTTGGCAATTCACCCGCATTTATCAAATTATGGGGAGGTTTTTCTAAATTGGGCTAATAGTATTCAAATTAAGTGAGAAAATTATAACGAGGGGGGTAGTGGATCTGTGGTTTTATTTATTGAAAGTTTAAATGTTAATATATGTAGGTTTAAAAAGGATTTTATTGTAAGAGGTGGGTATAGGGAGAGGGGTATTGAATTAAAATATCATTCAGATTTAGAGGGGTGTAGGGGGATACAACGAATCTGTTTCGATACGAGGCTGCAGTGTTTCAAGTATGCATTTTTAATTGCAGCATACAGACCACTTCGAATAGATGCCACTAAGAAAAAGTTGGACAAAATGGCAGTTAATGGTAGGGAGGGTTCAAAGTTCCCCAAAGTAAATTTTAATTGTTTAAATGGTCAATTTCCCGTGACACTAAAAGGAATAGATATTTTTGAGCGGGCTAATGCACATTTAAAGATTGGTGTCACGGTGTTACAGTATGAACCAGAATTTGAAGAGGGTCAGGGTTCCGATAAGAAGGGTGTATTATTTCCAGTGCGGGCTCCTTCAATTGAATCAGTAGAACATTGGGTGTGGCTTCTATACACCCCACCCACAGACTCCGATTCAATTGGTCATTTCAATCCGATTACGGATATTAGTAGGGTTCTAAGTGAGGGTAAAACGGGGCGTGGGGGTGTGTGTTTTTACTGTCCAACATGCCTCTCAAGATTTCGCTCTGATTTAAAGTTAAAGCATCACATGAAACACTGTAAACGTCATGGATACCAGGCTGTGGAGACGGTAAGCGGAGATAGAGCGATCTTACGTTTTAAAAATTTTCAAAACACGCTCCTTCAGAGCAATAAGATCGCTTTGGACTGCGAGGCTAAGCTGACAGACGTGTGCGATCCGTCAAATTCAAATCGTGTTAAAATACATGAAGCCATAGGGGTCTCTTACGCTCACGCGCAACGAGATTCCAATAATACCATGCAAGTGTTGGATGTAGTTGAGATGTTGAGTGACGGTGAAGACTGCATGCGCTCGGCATTGGTCAGTCTAATCAAAACAGCGAACGGTGCAATTTCGCGCCTTCGCTATACAAACTATCCTATGCTCCTATCACCAGATGACATAGTGGCCATTAAAAATCGTAAAATGTGTTGGGTTTGCAAGGGGGAATTTGATGATGGCGTTGGGAATGGGAGGAGGAGGAAGGTGATCGACCATGATCATTTGTGGCAGGAAATTACATCGGGAGGGAGTAACTTTAGAGGGGTAGCACACCAGTCATGCAATTTAAACGTTAGACAACAATATTTCGTACCTGTTTTTATACACAATTCCAATTACGACTTAAAGTTTATTCTTCCGGCGTTGGCCCGCATTGCCAAGGGAGGAGTTGTAGATGACGCATGGATAGATGGTTCTTTTTCATATAATATCATACCCAAATCATCGGAGAAGCTACTGCTGCTAGAATTCATGTGGAAAACAGTTGACAAGGGTAACACGTGCCTGAATAAAATCCGTTTTTTAGACTCTTTCAGCTTCTTCCCCAAATCTTTAAGTCAATTGATTCAGGTGCAGAAAAGTGACAATTTTGATAGCTTCCCCCTCCTCAAACAGCGCTTCCCCGATGATGAAATGTATGATTTATTAACGTGTAAGGGTATATATCAATATGATTATTACAACTCTGGCTCGAGGCTAGATGAGGTGTCACTACCGCCCATTGAAGCTTTTTACAATTTTCTTACTGAGAGTGAGTGCACCACTAGCGACTACGAATTTGCTAAGAGGGTTTGGGCAAAGGGCGGATGTAAAAATGGATAGGATTATTGTAAACTTTACTTGGCCAGTGACGTACTCACTCTTCTGGATATTGTGTGCAAAAATACGGATAAAATCTATGGGGAATTTGGGTTGGATCTAGGTTATTATTTTTCCAATCCCCATTTGGTGATGGACTTGATACTTAAAATCAGCAAAGAAGAAATAGGTCTGATCGCCGATGTGGATCATCTGTTTGTAGAGAGATCAATGAGGGGTGGGTATGTTTTCACGGGGATCGTATCATGAAAACTGATCCGAGTGGACAGCACACCGATGAAAAGTCGGACGCAGTTTTTTTGGATATGAATTCTCTTTACCCATCGGCAATGTCTCACTACTGTTTGCCGTGTGGCAATTATAAATGGCTTAACAATCCCTGTGCTTCGAATTTCCCCGACATTACCAGTGTTGAGGAGAATGGGGCACAGGGATGGTTTTTTCAAATTGACGGTGAAATACCCATGGAAATCCATGACTCGGTAAAAGACTTTGTTTTTCCGTGCATAAATAGACCAGTGGGTAGGGACTCTCTGAGCCCCTACAATTTATCTTTAGTAGAGGACGGGAGTATGCACTGGGTACCTTCAAAACAAAAACTAATTGCCGACCTCAACCCGAAACAGAATATCGTTGTTCATCACGTGCTATTGAAATGGATGGTGTCCAATGGTTTCAAGGTCACAAAGATTCATAGAGCCCTCCAATTTGATCAAAAGCCTTACATGAAAACGTTTATTGACACCTTTGTCAGTAAGCGTTCACAAGCGAAAACGAAGGTTGAAAAAGAAGTCTATAAACTCATTTTGAACTCAGCTTTCGGTAAAATGTGCGAGAGCATACGACACAGAAGTCGATGTGACATTGTAACCAACCCCAAAGATTGTGCTCGAATCATTGCGGATCCAAACTTCACATCGTTCACAATCATAGACTCTAATATGGTGCTCCTACATCGCAAGAAAAGAAACATTGTATTAAATAAAAATATTGCAGGCGGAAGTGCAATAACCGAACTATCCAAGAAACTCATGTTGTCATTTTATTATAATGTATGCAAGGTACAGTGGCCGATTGAGGGACAATTTCAAGTGTACTACGGGGACACTGATTCACTCCTGTTAAAAGTCAAAACTGAAAATCTATTGAATGATTTGGAAAATGGCGAGTACATTAGCTCACGAATGGACTACACTAACTGGGACAAATCCCTCTACCCAGAGCTAGTGAAACGCCAGGCCCCAAATCAATTGTTAATGCTAAAATCTGAAACGGGTAGCGATCTGATATCCAGTGGTGTGTTTCCTGGACCGAAGGTATACTGTGTGGAAACGCACGGCAAGGATATCAAACAAGTTTGCAAGGGGGTACCTACACACTTTGTAAAAAATAATTTCGACATGAGTGTGTATAGAAACTGTGTGGAACGTAGTTTAGTGCCAAGGGCGAAAGTCATGGCGATTCGCTCTTTACAATTTAAAAACTACACAGTTAGAGTTGAGAAAAACGCCATGTCTGCCATATCGGACAAAGTCTATGTACTTGAGGATGGTGTGAAGGTACTACCACACGGTCATTATTTAATTTCAGACCGAGTTGAATGTACAGAGTACAGAAAACAACTCGGTCTAGAAAAATTAACTTAAATTCACTAAAAAAAAAAAAAATATATAAATTGGGTGGGAGGTTTTTTTGGGCAATTAGGTTTTTTTATATTTTTTTAATTCTTTTTTTTCTCTATCACAATCAATTTTCAATGTGTGTGTGTGTGCAAGGCAGATCAATTTCCAGTATTTAATGCCAGCCCCGGCCCGGGCCCGCCGCAGCGGGCCCCCGGCGCCCGGCGCTTCCCGGCCCGCCCCCGGCCGCCACAGCGGCCGCCCCCCGGGGGGAGGGGGGACCCCAAAATTTAAAATGTTGTAAATAAAAGTGATATTTCAAGTGCATTATTCCAATAAATGTTCTATTTTTTATAAATAAATAAACAGAAAAAAAAGTGTATTTATTTAAGTGTTTTTTTTTTCTAGTGGTTATGTAAATGTTGTATTTTCTATTATAAATAAATTAAAAAAGTGTATTTTTTTCATGTTTAATGTGCCTTTTTCAATGTAGTATTTTTTAAAAGTATTGTTACCTTTTTATGTTTAATAAAAGAAAATATTATTCGTCTTCTTCGTCTTCTCATCATTATTATTATTATTATTATTATTATTCTTGAACGGAGTAGTAGTAATAGGGAAATTATTTAGTCATTAGACAGCCATAGTCTACAGTTAGTTGTCCAGGTGAACTGTTGAAGGGAACATGTATCAATTTAAAACACCATTCAGATCGTTTCTGTGTGGACCGTCAATGTCGGGCAAAACAACACTCTTAACTAAAATAATTAAAAATTGCGATAAAATGTTTGTGGAAAAGCCGAAAAAAATCTACTATTGTTACAGTATTTGGCAGGAGTCATACGATAAAATAAAAGCAATTGCCACGACGGGGTTGGTGCAGATACAATTCATACAGGGACTTGATGTTTTCAGCATTATTGAACCAAACTCTTGGCTGATCATTGACGATCTGGCTGAATCTATTGAACAATGGTCCCAGGAAATGCTACAACTGTTCACTGTTCGCTCTCATCATGAACAGATTTCCGTTACTCTGGTTCTACACAATCTCTTTCATCAGAGCAAGTGTATGCGAACACTTGCATTGAACTGTACCTACTATATCATCTACAGAGTTGTTCGTGATTCTAGCTCGCTAATAACTCTCAATAAACAAATCTATCCAGGAGCCCCCAAATTTCTGCTCTCAGCATACAATCAGGCAATTAATAAACCCTACGGCTACATCCTATTGGATCTTAATCAAAATACACCCGAGGATCTGCGTGTAGTCACAGATATTTTTGACAATGAAATTACAGTATATCTCCCCGTGAACACTAAAAAGACCTATTAGTTGCTATCATGACACTGAAGAAACTACATGAAAATAGACATTTGTTTTCAGTTCTAAGCACTTCAAAACCTCCGCTTAGGAAAGCAATACTCAAACACGGTATTGACAATGATTTCATTAATCTAATATCCGAACTTTGTTTAAATTTGATGGAGGGTAATGTTCAACTGCCAGAAGTAGTTAAGCAACAGGCAAAGCAACATCGCTCCATTGTACGTAAATTGGCCTCTAAAAAGAAAGGAAAGAATTTTAAAAGGAAACGACTTCTTCAGGCGGGCGGTAGCTTTTTCACACTTTTACTGCCAATAATTGCAGGACTTGTAAACAGTTTTCTCTAGAAAGAGAGAGAATGGCAAAACCCTATAAATTGACTCCAATAGAACTCGCTCTCTCACCCGTCGAACACTTTGAGAACAATCTGAGTAAATTCCTTGACAATGAGAATATTGAGGATGATAAAAAACTGCTTTTACTTCAAGATGCACTTCACCGAGTGGACAAACACAAGTCCTATCGGTCGAAGCCCACTGCTGCTGGTGGTATTGACCTCAAAAAAGAATCATCTCCTCAAGAGTCTGCTGCTGCTGAAACACAATTAAAGAAGGAGGAATTGGATTCAATTGTATTGAAAATTGGAAATCTAATGCCCCACTCATATCGTGAACAAAGTAAACGACTCCTAGCCTATTTCTTGGAAAGTGGTCATATTCAAGTTGAGAGCAATGGGGAAGGGATTATAATTCTGGGCAAGAGCTATAATCTACTTGATTTAATCTATGATATGGTTACAAATCGTAAAGGACTATTATCATTTGACACTCATCTATACAACTTTCTAAATACATTAAACTTCCCCAAAAGTCTTATTGGCAATAGACAAATTCTAAAAAAATTAAATGAACATGCATCATCATCAACAACATTGACACCATTAAAATATGAACTTGAAGAAGAAGAAGATTTTAAATCAATTTTGGAAAATACTAGCACACCACTGATAGCTAGACAAAAGCGAAGACGTATCAAGTCAACGTCACCACCACCACTACCATCATCAACAGCCAGTATACAAAAGAGTAGCGGACGTTACACAACGTGTTTACGTTCAAAATGGTTGAAGTTCTGAAAGGTGTTTATGAAAATATTGGTGAGGCGGGGAGTTTAAGTTCCCCCACCACTCTTTCCAAGGTCACTGGTGTTCACACTAAAAGTGTACAAGACTATCTACAAAATGAATCAAGTTACACTCTGCATAGAAATCATAGACTTCGTGCCAATCAATATCGAAAAACTAAAGCCTTTTACCCATTGCATATAATACA
This sequence comes from Artemia sinica, assembly GCA_027921565.1. NCBI lineage: Eukaryota > Metazoa > Arthropoda > Branchiopoda > Anostraca > Artemiidae > Artemia > Artemia sinica. The sequence goes on from CM051266.1 coordinate 8,605,277, forward strand.
AGCAGATCTCCTGACTCTAGATGAGCTTCAACGACGTCACAATACACCGTACAAGTACGTCCTACTTGCAATCAGTGTTTATAGTCGCTATGCATATGCAATTCCATTGCGATCAAAGAGAGGTGTTGAAGTTGCTCAGGCCATTGAAAGTATTCTCGAACAGGATTCATATAAAAAAATTCAAACGGATCGCGGTAGTGAATTTGTTAATCCCCATGTTGCAAAAGTACTAGAGAAATATAGTACACTGCTCTCTCATAGTCACAGTCCTATAAAGGCTGCAATGGCCGAACGATTGATAAGAACTATTCGACTTTTAATTTCAAGATATTGTACATTGAAAAATACATCGGCTTTTATTCATGATCTTGATAAAATCATGTTGATTTATAATCAACGACCTCATCGATCATTGTCCAACTCTACGCCAACGGAAGTTCATCATTCTGATCATGATACAATTGACACCTTTCTTAAACAGCATTCCAATGAATCGGTTGTCAAGAAGAAGAAGAAAAATAAATTCAATGATGGTGATACCGTTCGAATTAATAGAACAACTAATGTTTTTGAAAGAGGAATTACTTATGGTCCACCGAACTTTTTAAAGTGGCAAAAATCCTAGACACTAAACCCATAACTTATCGCCTGCGTGATACCAAAGATGAAGAGATTCTCGGCGGCTTTTATGATTATGAATTGCAAAAAGTTAAAAATGCTAGTGAAATCTATCAAATTGAAAAGATATTAAAGACACGTACTCGCAGGGGTAAGAAACAGTTACTTGTTCGGTGGCTAGGATACAACTCTGATTTTGATTCTTGGATCGGTGTTGAAGATATTGACAATGCCCCATGATTTCTATGTAACATTCATGTCCAACGTTTCCAATCCTCTCTACAACGACTTGAATACGACAAGTGATTTTTGGACAAAACTCTCCCCCGCCATCAAATTTGACGGTGCGTATGAAGTGGCTCTTGCCGACTGTATTCTCAAAAATACCTATGACATCCTGAGAAAGGATCGTAAATATGATATAAAAATTAGACCCTATAATTGGCCACCACCACCACCACCTTCAGGTGATCAAGAACAAATTCGAAAAATCAATTGGATGGATTATCCATATGTTGAATTACCCTACGAGGAACTCACCTGTATGAATGATTTATGTCGTTCTGTTAATAAAAGAATTTCCGCTCGTAAAAAGGGAGCTTTTCATTTCAACTATTCAAAGGAGGAGGGCAAGATCTACATTAGTTCACCTATTGCCAGCGAAACGGTTATTCTCAATGATAACCTAAAGGATGTTCTTGGCTTTAAGCTCAATATAATCAATGGTAAAAGTGCCGGAAACACTAATTTCATTTTTGCTGACTACCCACCTGCCTTCTCCACAGACACTTGTATATTTCTCTACGCTTCATTTGTGGAAACATCGAGAGTCGGTAATTCAAATGTTCCCCTCCTACGAGTTCTTGAACGAAAAACCAATCAAGAGCATATTCATCACTACAATATAAAGCATCTTCAGTATATTCCCGTAAACACTTCGTATTTGGAACTCTGTCAGTTAACACTAAGAACTGAATTAGGTGATCCTCTAGCAATTTCAAAAGGCTTAGCAGTGATTACATGTCTTTCGACCCATTGTCAACGACAGCACAATCACCTAAAATGAACAATAGGAGAATTCCATTTGTCTGTCCCGATATCGATTGCTATGTTGGTGCTTTGAGTCCACGTCAAATAGGCAATGGATTGGACTACTACAAGGGTCGTACTACAATGTCTGGCTACGGTCTTGGTAGCTGGTTTGCTAGGCTATTTCGTTCTGCACTACCCCTTGCCAGAAAATATCTTGTACCTGCTGCATCAAATTTTGCTGCCTCCACACTACAGGACTGGGGGTCGGGCAAGAATTTCAAGGAGAGTGTTAAGGAGAATATTAGATCTTCAGCAAGAGCCGTTGGTGAGCAACTAAAATCTCGACAAAATGGGGAGGGATTGAAAAGGATGCGTTCACGTCATTCACTCATCAGTCTCCACCCAGGCAGGAAGCAAAGGACATCAACAAGGACTTTGAGGAATAAAACAACGAAGGCCAATAAGCAGAAGAAGAAGAAAAAAAAAAGATTGTTAGATCAAAGAAGGATTTCTTCTCTTAAGATGACTTATCTCCCCCACAAGGAATCATATCCATCAATTAGTTCCTCATTGAATCTATTCAATGCTGAAAATGTTGATGTCAGTGTCAAGTATGGCTACTATGAACAATTTCACCCCCAACAACCCCTCTCGGAAAATATACACTTTCAAATATTTTCCAATGAAGACTATTTCATTGATTTGTCGTCAACATTTATTGATTTAAATGTTGTGGTGAAGAAAAAGTCAGATAATACAACTCCAAATGCCGGCGATGGTCTCTCCTACGAGAACTGTATTCTACACAACCTATTCAAACAAATTAATGTATTCATTAATGGAACATTGGTGAGCACTAGCAATAATTTATCAAACTATGCAAGCTACATACAATTTATGATGATGACGCCAAAGGCATACAAGGAGTTGAGAGGACAATCATTGGGCTTTGAATATCGATCAGGTGTTGATACTGACGGTGAGTTGACTACTGCAGTGACCCAAGAGTATCATCTGGTTGGAAAATTAAATCATGAGATATTCAATATATCCCAATGGCTACCCCCAATGTCAAGAATGACGTAAAGTTACCGATGGCCCCATCGAATTTCATTTTGAAAAAACACTTCCTGCAGCACCCGATGCAAATGTCATTATCACATCGGCAATTCTCCACGTCCGAAAACAACAAGTTATGAGCTCTGTTGCATTGGCAGTGGAAAAGCTAAGAGCCAATGGTAACAACATTAAACTTCTTGTTCGCCATACGATCACCAATCAACGTCACATTGCCACCGGCTCTCGTAGCTATAGCGATTCATCATTTATCAATGGAGAAATCCCATCAAAATTGGCTTTGGCCTTTTTGAAGAGTGGCAGTACCGTTGGATCCTGGACTGAATCCCCCCATGATTTTAATTTTTTCGGTCTATCTAGCCTTGTGTGCAAAGTGAATGGTATTCCACTGTACACTCTATCATTTGACAAAAAATCCTATAGAACTCTGTACGAGTTGACCATGCAATCCCTAGATCATGACTCTCAACTATTTGAAAATGGAATAACCGATTCAATGTTTTCAAAAAATCATGGGGTTATTGTTTTGGACTTGTCTGGCACACAGGATATGAGCATAGTACGAACAGGGAATGTACGTTTAGAGTGTACATTTGCCAATGCTCTGACTGAGAGTATCACGCTAATATCACTGAGTCAATTTGAAACCTATTGTGAAATCACACCCGACGGCAGTGTTCTACTAGACCTAGCACCATGAACACAAACCAAATAATCAACGTATTTAGTATGGATCCATACATGTCCCAGCACAAGTCCTATTGCATACCTTCGGACTTCATTGAAAAAATTCCAAGTGTTAACAATATCCTAATCATTGTTAATAGCAGTCCATCGAGTTTGAAGACCGGTCATTGGCTATGCATCTTTCAAACAGCGAAGAATATTGAATTTTTTGATCCTCTTGGCCTATCGTATAAATTCTACGCTCCATACATCAACAACTTTATTGAAAGCAAGGGGAAAACCATTATTCAAAATCAACGAAGAGTATAGGATTTAACGACTAAGACATGTGGCTTTCATGCACTACTCTTTTTCATGTTCAGATGTCGTGGCTACACCTACAAGCAGTTTCTCAACATCTACGTTGACTTACCTCAATTGAACGACTTTCTAGTGGAGAATATACTTACAAGTGTATTTAATATTGATTTTAGTGCCCTAAGAATAAAATGTTCTAAAGATGTATGTGAAATTGTTTATTAATTAAAAAAAAATTTATATACATGATAAAACGAATTTTCTACTCTTTAGATTTCATCCACTACTAGGTATTTGTCGACAACAACTAGTGCAGGTAGATTATCTGAATTCACAGTGTACTGATCCTGATGTACTGCAATGTCAGGGTCACATTTTCTACAGTAGAGTGTGACTTCACTCTTGTCATATCTCTTTGTATAGTCAATGATACTATTCTCATTCATTCTATGGAATTCACATGTTTCAATTTGCTTATTTGAAGCAATTTCACAAAGAGTGTCCTCAAGTGTCGAATCACATTCCGTCAAAGCCAAATAAAAATCAGTGGGCTTATAATCATAACACCCAGTGTCTTCACAACGATGACGTAGAAACTATATTCTTTTGTTGTTCCAACAGTTGAATCGTTGACCCGGTTCCTCCTCCCAGAACAATCTAAAACCACGACGATACCAATCTCGTAGCAATAAACTAAAATCACGGTTAGGATTCTTTCCAATCATACCGGGATATGTATTCTCCCACTGATTACATTTATCATAATGACAATTGGAGCATAGGTGGCCTCTAGGATTAGAGTCACACACCTCTTCAAGACAGGAATTACAACCTTTAATTTGTACAGCATATCCTCTATGCAATTTACACGGGTTGCATAATCTACACTTTTCATCATACTCCTCAATCATTGTGCAATTCTCACATGATGATGACCAGCTGCCCAGTGAGTACATACATAACGGACATGTATGGAACATTTTGTTATGTGTTGACACTCTTACTACCACAATGAAACTGAGCTAGCAACAACAAAAATTGTCCGAGATAGAGAGAGAGAGAGGAGTAAATCATCCTTGAGCACCATCTTTCTCATGAAAAAAGTCCTAAATTTCAAAACTAATGTTTAAAAGCATATCCACAATATCATTTTGCCGTGTCGTGATCAATATATCAATAAATTGGGTAAATGCATTTGGACCACGATGTAGAAGCTTCATACAATAGTCTAATGATGGAGAATCAGTTTTCATTATATCAACAAGCATTCCCCGAGAAAATATCTTCCTTTGAATAGACAACTCTAGAAAATCATCATCTAGAATCAAACGTTTTTCCATAAGAACTAGATTCCTCATGATTCGCTCTTTCTCGAATCTATCCATTTTTTAGAGTCCTAACTCTCTCACAACCAACTTCAGACTAACCAGAATTTCTTTTTGTACTCTAGAAAATATACGCTAGTCTACTATAGAAAGAAAAAAAATACCATTGATTTAGAAACATTTTTATTGAACATAATTACAATAATAATATTCACTGATGCATTTTGTTCTCATCAATATATTTCGATAGGACATCTAATGCTGACCGAAGTTTATTTATATGGAGAATATTCACTTTTCCAGCAAAACATAGTTGCTCCTCCTGCTTAAACTTGCTTAATGATATCACGTATCTAGCATACATACTATCCCATTCAAGGCATAGTCTACAGCCAGCGGTTATTTCCACAGCTACATTGGGTACTCGTATATCGTTGCTGCTGCTGCTGTCGGTTCCATCATTAATCTTCAATAATGTAAATGCACCACTCATTTTTTTCTACACTAATATCCTCTCAAATAAACTATTCTCTCTCTGAATTCAATTCTCTTACTAATATGAACTACAATGAAAATTACTCCTTATATCCGAATCCAACTACCAATCAAGTTAGTGTGACCGCCGCTCTCTCTCTCTCTGTTTGACCTCTAAAAAATGCGTGTCATATTAGAAAACCCGTTTGGTAGGGCAAGTATCGATCGTAGTAATAGGTGCTTGACCCTGGCAAGCCAATGTACCGGTTAAACTACACTGTATATTCATGCCTCAGGCGAGAGGTAAGACAAATTACGCAATCACTGGCTGGATTCCCTATTGCCTTACTACTAGAGGATGCATTGATATTTTTGACTAGTATAATTAACATAGCTTTAGATGAAGGATTTAAGGTTGGTGCAGTGTTTCTAGACCTACAGAAGGCTTTTGATACAGTTGACCATGGCCTACTCCTGGAGTAGGCCAAATGGCTAAAATGCGAGGTCTATGGGATCCGAGGTAAAGCTCTTGACTTTATACGGAGTTTCCTTAGTAACCGGTACCAGTTTGTAGAGATGACTTGTATACAATCAGGCCCCCGTCCAGTGACTAGTGGTGTCCCGCAGGGGTCAGTTCTTGGTCCGATTCTTTTTTTTATTGGATATTAATGATATGCCTAATTGTATCCCAAGTTGTTGTTTTAATGTCAGTGATATGGCCAAAAATCCCAGGAATGAGACGGTGTCATTATTTGCTGATGACACAGTTGCTGTTAGTACCGCGAAGACAGAAGAATTACTTCAGACATCGATGAAAGATGCTATTGAAAGGTTATATTCCTGGTTGAGGGTAAATAGATTAAAGATTAATCTGGGTAAGACTAATTTTGTTATTTTTTCCCGTTCACCAGATTTTTATCCATGGTTTCAGGATATTGCAACACAGTATGGAGCTTTAAAGCCGGCGTGTTCTTATAAGTACCTGGGGGTTTATATTGATGATGTTTTATCATTCAAGCGCCATGTACATTATGTTTGTAAAACCGTGTCTCGTAACCTGGGTATAATGAGAAAACTTAAGCATTTTTTTCCTCCTTTTGTTATGCGCCTTCTTTATTATTCCCTTATCCATCCATATATATTGTATTGTAGTAGCGTTTGGCTTGGAACATTTCCTTCTATTGCTCGGCCAATACGAGCTCTACAAAACAACGCTATTCGGCTGTTAGATGGCCTACAACCCGCGGGATTCGGTACGAAACGTGTACGAGCGTGTAAAGATACTGCCAGCTTCCGGATTACGGGAGTTGTATACACTTCTATTCATTTTTAGGATTCAGAGAGGTATAAACCTCCCGTGTTTTGATAGCTTGGCTAACCTGACATCTTCTGTCCATGATTATGATACTAGGTCATCTGCAGAGATTAATATTCCACTGGTAGTTTCGGCCCGATCGATGTTTTCTTTGCTTCACAGAGGGATCAGAACTTGGAACCATCTTGATCAAAATATAAAAATATAGGTGATATTTCTTCGTTTAAGATAGTAATTAAAGGGATGCTTTTTAGTAAGTATGAATTTTAGGTTTTTTTTTTTTTTAATAATGATATTGGAAAAATTTTTATGGCTCCTGGGGGTGATGATTATGAATATGATAGCAAATTTAATGAAAATGTTAAGGTTTAAGGTTTGTGGTGCTGTTTGGGGACTGTGATATTGATAGGTTATTATTTTTCTCGTTTTTTTTTTATTGTTTTGTTATGTTAGTGTATTTTTGCTACCCCCTTGGACAAGTTTTTACTTTTTGGGGCGGCCACTTAACTTATGTTAAATTGTTTGTTTGTTTAGAATAAATCTCTCTCTCTCTCTCTCTAAAACCTCTTTCCTAGCCGCCACTTACCCATAAGAAATCGCCATCCTCGTATAGTATCCCAACCCATCCCCATCCTTTCTCTCATACCTTTTTCTACCTTACGTTATAAAAAAAACCTTTATTCCCTTTTTTACAAATAAAATCAACCAAAATCATGACCCGTAAGTTTGTCAAAAATTTAAGTTGTTTTGTATATATTATTTTTTAATTTTTGAAAATTTGTTTATTTTATTTGTTGTTCTTTTTATCTTTTTTTATGAGCTATAAAATATTTTATAATTATGACCTCTTTTTTCACTTTTCTAATTTGTATTTTCTGACTGTTACCTGTTGGGTCTGGTTACAGTGGAAACTATATGTTGTTATTGTATTTTTTTTTATTGACTAAGAAATGCGAATTCAGCCCACTAGGGCTTGTGATAGTCTTTTTGCAAATAAATATCTATCTATCTATCTATACCCTGGGGGCATCTAAGGTTTTTATAGAAAGGGTTGTCGTAGAAACTTCAAAAAGGGCTCATTCGATTGGAAACTGAAAGGGCTAGTGCCCTTTATAATCGTCAAAAGTGATTGGAGGGCAACTAACCCTCTTGTCACACCCACCATTTCCCCAAACACATCCAATCAAAATTTTGAGATAGCCATTTTGTTAAACGTAGTTGAAAGTTCTGGAAATTAGGTCTTTGAGGATGACACCCCCCTCACAACCCTCAGGGCAAGGTTTTTAATTTATGCCGTGGGGTCATATAGGTGTTTATAGGAAGCATTGTCTTTGAAACTTCAAAAAGAGGTCAATGGGCTCAAAGGGCTCCGGTCCTGAAGCATTGGTGATACGTCTTCTTGACTAAGCGTATTTCAATACACTTAAAATATTGCATAAAATTTTCACCTGAATACCCTTAGGTTTAACAGTTGTAGTAGTAGCACCAGTAAATATAGTAGTAGCAGTAGGAGTACAGTTAATAGCAGTAGCCTCAGCTTTAGTAGCTGAGATCAGCTTTAGTATTGCCCAAAATTTTCGCCTTAATACCCTTAGGTTTAATAGTTGTAGTAGTAGCACCAGTAAATATAGCAGTAGCAGTAGGAGTGTAGTTAATAGCAGTAGTGTCAGTTTTAGTAGCAGTAGTAGTAGTAGCAGTAATAAAAGCAGTAGCATTTTTCTAAAAAAAAATATATATATAAAAGACAAGATGTAACAATTTATCAATTTTTGTTATAAAACAATTGTTATATAAAATTTCAGTATTTCATCAATGAGGCACAATATTTTTTTGTGTAATTTTCTGTTTTTTTTTCCTATTTTGTTTTCTCATCATTTTTAATAACCCTCCGTTGGCCACTTTTCATTTGAACTAATCTTGTGTGGGAGCAATTTGTGGTTTTGTCCTTTTTATGCCACAGATTTCAATTACGTATGAGAAAAAGGTAAGGATCTAACCTCTGCAGTTTTAGGGAAGTGTAGGTTTCGGCCCGGCATAATGAGCTTGACGTCATATTTATGAAAGCTGTGCATAATTCTTGGGTGACGGCAAAAAGGGTGTTTTTCGTTCGTCTTTGAGCTAGAGCATACAGTGTGTGAGCTGAAATGGAGTTTTGCAGTTTATGCTGCCGGATTCCCCGTGGTTCGTTTTTTACTATTCCAATTAAGAAGAAGCCACAGGCTTTTACCTGTGCATAATTATCCTTGAAAAAATCTGTCTTGTCAAGTAACTCGAGAGAAAAATAGTCTAGGTTAAAATCAACAATACTTTTATAAGTTATAGTAAAGAACGCACTCTAGATTATTATAGTAAATTTATTCAGGAGCGGTCCCTAAGTCTTTTTGTAGCGGTGTTTTTCCAAGCATTTTGAAAAAAAGAAAAACACCAATTTGTGCTCTAGCACAAATTGAAAGCAGAATCTGCAGAAATAAAATGAAAGCAGAATTTGCTTTCATTTTTATGCAGTGTTTATGTCTCCGCCGCATTTGATTTGGTTGCGTGATCTCTTGGACCAAGAAGTTAGCACTTATATAGTAGCTCTTTTATCATATTGGCACTCGTATAGTTCAGTTCGTTGTGAAACTGCCTGATGGGTATTTATCTTCACCCACCTGCCTTTTAAAAGGCGTAAGTCAGGGATCGGTTATTAGCCCCTGCTTTTTAATGCTCTGATCCACACTATTATAAAGAAAATAACCAGATGAATTGTATTCTAATTTTTTGACTTGAGTCTTATTTGCTATACCAATGACTTACTTACGATAAGCAGCGATGTACATACGCTTCAAATGAATCTTGAGTTATTTTTAAGAAGGGTACAAATCTGTTGGGTTGTCGGGTAATGCTGCTAAGACAAAGTTCCTCATTTACGATCTGTCCCGTATATGTGGGCTACATAGCAGTGTGTCTGTAGCTGTAGACAGCCATGAAACATGTTCAAGTTATTTGCTGAATTACTTTGGTGTATGGAACTAACATAAAATACAGTCGAACACTGATAGGCGATAGTGTTTAAGGATAAGAAACACTGATAGGCTATAGTGTTTAAGGATAAGTTACGCGAAAGTGGCTTCACTGAATTTCGTCCCAAATAGAAAATTTTTGACATATCTTTATTCAGCAGTTGCTTTACCAGTTGATTTTTTTGTTTCACCAATGTGGAATGAGCTACCTAATGCAGAGAAACCAACGATTAGATTAGTTTTTTTTTCAAGTACCAAAAGTTTTTCCTCCGACTCCTTCTTTACGCCAGAAATACTTACCTGGTGAATGAGTATCAATTACGCAACCTTTGAATTCAGCTGCCCAAGCTCGAAGATGATACTCACGTGAAAGCACTAAGTGGTCTTTTTGATTGTATATCAACATATTTAATTTACAATGATGCATACTGAATGTCCAATTTTTGTGTTTTGTATTTATATTTATATGAATTTTTTTCGCTAGTTATTTCCTTTTTTTCTTTTTGCTCGTTCACTTTGTCTATTCTTCTTTTGTAGTATGCTACGGCGAGTTACAAATAAACCTTATTCATTCATTCATATAAAATGCTCTGCAAATCCTACATTTAAATGCAGCTGTGCAAACAGTTTTTGGCAATTTAAAATATCAGAAACGACCTTTAGGTGTAGGTGCAACGAGCATTTGATATCTTTAATTGAAAAGTTAAGTTACATATTGGATATTAAATATGTATAGCCTACATATCCTGTGTACAACTGCATACCGCAGAACCTATAGAATGCACAAACATACACAACAACTAATTTCTTTGATACAGAACTTCCACTAACAACAGCTACATAAAACAAAACACATTCTTTTCCATTCTCTTCCACCCACCCAAGCCAACTACAAATATTCAAATAGTCTTCTCTTATCATAGGCAGCGCAATAGCGCTGCCTAAGTAAAGAACGATGTTGGCACAATGTATTCTTTTTTTTCTTTAGACCAGGGCACTCTGTATCGAAGGAGTTGTCGTAGAAACTTCGAAAAGAGCTCATTCGATTGGAAATTGGAGTGGCTTGTGCCCATTTCGGTACAATACGACGTGTGTTTAGGGGGGAGAGGGTAGCTGCCCTGTGATCACTTTGACTCTTAAAAAGAGCACTAGAGCGTCTGATTGCCAACCCCATGAGCCCCCTTCGAAGTTTATATGACCACACTTTCTATAAAAAACCTATATGTCCCCAGGACATAACTTACTACCCTTGCCCTGTGGGCTGGGGAAATTTGTTATCCACAAAGACATAATTTCCAGACCATTCTGATAGGCTTAAACAAATTTTGATTGGAAGTATTTGGGGAAATGACAGGCGTGGAGGAGGCATTTCCCTCTGATCACTTTCGACTAATAAAAAAGGCACTAGTTCTCTCAATTTTCAATCGAATGAGCCCTTTTTGAAGCTTCTACGACAAAACATTCTATAAAAATCATATATGCCCCAAGGGCATAACTTACGACCCTTGTCCTGAGGGCCTTAGGGGGAGGGTTTTCATCCTCAATGACATAATTTCCAGACCTCTCAAATACGTTGAACAAAATGGTCATAACAAAATGTTGATCAGAAATGTTTGGGGAAATGATGGGTGTGGGGGGGGGGGGCAATTCTCCCTCCGATTACGTTTGACGATTGATTTTTGCGTGGAATGAAAGAAATGTGCTACGCTAATATCTGATTACATAAGTAACGAATGGCCTTGAAAAAACTTTACCTGTATTGCGAAGATTGTGGTTGTGCAATCATTCTGTTAATATAGTTAATTAAGTGGGTTAGTAATGGCCAGTGACATGAACGAATAAATAATAACCAAGCCATGATGATGTCACAGTAAATATGAAAATATAGAGAACTTTTGAACCGCTTGGCATATATTGGTTGAAGATTGCCTTTTTTTTGGAAATTTATTTGCCGTAATCGTCTATGAAAATGGCTTGACTTACTTGACTTAAGGCTCCTGCCGAGGGTTCGGCGTAGAGAATGATGAGACTAGGTGCCTCCAGGTTGACCTATCGCTTGCCAGGATCGCAGCTTCTTCCACCGGGATAGGGGCTTGGGTGAGGAATTCATCGGCTTTGTCTTTCCACCTAGTGGGTGGGCGTCCTCTTGGTCGTTTCCATCCGTGTAGGGTGGGGTCGAAGTCAAATGCGACCCGTGCTAGGGCGTCGCATGGCATGCGAAGGAGGTGGCCGTACCACCGAACAGTACGCTGGGCGAGCTGCGTCGAGAAAGGAGTTTGAGCCGTACGTGATAGGAGAGTCTGGTTGCTAACGAAGTCAGTCCAGTGAAGTCTTTCGATTCTTCGGAGATGTTTCGTCTGAGCGACATCGACGGCGCTGAGGATAGGTTTGGCAGCTGGCCACGTCTCCGCTCCATACAGCAGGACGGTGCTGACTGACGCATTGTAGATGCGCATTTTGGTAAAGCGGCTTACGTTTGGCTTTCGCCAGATGCTGCTAAGCCTCCCAACAAGTGCTGAAGCTTTGGCAATTCGAGATGTAAGCTCTTTTGTGATCAAGCCATCATTCGACAGAATAGATCCCAGGTAAGTAAAGTCTCCAACCACATCTACTCGGTTGCTTCCGATGTTGACTTCCTTTACAGTAGAACGGGACGTGGGGGGCTCAAGGAGCATAACTTTGGTTTTCTGCCAGTTGATCTTCGGTCCAACTTTCGAGGCTTCTTCTGAGAGCACCTGGAGAGCTTTGGTCATCTTATCGACGGTGCTCGCAACTAGCGCTATGTCGTCGGCAACGTCAGCATCAGAGAGTACCCGGTCTCCGAACTGAAGACCGAATTGAAGGCAATTCATCATGCTGGCCATAACATGGTCTATGACGCAGTTGAAAAGCTCGGGAGCGGCCGGGCAACCTTGCCGGACGCCAGTCTTCACCGGGAATGTGGGACTGCGTCTTCCATTGACTTGCACGCAGCTTTCTGTATCCTCAGACAGCTTTTCAAAGAGTGAGCAATATTTCTTGGGCATTGAATATTTCATGAAGATGGGGAGAAAGAGAAATGATAAGAAAGTAAAAACTGATAGTGTGGTGATAAACCAAATGAAAGCCTAACGTCAACCCCAAAATCTCTAACAGTGAAGAAAAGGCCTTCGCCGGAAGATTCTATTCTGGATTCCAGTGGCGAATGCTTACGACAGGAATGTGAGAAAACAAATGCAGAAAATATTGTAAGAATTTTGGAGCTGTTGGAAACTTTACAATCAGACGTAAAAGAAATTAGAGAGTCCCTTCATAGTATGAAGACTGATGTGCAAAATTTACAGAAAACTGTTTTCTGTAAATTGTTGTCATTGTCAGATGCAAAAAATACCATTAAAAAGTGCTGAATGAGGGATTAGAAATAGAAGTGAAGAATATTCCTCCATTTTCAGTGTTACAAGAAGCGAGTAACTTCATCAAAATCACAGTTACTGATTATAAGGACCGATACGGCATAATGAAAAATGCAAAGAAATTAAGAGGAAAGGACTTGCAGTTTGGAAAACCAGTTTTTATTAGTGATGATGTTAGTAGAGAGGTGCGCCAAATTAGAAAGGAATTGGTTGTGAAAAGAAAATATATGATGGAGAGAGGTGTTGAGTGGTACCCGTGGTACCCGTGGTACCACCGGTTCTTTCTATTAAATCTGTAGGTAAAGTTGAAAAGGTTGAATGGTTCAAAGCGTTAAAAATGTAAATAATGGTTTTGAGCTAGTTATTTATAGTGTTTGGAAAAAATTTCTAAAAGTTATATGAAAAGTTATTAATTATGGAGGTTATTAAATTTTGGTTTGCTTATAAATGAAGTTGTGAGAAATATTTAGCCCACAAAGTTTTATTTAGGGAATTGATATGCGTATACATATTGACCGGTTTGTTTATTTGTTTTGTTTAATTTTTGTTTCTTATGTTTAATTTTATCATGATAGTTAATACGTCCTCAGATGTTGTAAGATGTAAAAGTTATTTGAGGAAATTATGGTTCTCTACTCCTCCTTTGACTTTCTCTTGCCCATATATCATTTTTGATAATGGTTAATTTAACCAGTAGGTTGAGGGAACTTGAAAGAAGCCCACTGGATAGTTGTGTGGATTGATAGAGATGGTGTTCTGCATCGGGACTATGATGTAAGTGAGAATATTGGATGTTTGGATTCCTGGTATGCATTTTTGTTTAAGATGTGTGATTGGAAGAAGATGAGAGAAATGAAAGTCTACAACATGAACTGTCAAGAGATAAACACATCATATGAGTTCCATGATGAGCTATGTCTTAAAACAGAGCCGTATATCCTGGCCCTAACGGAAACTTGGCTTAAGGATTATAATTCTACTTTATTAGAAATAGAAGGTTATAATATGTATGTGCAAAATAGGGTACTACACCAACGTGAAGGTTTAGCTGTATATGTAAAAAGTGGATTTAGACATTTTGTTAACACAATGTTAAGTTTTGGTTTTTATCCTGCAAGTAACATATGCACACAAGTGACAGAAACTTCAGAGTCTATAATTGTTAATATTTTTGTAAATATCAATTATTTATGCCTTACAGTAGTTATTAACAGTGTATCTGACCATTTTGGGGTTGCAATATCTGTACCTGGAATATTTGGTCCAAAACCCAAGAATAAGAGTGTGCCAAAGATGCCTTATGTGGATGGAAATGTGTTTTTGAAGTTTAAGCGGAAGCTTAAAAGTGCAGATTTTGAGTTTCTTCAGGATAGTACAGGTATTGATACCAAATTTGGTAAATGGTATGAAAAAATAAAATTACTATTTCAAGAGCGTTTGGAGTTTAAAGAGACAAAGCAAAGATATAAGTTGCCAATTAAACCTTGGATTACAAAAGGATTACTAGCCTCAATGGAAAAAAAAGGCAAGTGATGTATAAAAGGTGCGTGACTAAAGGTTCTACATCTGATACAGGATATTGTAAAGAATTTAATAGAAAGTTAAAAAGTCTTTTAGGAAAAGCAAAAATGGATTACTATGCACAGAAATTTTAAGATTATGGAGGAAGCCCGGCTAAAACTTGGCAACTGATTGAGTCGGTAATAAGCCCAAATAGTGAACCAATAACTCCTAGTAATTTGCCGTGGGAGTCGGGTAGAGGTGTAGCCAATAACTTGTGTACCAACTTTTCAGAAGTAGGGCTAAAGATATCGACATCTGTGGAATGCATGAATGGTGATGGTACATACCAGAATTTTCTTCCTGAAGCAAGTGATACAACTATTTATCTTTAACCAGTGAGATCGGGTGAACTTGAGGATATCTTAAAAAGTAGGAAAAAATCGGCCGCTGGAATGGACTTTATAACCTTTCAAATAGTTCAAAAAATTTACCTGATTATATCTAGTCATCTGTTGTACCTTTTTAGTAAATGTTTTGAATTTGGAGTGTACCCTAATTGCTTGAAAAGTGCTTTGGTTCTTCATCTTTATAAAAGAGGTGATAAGGAAAGTATGAACAACTTCCGTCCGATATCTCTACTTCCAGTGATTTCTCGTATTTTTGAGAAATTGATTTATAGACGACTGATGGATTATTTTGGAAAAAGATGCTTTTTTTCACTCTAGTCAATTTGGTTTTAGAAAAAATATGTCTACAGATCATGCTTTATTATTTTTGACAACATTTGTTAACAATTGCCTAGATTCAGGTTTAAAGGCGCGTTTTATTTTTTCTAGATATTATGAAGGCTTTTGATTGTGTTGATCATAAAATTTTATTGGCTAAGCTTGAAAATAATGGAATTCGTTTTAAAAGTCTGAAACTTATTGCTTCATTTCTCGAAGGAAGAACGCAAACAGTACGGCTGGGCACAGTCCTGTCAGAAGAGATGGTAGTAAAGTGCGGTGTGCCACAGGGGTCTTTGCTGGGTCCCCTATTATTTCTTGTGTACATTAATGATCTAAATGGATGCCTCAAACAACTGTCACCTCCAAGGTACACTGGTGGCCTGGTGCGAGCAATTTTTCCAAGTTTTGCTGATGACACTCAATTTACAATGGCTGCAAAAACGGAAGTGTATTTGAAAAATGGAATGAAACAAGGAATGGTTATAATAGAGAGGTGGATGCGAGTGAACATACTGCTTGTTAATCAGAAGAAAACAATGTTCGTGTTATATGGCAGAAGTGCAAATTAATATCCATGGATTGAAGAAATTGAGTTAGTAAATGGAAGTATAAAACGGACAAGTATTGTAAGGTATCTTGGTGTAATGGTAGATGAATGCCTAAGTTTTAAAGATCATATTGCATTTATAAGTACTAAATTAGCCAAAAATGTTGGAACTATGTGGAAGCTGAAAATTTGTTTCCCAAAAAGGTTATTAGAATGTTATATTTTTCTCTTTTACATCCATATTTGCTGCCCGTTGTTACAGTTTGGTCGTCGACGTTCACTAGCCATTTGTATCCGCTCCGTATGTTACAAAATAAAGCTGTAAGAGTTTTGACCAATGACTTGACCCATTTCAGTAAGATCAAGGTATCACCAATTAACAATTTTACCATTCTTTGGTTTGGTTAAATTTATTGGCTAATTTGTTACTTGCATGTTTTTCGGAGCTTTGTAATGAAATTTAGAATTACTTAGAACGCCGGTTCCAGTTACTACCAGATCTAAATATTTTATTAGGTATATTGGTCCTGAAGTATGGAACAGGCTTCCGGCGGAAGTAAAAGGTAAGAAGGTTCTTGAGGAATTTCGTGCTTCTTTGCGATGTATTTGTTTTAACCAGTATTGTAGACATGGATTAGGTGATTGATCTGGGAGTGAGTATATGCTTGTGAGTGTTAAAAGAGAAATTTTTTGTGTGTTGATTGAGGTATATGAAAGGAAGCATGATGAATCATAGAGTATGAGTGTGGGACTCCTTTAAGTTCCCTGTAAATAAATCTATTTTCTTTAGAATGCTGATTAATTGTTTAGTAAGGGTGGGGGAGGGGAGGAGGATTCAGAGAGTTTTATTCCCTAGAGAAAGTGTATTAGTGTATAAGTAGTTGAAGTGTTCCTTATTTTTGGGTCATCCCAAACACGCTAATATGCGTCGGGACCTATTTTGATATTGTTAGTATTATATGCAGTTTTGTTTTGTTAGCATTATATGGAGATTTGTACGTTTTTTATGACCATTTTGTTAATAAATAAAAAAATAAAAAGGGCTATAGCCCTCTCAATTTCCAATCGAATGAGCCCTTTTTGAAGCTTCTATAACAAAACTTTCTATAAAAACCTTATATGCCCCGAGGGCATAACTTACGACCCTTGTCCTGAGGGCTATAGGGGGAGGGTTGTCATCCTCAAAGACATAATTTCCAGGCCTTTCATCTACGCTGAGCAAAATGGCCATGTCAAAAGGTTGATCAGAAATATTTGGGGAAATGATGGGCGTGGGGGGGGTATTCTCCCTCCGATCACTATCGACTATTAAATAGGGCACTAGCCCTTTCAATTTCCAATCAAATGAGCCTTTTTTGAAGTTTCTACAATAAAGCTTTCTATAATACCTTATATGCCCCCAGGGCATAACTTACAACCCTTGCCCTCAGGGCTGTGAGGGGAGTGTCATCCTCAAAGACAGAATTTCCGGACTTTTCAACTATGTTGAACAAAATGTCTAACTCAAAATTTTTATTGGATGTTTTTGGGGAAATGGTGGGCGTGGGAGGGGTGTTAGTTTTCCTCCAATCACTTTTGACTATTAAAAATGGCATTAGTCCTTCAAAGTTTCGAAGCTTTGTAAGTTTTTATAACAATGATCTCTATAAAAGCCTTATATGCCCCCAGGGCATAACTTACAACCCTTGTCCTGAGGGGTGTGGGGTGGGGGGTTATCATCCTCAAAAACATAATATCCAGAACTTTCAACTGCGAGAAAAAAAATAGCTATATCAAAATTTTGATTGGATGTGTTTGGGAAATGGTGGGCGTCAGAGGGGGGTTAGTTGCCCTCCAATCAGTTTCGAATAGCATGTTAAAAAGAGCACTAGTACTTTCAATTTCCAATTGAATGAACCTTTTTTGAAGTTTCTACGACACTGTTTTCTATAAGAAACCTTATATGCCCCAGGGGCATAGCTTACAAGCTTTGCCCTGGGGGCTCTGGGGTGTTTGTCATTCTCAAATACATAATTTCCAGAACTATCAACTACGTTGAACAAAATAGTTATCTCAAGACTTTGATTAAATATGTTTGGGGAAATGGTGGGCGTGAGAGGGGGGTTAGTTGCTCTCCATTCACTTTCGACTATTAAAAAGGGCACTAGCCCTTTCAATTTCCAATCAAATGAGCCTTTTTTGAAGTTTCCACGACAAAACTTTCTATAAAGGCCTTATATGCCCCCAGGGCAGAACTTACAACCCTTGCCCTGAGGGTTGTGGGGGGGGGAGAGGTGTCATCCTCAAAGACCCAATTCCCAGAACTTTCAACTACGTTGAAAAAAATATCTATCCCAAAATTTTGATTGTTTATGTTTGGGGAAATGGTGATCATTGATTGCCATTCAATTACTTTTTCCTATTAAAAAGAGCACTAGCCATTTCAATTTCCAATCGAATGAGCCCTTTTTGAAGTTTCTACGACAGCGCTTTCTATGAAAACCTTGTATGCCCCCAGGGCATAATTTACAACCCTTGCCCTGAGGGCTTTGGGGGGGGTGTCATCCTCAAAGACCTAATTTCCGGAACTTTCAACTACGTTGAAAAAAATTGCTATCTCAAAATTTTGATTGTATGTGTTTGGAGAAATGGTGGGCGTTAGTTGCCCTCCAATTACTTTCGACTATTAAAAGGGCCCTAGCCATATCAATTTCCAATCGAATGAGCCCTTTTTGAAGTTTCTACGACAGCGCTTTCTATGAAAACATTATATGCCCCCAGGGCATAATTTACAACCCTTGCCCTGATGTCTTTGGGGGGAAGGGGTTGCCATCCTTAAAGACCTAATTTCCAAAACTTGCAACTACGTTGAGCAAAATGGCTATCTAAAAATTTTTATTGGATGTGTTTGGGGAAAAGTTGGAAGTGAGAGCGGGGTTAGTTGCCCTCCAATCACTTTCAACTATCAAAAACGGCACTAGCCCTTTGAATTTCCAATTGAATGAGCCCTTTTTCAAGTTTCTACGACAAACCTTTTAATATAAATCTTATTAAAAGGTTTGTCCCCAGGGCATAGTTTCAAATCTCCCCAGGGCGCAGTTTATAACCCTTACCCTAAGGAATCTGAGAAGGCTGTCATCCTCAAAGACCTAATTTCAAGAACTTTCAACTACGTTCAACAAAATGGTTATCTCAAAATTTTGATTGGAGTTGTTTGGATAAATGGTGGGCGTGAGAGGGGGGTTAGTTGCCCTCTAATCACTTTCGACTATTAAAAAGGGCACTTGCGATTTCAATTTCCAATCGAATGAGCCCTTTTTGAAGTTTTTACGACAACCCTTTCTATGAATATCTTATATGCCCCCAGGGCATAACTTACAATCCTTGCCCTGAGGGCTGTGAGGGGGGGGGGGGGGGTAGTTGTCATCCTCAAAGGCCTAATTTCCAGAACTTTCAACTAAGTTGAACAAAATTGCTATCTCAATTTTTTGATTGGATATTTTTGGGGTAAAGGGGCGTGAGAGGGGGGCTAGTTGCCCTCTAATCACTTTCGACTATTAAAAAAGGCACTAGCCTAAAAAGGCACTAGCCTAAAATAACAAAATCTGGTTTCAGTATACGTAGTTTGGCAGTTGTTTCTCAAGTAGATTTAAAGACCTCTAAGGAAGATATTTTACAGAATTATCCAATCAAAGACCATTTGCCATATGAAGAAAATACTCATTGATGGCGTCATTAGATTTAAAAGAAAGAGTTGGATTAAAACTTACATACCATACTCTAATGTTTACTTACTGGGGTTGTAACTGATAATCAACATTTCTGAAGGTATCTCAAAAACTTATTTCTTGGAAATCTTCATCATTGCATTTAATCTTAGTGGTGGACTTTAGCCAGTATATTATCGTCCTAGTCGGAACTTTTAGCATTACTGAGATGATTCAAGTTTTGATGATGTATCTGGACATTCCTCACGCAGTCACATGGGCAGCTTTTCTAAATCTAGTACAAAAAATCATTTCTTCATTTGAATGACGTCATAGATAATTGGAATAGTTTCGGTAAAAAATAAATTTTGGTAAATATGAGTGTCTTTAAAAAGCACAGTTTTATATAGCATATTACAATTGAATTTAATTATCGATAACACAGAATTATTTTTCGGCATAAATATGCCAACAGATTTTCCAAATAAAATGAAATTTATTTCATTTTATTCAATTATTTTATTTTATTTTAATCGGTCCACTACTACTTAATTCTCAACAGAAAGTATTATAGAATGTAATAACATAGCCATATCGTTTGGACTAATTATCGTGGTTAAGGGGATTCCTGTTCGTTTTTAGCTCGAACATATCTCTTTGCGAACTATTCCTTTTTAATTTCCTCAGAAACCTGTAGAGATCACCAAAGAACACTGCAGTCCCCGCAGAGGCGAGATCTGAAATAATTCAGATGTAACAAATAACGGAAACCAATAATAATAAATAACAAATACAATAATAAATAACAACAATAAATAACAATAAAATAGCAATAATAAATAACAAATACACTAATAAGGATTTGTAGAGGGATTATTTTACATGTAGTTAAGACTGAAAAAACACAAAACAAAAACAACCAAGAATTAGAAACGCTTTTGTATTCACAATGTTCGTAACGAATACAATTGATGGAACAAAGACAAAATAAAGAAAAGCTATGACTAGCGAGGCTCTCCAGGAGGTGGGAGGTGACTAAGATTATCCAGAAGGTGACGTGGGTACCGGGTTTGAACACCCCCTCTCTCCAGGAAATTACGTTTCTGAAGTTTACACGAGTATCCCTTTCATAACAACCAAATATGCCCCAGGACATAACTTTTGACACTTGCCCCTGGGCCCTGGGGGGGGGGGGGGTCGTGTCGACACCTGAGTTTTTGTTATCTGACTTTTGAACAATTTTTAACTTAATGGCTATCTCAAAATTTTTATCGGATGCATTCGGAAAAAAAGAGGCGTGGGGGGGGGCTAGTTGCCCTTTAATCACTTTCGATTATTAAAAAGGGCACTAGCCTAAAAAGGGCACTAAAAAGAGCATATATATTGCTCTTATGGAAGGGATGCTCGTAAAAACTTCAGAGAGGGCTCATTTGATTGGAAATGGAAAGTTCTAGTTCAGTTTTTGAGAGTCAGAAGAGATTGGAGGGCAACTAGCCCCCCCACGCCTCTTTTTTCCCGAAGGTATCCGATAAAAATTTTGAGATATTTCTTCATATGGCAAATGGTCTTTGATTCGATAATTCTGTAAAATATCTTCCTTAGAGGTCTTTAAATCCACTTATGAAACAACTGCCAAACTACGTATGCTGAAACCAGATTTTGTTATTTTCGGCTAGTGCCTTTTTAGGCTAGTGCCTTTTTTAATAGTCGAAAGTGATTAGAGGGCAACTAGCCCCCCTCTCACGCCCCTTTACCCCAAAAATATCCAATCAAAAAATTGAGATAGCAATTTTGTTCAACTTAGTTGAAAGTTCTGGAAATTAGGCCTTTGAGGATGACAACTACCCCCCCCCCCTCACAGCCCTCCAGATTTTGTTATTTTCAATATGAGCAAACTTAATTTAATTAAAACTTCTTTTAATGATTTGAAACGACGACAAATCAACCTTCCAAAAGCCAGTCAATCTCAAAATAATTGGACCAAGCTCTGCGTGTGTATTCGAATCTGTTTTTTTGGTTGGACGTTTTGGAGCTCAATTGGAAAAAGTTCTCGAAAAGAAGGGTAACTTGTTATATCAAAGAACGAACTATTGCCAATAGTAAATAAAATATTTAAATAAGTAACTGTATACATGATACATGATGATATAACACACTCTTATCTTTAGACAAGATAATATAACTGGAATATCTTTTGAAAATTACAGGAAAGAAAGAACTCTAGCCCATAATAAATGAAGCATCCAATTAAAATGCGATTTCGGACAAAGACTATATCATCATATGCATGATTATGTAATACACTTATCTTTTGACAAGATAATATCATATTATGGAGATTAATTGATATAATATCAGTGTAACATCATCTTGCACACAAAGATGTAGTTTTTCGTCAAAACAGGATTTCGTTTTTAACATTATAAAAAACACACAGATATAGTTATAGTATATTTTACTGACGTATATTTTAGTGTGTCTGATTTTTTGGGGGTTCATCTTTAACCATTCCAACAAAGAAAAATCCGAATTGCAGCCGTAGCTTGCAAGACGGGATGCAGCTTTAGCTTGCAACCTAGTAAGAAACGATCACGTCTAATACTAAAAAAACAATAGCCCATAACTCTTAAAAATAGTGTCAGATCAAAACAAAAAGTATATACATTATTAGAACCGCCTTGTCCGAAAACCCTATATAGGAAAATTAATGTCCCTTCGCTTGAATAGCAAGAATAATCTCTTGGCTTGAACAACAAGAAAATTTGCTTGAAAAACGATATTCTGCATAGGCAGCATATTTTTTCCCTGCAGGTAGTGGGGCACTGGAACATCATAGAGAGCTGTTTAATCGCTTATTTGAAACAAAACTCAGATAAAAGAATGAAGTAGTTCTTCATAAATGGGGATTATGTAGAAACTAATGGATAGAGATAGAATCTAGTAAAGAAAAAAACCACGACGCATTTTAACTATTACATAAAGGACCAATATTATTCTTTCTAAATTAAAAGTAACATTTTGATACCTTTGATTTACTAAGCACAGGATCATAATAGCAGAACCTACAGTCACTTTCACAGTCATTAAGACTGTCTTCAACAGAGTTTGCATGCAAAACTAGCTTCTTTCCTTCAGTCATATTAGATTCTGATTAAGGTGATTGAACCAGTTCCAAAGCCCAGCCCTCTCCCCAAACGAAAGTCTTGGATGCAGTTCTGTTGATTATATATCAATTTCTACCTTGCCACCTCCCATCGTCTCTTCCTTAGAGCTAATTCTGTATTTATCTGAAGATTCTTTCAAAACAACTACTGAAACAAAAGAGCTGTTAAACTTGAATAAGAATTTCTTTTATGCACTGTAGTCAGTAACAACTCATTCGGTTGCGATTCGTTGAAAAGCAGGTTAAATCTTAGTAAACGGCACTGGAACTTACTATTTCCAATTTACTAAGCCCCCTTCAAAGCCTCTTCGACCACCACTTCCGCATGAAGTACTTCTGGAAAAAAATAAACGAACAAAGATTAAAACATTTAACTCTTAACGGTTTTTTATATAGGTAGTGCAATACGATTGCCCTTGACTTAATCAGAAGAGTTAAACTTTCAATTTCCCTTCTAATGAAAATTTGGAATTATCCAAGAGGAAAATAGGAGGAAGTTTTCCGCGGGGCAGTGGGAAACATTCCGTGAGGGGGGGGGAGGGGTATTTTCAAGGGGATTAACGCTGGCTCCCTGAGAAAATGCGGCATGAATACAAGATTTCTCCAAGATTAGAAATGAGGGTATTTATTCTACTTTGGCAGCCATATTATTGAAAATCTAGATCAAGTAGTTATTTTTTATGAGGCAACTTTAATATAGGAAGTAAAAGGCTTCCCGCATTCTTATAGGACAGCAGTTGAAATTAAAGAAAAAATCCTTAAAAGAAATTCGTAAGGACCCAATTTACTATAACTTAAAATTGAAGGATTCAAATCATATATTCTCCAGCTTACCTTAAATTATGATTATCTGATCAAACTTTTAATGAAAATTAGGTCAGTAGACTTACCAAGTAAGCAGAAAATTCTTCCCTAATCTAATTGCTGAATAGTCTTTCAGTTATTCTGGCTTGGTTTTTTGGTTTGTTGGATTCAGTCTTTCTTCTGCTCAGTTAGATTTAATTCAAAAGATTAGTTTTCCTCTTTTTTGAACACCGAAGACGGCTGGGTGGAAGTTCCAGACGAAATATCTGCCTCTATCATTTTTGCTTCATTTTTGTCTGCTGGCTGACATTTTCCTCGGCTATTTAGTATTTTTTTTCTTGTTTATCCTTTGTCAATCCTGGGGCGTTGAGGAGGCGATAGCCCCTTTCATATATGAAATAATTTCTGTCGTTTTAAGTTCTAACGGTGCTCCTTACTTTCAGTTAAAAAAACTAGTTTTTTTTTCATTTAATTTCTGAATGTTTTTGAATAAATGCAGGTTGTGATTTTGGCTGACCCTACATGATTAATTATAACGAAATTTGCATATTAATTTTTACTTTTTTTTTGGCTAAATGGCTTTCTCAAAATTTTGATCGGACGATTTAAGAAAAAAGGGAGGAAAAAGTTTTTCAGTTTAAGAAAAAGTTTCTCCACGTTTAAGCTAGGTTAGATTAGGTTAGCTTATCATGAGCGCTCATGATAAGCTAACCTAATCTAACCTAGATTAAACGTGGAGAAACTTAACTTCTAACCTAACCTGACTTAACCTAACCTATGGTTTTGGTATTTCTATGCAATATTGTGTAATTTTGTGGTTATGCTAGTTTAGACTAGACTTCAACTCTAACTAAATCTCTAAGCTAAGATTCTAGGCTAAAGCTATAACTCTTAACTAAAACTAAACTAAGCTAGAACTCTAACTAAAACTCTAAGCTAAGACTCCATGCTAAAACTCTAAACCCTTAACTATAACTAAACTAAACTTCAACTCTAAGTAAAACTCTAAGCTAAGACTCTAAGGTAGAACTCTAAACTCTTAACTAAACTAAACTAGAACTTCAAAAACTCTAAGCTATGACTCTAAGATAAAAACTCTAAATTCTTAACTATGACTAAACTAAACTTCAACTTCAACAGAAACTCTAACCTATGACTCTACGATAAAACTCTAATCTCTTAACTAAACTAAACTAGAACTCTAACGAAAACTCTAAACTACGACTCTATGCTAAAATCTCTAAATTCTTAACTGTAACTAAACTAAACTTCAACTCTAACTATAACTCTAAGCTAATACTCTAAGCTAAAACTCTTAACTAAAACTAAACTAAACTAAAACTCTAACAAAAAGTCTAAGCTAAGACTCTAAGCTAAAACTATAAACTCTTAATTAAAACTAAACTAAACTATAGCTTCAACAAAAACTCTAAGCTAAGAATCTAAGCTAAAAACTCTAAACTCTTAACTAAAACTAAACTAAACTAGAACTCTAACAAAAACTCTAAGCTAAGAGTCCAAGCTAAAATTCTAAACTCTTAACTAAAACTAAACTAGAACTCTAACTAAAACTCTAAGCTATGACTCTAAGGTAAAACACCAAACTCTGAACTAAAACTAGAACTCTAACAAAAACTCTAAGCTAAGACTCTAAGCTAAAAACTCTAAACTCTTAACTAAAACTGAACTAAAACTCTAGGCTAAGTTTCGTAGGTAAAACTCCAAACGCTTAACTATATCTAAACTAAACTAGAACTCTAAAAAACTCTAAGCTAAGATTCTAAGCTAAAACTCTAAACTCTTAAGTATTACTAAACTAAACTTCAACTCTAACAAAAACTCTAAGCTAAAACTCTAAACTATTAACTAAAACTAAACTAAACTAGAACTTCAACAAAAACTCTAAGCTATGACTCTAAGCTATAATTTCTAAACTCTTAACTAAAACTAAAATAAACTAGAACTCTAACAAAAACTCTAAGCTAAGACTTTAAGCTGAAATTCTAAACTCTTAACTAAAACTAAACTAAACTAGAACTCTAGCTAAAACTCTAAGCTAATACTCTAAGGTAAAACACTAAACTCTTAACTAAAAGTAAATTAAACTAGAACTCTAACTGAAACTCAAAGGTAAAACATCAAATTCTTAACTAAAATTAAACTATACTAGAACTCTAACAAAAACTCTAAGCTAAGACTCTAAGGTAAAACTCTAAACACTTAACAAAAACTAAACTAAACTAGAACTCTAACAAAAACTCTAAGCTAAGACTCAGCTAAAACTCGAAACTCTTAACTAAAACTTAACCAAACTAAAACTTTAAGTAAAACTCTAAGCTATGACTCTAAGCTAAAACTCTAAATTCTTAAAAGTAACTAAACTAAACTTTAACTCTAACTAAAACTCTAAGCTAAGACTCTATGGTAAAGCTCTAAACTCTTAACTAAAACTAAACTAAACTAGAACTCTAACAAAAACTCTAAGCTAAAACTCTAAACTCTTAGCCTAATAAACTAAACTAGAACTCTAATTAAAACTCTAAGTCTAAGCTAAAACTCTAAACTAAAACTAAACTATACTAGAACTTCAACAAGAACTCTAAACTAAGACTCTAAGCTAAAAACACTAAACTCTTAATTTAAACTAAACTAGAACTCTAGCAAAAACTCTAAGCTGAGACTCTAAGCTAAAACTCTAAACTCTTAAGTAAAACTAAACTAAACTAAAACTCTAAGCTAAGTCTCTAAGGTAAAACTCCAAACTCTTAACTATAACTAAACTAAGCTAAACTAGAACTATAACAAAAACTCTAAGCTAAGACTCTAAGCTAAAACTCTAAGCTAAGACTCTATGGTAAAACTCTAAACTCTTAACTAAAACTAAACTAAACTAGAACTCTAACAAAAGCTCTAAGCTATGACTTTAAGCTAAAACTCTAAACACTTAGCTAACTAAACTAAACTAGAACTCTAATTAAAACTCTAAGTCTAAGCTAAAACTCTAAACTAAAACTAAACTAGACTAGAACTTCAACAAAACTCTAAACTAAGACTCTAAGCTAAAAACACTAAACTCTTAACTAAAACTAAACTAAACTAGAACTCTAGCAAAAACTCTAAGCTGAGACTCTAAGCTAAGACTCTAAACTCTTAAGTAAAACTAAACTAAACTAAAACTCTAAGCTAAGTCTCTAAGGTAAAATTCCAAACTCTTAACTATAACTAAACTAAACTAAACTAGAACTATAACAAAAACTCTAAGCTAAGACTCTAAGCTAAAACTCTAAACTCTTAACTAAAACTAAACTAAACTAGAACTCTAACAAAAACTCTAAGCTAAGACTCTAAGCTAAAACTCTAAACTCTTAACTAAAACTAAACTAATCTAAAACTCTAATTAAAACTCTAAGTCTAAGCTAAAACTCTAAAACTAAACTAGAACTTCAACAAAAAAACTTTAAACTAAGACTCTAAGCTAAAAACTCTAAACTCTTAACTAAAACTAAACTAAGCTAGAACTCTAACAAAAACTCTAAGCTAAAACTCTAAACTCTTAGCCTACTAAACTAAACTAGAACTCTAATTAAAACTCTAAGTCTAAGCTAAAACTCTAAACTAAAACTAAACTAAACTAGAACTTCAACAAGAACTCTAAACTAAGACTCTAAGCTAAAAACACTAGACTCTTAATTTAAACTAAACTAAACTAGAACTCTAAGCTAAGTCTCTAAGGTAAAACTCCAAACTCTTAACTATAACTAAACTAAACTAAACTAGAACTATAACAAAACTCTAAGCTAAGACTCTAAGCTAAAACTCTAAGCTAAGACTCTATGGTAAAACTCTAAATTCTTAACTAAAACTAAACTAAACTAGAACTCTAACAAAAGTTCTAAGCTATGACTTTAAGCTAAAACTCTAAACTCTTAGCTAACTAAACTAAGCTAGAACTCTAATTAAAACTCTAAGTCTAAGCTAAACCTCTAAACTAAAACTAAACTAGACTAGAACTTCAACAAAAACTCTAAACTAAGACTCTAAGCTAAAAACACTAAACTCTTAACTAAAACTAAACTAAACTAGAACTCTAGCAAAAACTCTAAGCTGAGACTCTAAGCTAAGACTCTAAACTCTTAAGTAAAACTAAACTAAACTAAAACTCTAAGCTAAGTCTCTAAGGTAAAATTCCAAACTCTTAACTATAACTAAACTAAACTAAACTAGAACTATAACAAAACTCTAAGCTAAGACTCTAAGCTAAAACTCTAAGCTAAGACTCTATGGTAAAACTCTAAACTCTTAACTAAAACTAAACTAAACTAGAACTCTAACAAAAGTTCTAAGCTATGACTTTAAGCTAAAACTCTAAACTCTTAGCTAACTAAACTAAGCTAGAACTCTAATTAAAACTCTAAGTCTAAGCTAAACCTCTAAACTAAAACTAAACTAGACTAGAACTTCAACAAAAACTCTAAACTAAGACTCTAAGCTAAAAACACTAAACTCTTAACTAAAACTAAACTAAACTAGAACTCTAGCAAAACTCTAAGCTGAGACTCTAAGCTAAGACTCTAAACTCTTAAGTAAAACTAAACTAAACTAAAACTCTAAGCTGAGTCTCTAAGGTAAAATTCCAAACTCTTAACTATAACTAAACTAAACTAAACTAGAACTATAACAAAAACTCTAAGCTAAGACTCTAAGGTAAAACTCTAAACTCTTAACTAAAACTAAACTAAACTAGAACTCTAACAAAAACTCTTAGCTAAGACTCTAAGCTAAAACTCTAAACTCTTAACTAAACTAATCTAAAACTGTAATTAAAACTCTAAGCTAAGACTCTAAGGTATAACACCAAACTCTTAAGTAAAACTAAACTAAACTATAACTCTAACAAAAACTCTAAACTAAGACTCTAAGCTAAAAAAACTCTAAGCTCTTAACTGTAACTAAACTAAACTAAAACTCTAAGCTAGGTCTCTAAGGTAAAACTCCAAACTCTTAACTAAAACTAAGCTAGAACTCTAACAAAAACTCTAAGCTAAGACTCTATGCTAAAACTCTAAACTCTTAAGTAAACTAAACTAAACTTCAACCCTAACTAAAACTCTAATCTAAGACTTTAAGGTAAAACTCAAAACTCTTAACTGAAACTAAACTAAACTAGAACTCTGAATAAAACTCTAAGCTAAGACTCTAAGCTAAAAAATTCTATGCTCTTAACTGTAACTAAACTAAACTAAAACTCTAAGCTAGGTCTCTAAGGTAAAACTTCAAACTCTTACCTATAACTAAGTTGCGGGTGAAAAGGATGGGCACTTCAACTTGTAAAATGGGTTTAGGAATGACATTATGAATGGAACTTGTTCTGAAAAGATATAATAAAGCCATCAAAAGTATTAAAAAATGGAGAGGGGACTCTTTGGGGGGCCCGGGGAGGCTGTTTGGGGGACCCTTGGGGGCCGGTTAGCCCTTTGGGAGCCCGGGAGACCTTTGAGGACCAGGGGAGGGCCTTTGGGGGTCTGAGGAGGGCGTTTGGGGGATAACATTTCGAAATTTTTACTTTTTAGTTTACTTTTTTTTGCGGTGCATCCCTGCGGCGCATCATGCGGCGCTTTCCTGACCCGCGGCGCATCCCTGCGGCGCATCATGCGGCACTTTCCCGACCCGCGGCGCATCCCTGCGGCGCTTCTCGGGCCCACGTCGCTTCTCGGGCCCGGGGGGACCTTTGGGGACCGGGGGAGGGCCTTTGGGGCACAGGGAGGGCCTTTGGGGGTCTGGGGGGCACTTGAGGGCCGATTGGTCCTTTGGGAGCCCGGTGGACCTTTGGGGACCGGGTGAGGACCTCTGGGGTCCGGGGGGCTCTTTGGGGGGTCCGGGGGCCCTTTGAGGACCAGGGGAGGGCCTTTGGGGGTCTGGGGAGGGCCTTTGGGGGTGCCGGGGGCCCTTTGGAAGCCCAGAGAACCTTTGAGGACCGGGGGCTTCCTTCGGGGTTGGGGTAGGAGGATTGGAACCCTTTGGTGTTGGGTAGAGGACCTCACAACACTGTTCAAATAGAACTTGTGTATTATAACGAACACAGAGTTTCACCATTAAATTCTCTTCTAAAATCTCTTCAAAAATCATATTTTATAAAGTCTCTAACTGTTTCGACGAAATAATTCCCTAAAATGGCTAAAACGGTATCGCCTAAATAATCCCTAAACGTAATTCAGCATGTTCCTTTTGTTTAGCATCCCTGCGCTGGCGCATTTCAATTATTTGGAAACCTGATTCCCGCGCTAAAACAATTCATCGCTAAGATCTAAACTTTGCCTCGGAAACGATTCTCTTGTTAGAACTCCAAATTAATTTCCCTTTCGTGAATCAATTCTCTTTAGAACAACAAATTAATTCCCCTTTCGTGTCAATCAATCAATCATGACATCATCTGTCACGTGTGATCTAAACTTTGTACCGGAGACAATTCTCTTTGGAAATGCATCAAAGACATTAATTAACTTGACGTCATCTGCCAGACATTCCCTGGAAACAATTTGATTAATGAGTGATAGCACAGGTGTTCCCCGGAAACTCATAACATTTGCATTGAACAACAATAACAAATACTGTTACCTTGGAAACTCATAACATTTGGCTTGAACAACAATAACAAATACTGTTTCCCGGAAACTCATAACATCTGCATCGAACAACAACAAGAAGGGAGTGACAAAGTTCCTGTTTTTCCATTCTCACTGACAAAATCCATAAAAACATCAAATAAATTGACCAACACACATAACCATCCATGAATTATGTAAAAAAAGTTATAGGTGGCAGCAGGGGTGACTCGTCGGAGTCAATAAGGCCCTTCTACTCTCGCTCCTTACTTACAGTTCGTTACCACGGACTGTTTAATAAGAAAAGGTTATAAGAAAGGGTTTAAAGGAAGGTGGAACTACGCGGGGGGGGGGGAGTAAAAGTGAAGCTTTGAATGGATTGAGATGGATGACGAGTATGCAAAGCTCTGTCGGTGTCAGGTGGCTTGATAGTGTAGTGAGTGGAAGCTTATTGCCGGATTCATATTGTCCTTCAGTAATATAAGATGCTTAACGTAATAATTTAAAATCGTCTATTATTATTCACCTAAAAGTAATCCACCAGTCAGAATCGATTTTAAATTTTTGTACATCTTAAGTACTCTAATATGAGCAAGAGGAATAACCAATGTGATTGTAATGGCAATCAATTTTATCAAACAGTTCGTGGTAACGAACTGTAAGTAAGGAGCGACCCGGCTCAATGGTAACCGAAACTCTAGAAAACGGTATTTTGATACAAATAGATACATCAAAAGAATTAGATCTTAATGCTGGTTTCAAATATATAAGTTTCATCAAGTTTAATCCTACCCATCAAAAGTTAGGCGCCTGAGAAAATTTGGCTGATTTTCGAAGAAAGGGGGAAAGACCCCCTAAAAGCTATAGAACCTTATTGAAAATCACACCATCATATTCCGCGTATCAGAGAACCCTACTGTAGAGGTTTCAAGCTCCCATCTACAAAAATGTGGAATTTTGCATTTTTTGCCAGAAGAAAGATCACGGGTGCGTGTTTATTTGTTGTTTGTTTTTTTTTTCCCAGGGGTGATCGTATCGACCCAGTGGTCCTAGAATATCTTGGGAGGGCTCATTGGAATGGAAATTAAAAGTTCTAGTGCCCTTTTCAAGTGACCAAAAAAAATGGAGGGCAACTAGGCCCCCTCCCACGCTCATTTTTTTCCCAAAGTCACCTGATCAAAATTTTGAGATAACCATTTTGTTCAGCATGTTCGAAAATATTATAAGTATGTCTTATAGGATGACTTAATCCCCCGAAGTTCCCGGGGGGAGGGCTGAAAGTTATGAACTTTACCCAATGTTAACATATAGTATTGGTTATTTGGAAGTATACAGACGTTTTCAGGGGAGATTTTTCCTGGTAATGGGGGGGGGGGGGGTGTGGGTAGGGGGTTATGTGGGAGAATCTTTCCATAAAGGAAGTTTTCATGGGGGAAGGGACATTGCTATGAATGGGACGTCGGACTTCCCAGCATTCTTTAAAAAAGATCAGAAATTTAATATAAAAAAACAAATATTTCAACTGCAACAGCAGCAACATCGAAACTTTAAACGAACAGAAAATATTACATATATGATTGGGTTCACCCCGTAGTCAATGCCTCGCTCTTTAAGCCAAAGATTTTTTAGTACTTTCATAAGAGCTATTTATTCTAATTAACGGCCTTTGTGATTAAGCAGTCATTTTTAAAGAATTGGAACAAAATTCGAACTTTCGCTTAAAGAGCAAGGTATTGACTAGGGGGCGAACCTCCTAATAAACGTATTAAAAATATATGAATATAGAAGTTCGTTACGTACGTTAATTCGTAAGTTACGTATATTTATTACTAATAAAAACGTTCGTAAATAAAATTAAACAAGTTTCGAGAAAGCCATTTAACTAAATTAAAGTAAATTAATATGAAAATTTTGTTTTAATTATTCATGTACGGTGAGACAAGATTAAAACCTGCATTTATTCAAAAACGTTCAAAAATTAAATAAAAAAAAACAAGTTTTTTAAACTGAAAGTAAGGAGCGATATTAAAACTTAAAACGAACAGAAATTATTCCGTATATGAAAGGGACTGTCCAGTCCTCAACGCCTCGCTCTTTACGCTAAAGTTTGACTCTGTCTCACAACTTTATTTTTTAAAACAATAAAAACTTTAGCGTAAAGAGCGAGGCGTTGAGGACGGGACAGTCCCTTTCATATACGGAATAATTTCTGTTTGTTTTAAGTTTTAATGTCGCTCCTTACTTTCAGTTTAAAAAACTTGTTTTTTTATTTAATTAAAAAAAAACGAAACGAATCTCTCGGTTTTTGGGGTCTTCTGCTAATTTTTTTTTTCAGTGACAGAGGCTACTGGCTTTTAAATTACCACAGCCGATAAAAGAAATGAGTAAAATTATTAATGATTAGGCACTGCTGACTTTTTCTCTTTACTTGTCCTTTCTAGTTTGCCAAAGTGAAGTCCAAATTATTTCTTACCCGACAGTCGGAAGAAGTTTAATCGTGACTCCGACAGTTCATTTCAAAGAAGAAGCTGAGAATTTTCCATAATATTGAATATATTATGGTGTTCCAGCTATTTATTTAGTGTTAATGTAGAAGCAAAGGATTACATTAGAGAATCTCACATGAGGTAGGCCAGACTGAATTTAACAGCTTATTTTGCTTCACTTGGCTTTAGTCTTGTAGTTAGCCCAATTATTTAATATCAATTATTAACAAAACTTAACATTAACACATCCCCCCCCCCAAATGGCACATCATGATATGAAGAAGGATAACCAAACAAATCTACAAAAGAAAAAAATAGGTAAAATTCTACTTTAGCTACTTTTGGCTATCTTGGAAAGGGATTAGCCTAGGTTAGGAAAATAAAGCTTTTAGGGATGACTCTACAGACTAAAGTATGTCCTGGGAAAATATTTTCAAGTAGGCTATCTACCTCCACTCCTCTCTCTAGAGGGTCTGGAAATTTGCCTACATGACAGGTCTATACCTGTTGAAATTTTTATAAAACAACATTTTATGTTGTTTAAAAAACAAAAAACATTTTTTTATGTAGTTTTCAGTTATCAGTTTATTTTTCTCTGGCTTTAGTTCTTAAAAATGCAATTCCTCTTATTTGAGTAGAATTTTAAGCCATAGGCTATCAATGTTTTTTTTTTTTTCAAAAGTTAGGAAATGGGTCAATATCTACCAAATCATATTATTGAGATAGAACTAAAGTGAATGCACCATTCGATGCCTTTTTTTAATGCTGATCACGAATATAATAAGCATTTCTATTGGAAATGAATTTCAGCCCCCCCCCCCCTATATATGCCAATTCAGGGTTAGGTTAGGTTGGGTTAGGTTAGGTATATAGGGGGGGGGGGGCTGAAATTCATTTCCAATAGAAATGCTTATTATATTCATAATCAGCATAAAAAAAGGCATTGAATGGTGTATTCACTTTATTCCTAACTCAATAATATGATTTGGTAGATATTGACCCCTTTTTTTATACTGATTACAAATATAATAAGCATTTCTATCGGAAATGAATTTCAGCCCCCCCCCTATATATGCCAATTCAGGGTTAGGTTAGGTATAGCCTATATAGGGGGGGGGGGGGCTGAAATTCATTTCCAATAGAAATGCTTATTATATTCATAATCAGCATAAAAAAAGGCATTGAATGGTGTATTCACTTTATTCCTAACTCAATAATATGATTTGGTAGATATTGACCAGGAAATGTAGGCCTGTTGATAAATCTTTAAAAGCTTATAAATTGGGATTTAGCAAAGTTGTGAAGTTGAAAACAATGTTGATGTACTTCATTTAAGTAGAAGATCTATGAATGATTCTGCATTAGTTTTATATTTTTGTTCCAAGATTTCTATTAGGCCTATATAGCATTAAAAGCGCCAATTAAACCAGGTTTGCCCCCCCTGGAATTCAGCTTATGGGTCCCCATGTTCCCAGGACATACTTTAGCATGTAGACCCATCTCTGAAAGTTTCACTTTCCTAACCTAACCCCATTCCAAGATAGCCTAATGCTAGGGTAAACAATTATTAGCCTACTGAGAAACTCCTTAAGGTAAATTTTTTGTTGTTCATATTATTGACTTACAAATAAAGCAAACTTACCACTTGATGCCTTTTTTAATGCTCTTTCCAAATATAATAATCATTTTGTTGGAAATGAATTTCACCCCCACCCCTATATATACCAATTCAGGCATATATTTGCACATTAGAGGGGGGGGGGGTTGAGATAAATTTTATTTCTGATGTAAATGAGAGGTAAGTTTAAACTCCCCCCCCCCAATGTGCAAATATATACCCTGAATTGGTATATATAGGGGTGGGGGTAAAATTCATTTCCCACAAAAATGATTACTATATTTCAAAAGATCATAAGAAAAGGCATTGAGTGGTATGTTTACTTTATTTGTAAGTCAATAATATGAACAATAAAAAATTCACCATCCTTAATTTTCAAAGATGGGTTTTTGAGCAGTAAATTTTCCAATTAAATCATTAATGAGAAATGCTAAGAAATAAACATATGCTTAGAATCTGAATTTCATCCTGAATCCAACTATAACATTCATTTAGCCTACATGAGAAATGAACTTTACTTTCACCTCCCTAATGTTCAAATATATACCCTGAGTTGTAATAGCATATGCACTAAATTCTCTGTAAGTCAATTTTCCTCAACTTGATTTTAATGTTTGTAAGGGAAGATTCATCACATAGGCTAGCCTATTTTCAATTCAGGGTAAGCCTAGTGTATATATTTTGATAAATTTTTACATAGCCATTTAATTTAGCTAGTGCCTTTTTTTATACTCTTTCTAAATACATTAATTGTATCTAGGACAAATTCCACTTTGAGCTGTTAAAAGGGCTAAAAGTGGTCAAACATCCATAGTAACTAAAATTTCAAGTTATTTTTCTAAAAAAACTGTCTTGTGAAGAAATCAGCAGTTTTAGTTTAGTCCAGAATGATATTATAATTATCATTTTCATCATTCTTAATAGTAAAATCTTATTTTGAAAACAAAGTTGCAGGAATTTTTCAAAATAGCCTGAAACCCCTTGAAAATGACATTGCTTTCCTGTAAATCAAAAGGGATCAAATGATGTTGCCTATTCAATATCCTCCTAGCTTATGAATGTGTGGACTATAGATTACCTTATATTTTCATCTTAATGGGTAGGGTCAGGGATGTAGCTGGAGTATTTTTATAGGAGGGGCAAGAGGGGGTGCTATTGAAGTAGGTGCTTTTCAAGTAGTAGTGAAGAAAAGTAACTATTGAACAAACATACTACTTGGTGAATTTAAAAACATTACACAATACATTATAAATAATGATGTATTAGAATGGGTGATGAATTTCCTGACAGACCAAGAGCAGCAGGTCCAACTTTTTACCAATAATGGCAATAAAGTATTCTCTGAACCATGTGATGTTGTCAGTGGAGTTCCTCAGGGCACTGTCCTATGCCACAAATAATATCATGCTTTACACTGATGACTCCAAGCTTTTTGGACCAGCCATTCAACAAAGCCTGCAATAAGACCTCCAGTGAATCCAGAAGTGGACCAGTGAATGGCTGTTCAAGTTTAGCATTAACAAATGCAGTGTCCTCCATTTTGGCAATAATAATCCTCACCACCAGTATAACATGCATGACCAGAAGTTGCAGTCTGACATTCAGCTACAAACTAGTTGTGAAGAAGGAGACTTGGTAGTACTTGTTGATGAGCAACTGAATTTCCATGGGCATTGGCAACAAGTTGTGTCAAAAGCTAATTTGAGTCAAGGCCTGCTGAAACACACTATCACCAGCCGCTCCCATACTGTCTTCCTGAGGCTTTACAAGGCTATTGTTAGGCCATTCTTGGACTTTTGGACATGCCTGACCTCCCCCTCCTACAAGCATGACACCAGAATAACTGAAGGAGTTTGAAGACATGCCACCAAATGCATCACAGGTCTGCAAAATATGCTGTATGATAAGAGCCTGGAGCACCTAAAACTACCAATGCTGGTCTTCAGATGCTGCAGATGTGATATGATGCTGACCTACAAATATAATAGTCAACCAAAAAACACCCTCCTCACAAAAGATACAGGTCAACACAACACTAGAGGACATTCACAGAAGCTAGCAAAGCAAAGAGTGAAGACCAGAATACACCAAAACTTTTTTACCAAGCATATTTCCAACAACTGGAACAACCTCCAAGACAAAACTGTGACTGCACCCACTAGTGCCTCCTTCAAGTCAAGACTTGACAAAGTATGGAACAACAAACAATGGAAATATAAGCAGGACATTCCATCCCTCTCAGCTACCAACTAATGCAACATCACTGGGCCCATTTCACAGTGACATTCTAAATTAACAGCATTGACATGGAGCAGAAGAGATCCAGCATGGACCTTATTTTGTTCCAAAGTGCAAATTAAGGTAATTAAGATAAAACAATAAGCACACATTAAACAATCATAAATATAAGTGCTGGTGCTTGACTTTTTCTAAATTTGTCAGCAATTAGCAGCTGCAGATGACAGTAGTATAGCATAAACAAGCTTTTTGGTGGGCAGAGGTAAATGTTGTATAAACTTGTTTTTTCTTCAGCCAGATTCAACACTAATACTGCAGTACATATCCCCCCTCCACTTCCCCCCACACCCAGCACAGGATGCTCAGTCCCATAATTGAAACCCAGCTCTATTCTAATAGCCCTGGGTGTCTTGCTATTCAAATTGATTTGTTTGTTGGTTTGCCAGTTTATATTAATAAATAGCATTGATATCAGTGGCCCAAAGCTGAAATAAGGAGGGAGTTACACCAAATATTGTTTTTATGTCTATAATTCCCTTCACAAGCAAAACACAGTCTTCTAGTGTAAAAAAGAGAATGGGTTGGCACTACATGGTCATAAAATTTATAAATTGTAAGAAAAATATACATGTTTTGTTTAAATTCACTTTATCCTATTCTCAGCAGACATTTTATGCATCATGCTGATGCAGAGATAAATGTCCTAAAAATAGTGCTGGTGTTGTGTGAAATGCAACTAATTTCAGTACTCCTATTAGTCCAGGACTTTTAGGGTTTGACCCGGACAAAATTGCAATATAAACGAAAATGGTACCAAAATGATCAGAAAAAAATTCTGTACAACATACTAAAAGTCCCCATAAATCCGAGTGGGGCGAATACCCGAAAAACAGGGGAAAAGGGGGAAATGCAGGGGAAATTGGGAAAAATGCCAAACATGCCCAGAAAATAGTTCAAAGTGAGTTTTCTGGGGCTTTCCCATACACTGATCACGAAACTGACATCTAAAATTCAGTATAGAATAAAAGTACTACGGAAAACGGGGGAACAGGGGGAAGAGGGAAAAAAAATTTAAAAATACAGGGTAGGGGTAGAAAGCACTTTGAAATATGTTTTCTGGGGTCTTTTTATCTGCTGATCCCGAAACTGACATCTAAAATGAAATAAAGAACATGAGCCCCACCATAACGGGGGAAAAGGGGGAAAGAGGGGAAGAAAAGGGACAATTGAAGTCAGGGGTAGAAATCAGTTTGAAATGTGTTTTCTGGGGTTTTCCTATCTGCTGATCACGAAACTGACACCTAAAATGAAGGAAAGAAAACGAGAACCATGAAAACCGAACAAAACTGGAGGAGATAACGGAAAAGGGGAAGGGAAGCCTGACTCCTGAGCCAGCTGCTAATGGCTAATAAGTAGGCCTATGGACAAAATAACTCGCTTAAGTATCAAACTTTTACTTTCTTGAATCACAGACATTTCTTACAACCATTTGAATTACTAAACATAAAGAAAACAACCGCTTGGCAGTGATCACAGTATAAAACTTCAGCTATTATAGGTAAAATTTGTACTTTCGAAGGCTATATTGTTGAATAAAAAACTAAAAAAAGAACTTCAGTAACTATAGGTAAAATCTGCACTTTTTAAGGCAGTAGAGTTGACTTGAAAAACACAGCATTGATGTCACTAGTCGAGCTCCTCGTCTTCGACAATCTCGTTGTCCCTGTTCAAACAGTTGATACCCTGACATTCTCCGCACGCGAACGTACACGCTAATCCATTTTTCTTGCAGCTGCATCGCGAGTTCTCGCAGCCTGTCTTACAGTTGCATCTCACGACACTCAAAAGAGTCTGAGGTGCGGGCAACAAATCGGTCATCACAGGTGAGTATTTATGGTCTCTGAGGACCCAACCCCAGTCAGCCGGGTCGAGGTCAGCTGGTTCCCCTTTCCAACGGGATACCTGGAGGCGCACTCGCTGGGAGTGGAATGAAGCTGCAGCTTCGGTTTGCGGAAGCCTTTCAGGCTTAACAAACGCCGTAGTATTTGACGAAGAAACTTTTTCCAAGAAAATTCGATGTCACAGCTTAGTGAGATCTTCGTTTGGTCGTGCTTTATACAAGCTGAGGAGAAGATATTCACCCGCTTTCACAATTTCATCTTTAGACGATGATTCATCCAGAAACACTTTGCATTTTTTTCTGAACACTTCGCTCCTCTTCAAAAGAGGTAGCACAGCTTGCTTTCCAAGTCCGAAAACTCGTGAGGTCGTTTCACATCCCAAGAGTGCGTGCCCTACCAGAAGTAGCCTGGATACTTCTCCCATTTTTTTTGAACTTCGTTGAGGCACCAGAACCGTGTTATCGCTTCTTTTGCGTTCGTTGACGATTCGAAGTAAAGTGTTTTTGCATTAGGCGGGAGGTGATACAAGAGTAGAATCAGAAGGTCAGTGTCGTTGCCAAGAACTATTGTTTCAGAGTTTTCTGCTTTCGTTACGGCAGTCTTCACGATTAGATAGTCAGCATCGTCCTTCGCATGGACGACTTCAAATCCTTTGGCTCTGAGTTTTTCCCCGATTTGGCTCTGAGATTGAATCATAAGTATCACCAATCTTCCAAGGTACTTGCTGAAGCAGCCAACCTCCGTCAACTACAGTGACACGATCTGACACTGGCAGGTGGTGAATCGAGTCCGTTTTCGCTTCTTTCCATATTGCTTTCGCTAGTGCAGGTTTGTCTGGCTGACGCATTATGCCAGAATTCTCAAACAAAGCGGGCGGATAACTGCACAGTTCGTAACGTAGAGTTTCTGCCATGTCATTTTCAGATGTATGGGCAGCAGTCGATTTATCCTGCTACCATGTCACATGTGTAAGCATCCACGCAGACTGGGGACTATTGGATCCGCTAGATGTCATTCCGTCAGGATAGGTTTTGTCGTCAGCACTGGAACTCCGCGGTGACTAGTCTACCTTGCTTCTCTTACTGAATGTCGAATTAGATCAGGATTATGTTGACGAACCCACGCGCTTGTTGATAACGGCGAGGAATACGGAATAAAGTAATTTCAGTATCTTTCCGTATTTCTTTCTCGAGTTTTTTTTTGCCTTTTCCGAACCTATGGGGTAGCCGAACCTCTATAGATCTCCTGTATTAACATTTGTAAACATTTCCACATGCTTTCTACCCCTATCCTGTATATTTCCCTTTTCCCCCTCCCTCCCCCCCATTTCCCCGTTTTATGTTAATAAATTTTTTTATATCATTTTAGTTCTCAATTTCGTAATCACCAGATAGGAATACCCCAGAAAATATCTTTCAAACCGCTTTCTACCCCTACCCTGTATTCTTCTCTTTTCTCCCCTCTTTCCCCTGTCCCCCCGTTTTCCGTAGTACTCTTTTTCTATACTGAATTTTAGATGTCAATTTCGTAATCAGCGTATGTGAAAACTTCAGAAAACTCACTTTAAACTATTTTCTGGGCATGTTCGGCATTTTTCCCATTTTCCCCCGCATTTCCCCCTTTTCCCCTGTTTTTCAGGTACTCACCCCACTCGGATTTATGGGGACTTTTAGTATGTTGTACAGAATTTTTTTCTGATCATTTTGGTACCATTTTCGTTTATATTGCAATTTTGTCCGGGTTCGACACTTCTTTGAGCTAAAAGTCCTGGACTATATGTTAACCACACTCTTTTATATAGTGCTAGTTTGATTAATGCTAATGAAATAAAATAGGATAAATATATAATAGTTTAGAAACAAATTTGGGCTATATATTTGTACATTAGGGGGTGGGGGTGGGGTGGGGTAAACCATAGCATACATTATTACGTAACCTAACCTAACCTAGGTACCTTCCCCCCCCCCCTAAACCCCAGAAAACAACAGTTTAAATATTGTATATGCAATGGAAACCATGCTTGACATTGTATTACCCTATAGCAGTGTCTTAAATTAACCCAACAAAATCGGGTTTTTGGTGACAGGTTTCCATTGCAGTATATAAAAGAGTGCATTTAACATATGAGTACCCTAATTTCAATCATAATTCTTTGCACATTTATGTAATTTCTTTTTTGGATCTGGTTAAAAGAAATATTTAGAAAGGCAAAAATAGTGTGAAGTCAGTATTGTGTTGTACATAGAGGCAGTTCAATATTTATGCATTAATATGTGAATCCAAAACACAAGAAATAGGACATTATCAGCACTTATTAGGCATTTCAATCACAAATAAGAGAGTCAGAATTTCAGTTAAATGCTAGAAATAAAAATTAAAACAATTAAATGATTCCTGGAGTGGATCTCCCTCTACCAAATTCCATGACAAAACTACAACTGATTTGGCCTATCTAGTTATAGTGCAAATATCAGTATAAAAAGCACTAACTCTTATTTTCTTTTTCATTCAGGAAATTATATTCACTGTATATCTACCTTCTTATTCTTGAATGATTCCATTTTTGTCTTATTTGCAGATGTAGAGGGTGTATTCATTTCCACTTTTGCTAGTGTTAAAACAAGAGAATCTACTCTTGAACTGATAGATTTTAGGAAGTAAAAGAACCTTAAATATCAGGGAAAAAATTTGACCTGAGCAAATTTGGTGAAACAGGAAGCATAGAACATTTTTTCAATCTTGAAATTAATTAGGCTCACATTTTTACTCAATGATAAAGCTTCAAATGCAGTATATTTGGAAATATATTAATGTGGAACATATTATGAAGTATAGCAGACTGCTATTTTTCTTGTTTTCCTTATGTTAAAAATGAGCATGGATTAATTAAAAAAAATATTATCTGCTCAGAATAAAAAGCAACTTTGACACTTAAAACAAGCAACAGTCTTATAGCTACCTAATAAATTATATAAATAATTTCTTAGACCACTCTGCTTTTCCATTAAAAAAAATTAAACAAGAAAAACGGGCTTTAATTTCTATAAAGCAGTGAATACAAACACTTAATTAAACAAAAATACTCCGAATATTTCGGCCCCACATCCGGGAGCCTTTCTCAACGGAAAAAAAAATTCTTACATCAACATAAAAAACATACTAAACAAACAAAAGAAAAAATATGAATAAATAGGAAAAGAAAACTCACATATTAAATAAACAATTCCATTCACTGGCGTATAAACAAAATCGCATGTTTATATTGATTGGAACATGCCTTCTCACAGTATATAAATGGGAATCTATCAAAAAATGAAAATATATTTATACTTAAACTAAAACAATAAAGGTCAGCTAACCCCCAGCCCATGATCCCTAAATAGATCTCACAAGTTCATCACCCAATGTTTGAATTATAAATTGAACAGATTCGTTTGCTTGCAAGCTTAGCTGCAGTTCGTTTACCTTTCCCAGCATTTAACCCAGTCTGACCTGTGTCCGCAAGGTCATCTTTCGTATCCGAACTATTATTAAAATTAGTACTGGTTGAAAATTTTACCTGCTTTTTAATTAAACTATCATAAATCGAATTGATCCTAAAATCCCCTTCATCTCTATTGATACTAATACCCCCATATATTATCTTTTTTATTTCTATAATTTCCCTGAAGCTTTGTAAAAGTCCTACAGACGTATCTACTATTTTTGTTTGATCAAATAAAATACTGTAATGAGGAAAATTATAAAGATGTTCTGCAACAGCTGACTCAAACGTTTCTGGTGTTTTGTTTCGTTTTAGAGCGCAATCTATGGCATTCTTGTGTTGCTGTAGCCTATTTTCTAAAATCTGTTGTGTTCTTCCCACATAAAATTTACCACAAGAGCATGGAATTTCGTATACTCCCTTTTGCAAATTTCTCGGTACCTTGTCTTTCCCTTTATTTAACAACGAGCTTATAGTTTGTCCTGATTTAAATGCTGTATTTATATTATGTTTTTTTTAATTCTCTTCTTAATTTTTGTGACAATATTGGGATAAAAGGCAAAGTTATGTAATTTGTTTCTTGATTTGACCCATCTTCTTCTAATATTTTTGGTTCTGTCAACTTTTTTTTCCTTTTTTCAATCATTTGAGAAATCATATTTTCCGGATAGCCATTACCTACTAGAATATCCTTATAAAAATTAGTTCATTGCTTATGTATTCTGGTGATGCTAATTTTAATACCCTATCAACTAAAGAAATAACCACACCCCTTTTTACCTGGATCGGATGATTTGATGCGAAAGACAAGTAACGGTTGTTATTAGTCGGTTTACGGTAAATTGAAAACGCTAGTTCGTTATTATTTCTATGGATCAAAATATCTAGAAACGGTAACTTATTCTCTGTTTCCTTTTCAATTGTAAAAATTAATTCTCCTCCCAGATTATTTAAATGTTCCAAAAAACCTTCAATTTGTGATTCCCCGTAATTCCAAATAACTTAAATATCATCCATATATCTGCCCCAAAATTTAGGTTTTAAAAAATATGTTTCTATAGCTAAATTTTCTACATACTCTACATAAATATTTGCTAACAACAGACTTAAAGGCCCTCCCATTGCCAATCCCCTAATTTGATGGTAAAAATTATCTCTAAACGTGAAGTAATTAGTATACCTGCTAGTTATTCTGACTAAATTTAATATAGTTTCCAGTTCAATTCCCGAAGATAATACTTCTATCTCATTTTTACGTTCCTCAAGTTTTTTGGATAAAATACTAAACGATTTATCAAAAGGAATATACGTATACATGGATTGTATATCAAAACTGAACAATCTAGATTCTTCTGATATTTCTACACTTATAAGTTTATGTTTTAAAAATTCCGAGTTTTTTATATACGAATCTTGGAGATATTTAAAAGATAAACTTAATCAGAAGAATTGAATTGAAGTTATCAAGTATTTTACAATAGGTTGTATAGGTTGCATCAAGACGCTGGGTAACTGTAGGACAGAGAAAAGTCAAGGACTTTTACAAGACTTTTACAAAGCTTCAGGGAAATTATAGAAATAAAAAAGATAATATTTGGGGGTATTAGTATCAATAGAGATGAAGGGGATTTTAGGATCAATTCGATTTATAATAGTTTAATTAAAAAACAGGTAAAATTTTCAACCAGTACTAATTTTAATAATAGTTCGGATACGAAAGATGACCTTGCGGACAAAGGTCTGACTGGGTTAAATGCTGGGAAAGGTAAACGAACTGCAGCTAAGCTTGCAAGCAAACAAATCTGTTCAGTTTATAATTCAAACATTGGGTGATGAACTTGTGAGATCTATTTAGGGATTATGGGCCGGGGGTTAGCTGATCTTTATTGTTTTAGTTTAAGTATAAATATATTTTCATTTTTTGATAGATTTCCATTTATATACTGTGAGAAGAGTAGAGTAGTACATTATACTTCTATAGAAGCTATACGAATTACCATGCTATTCTATAGAAGCTATAGGAAAACACTTCTATAGAAGCTCTACACCTTTTCGAAGAGAGTGAGTATCCTCTCACATGGCCTTATACTTCTATAGAAGCTATATGAATTACCATGCTATTCTATAGAAGCTATAGGAAAAACACTTCTATAGAAGCTCTACACCTTTTCAAAGAGAGTGAGTAATTTGCGAATACTTCAGAGCCGACTTGCTAGCGAAAAACCCGTGTGATTGACTTGAAATAAAAATT
This sequence comes from Artemia sinica, assembly GCA_027921565.1. NCBI lineage: Eukaryota > Metazoa > Arthropoda > Branchiopoda > Anostraca > Artemiidae > Artemia > Artemia sinica. The sequence goes on from CM051266.1 coordinate 8,649,507, forward strand.
TTTAACAAGAAATGGCTGAAAAGTGTTTTGGGGGAGATGGGGCGATGACAGAGTGGATGTCTTAGACTAGTGATAGTGCTGTACTGTGGTACGACTTGCTAGCGAAAAACCCAAATGAATTAGTTGAAAATAAAATTTTAACAAGAAATGTCTGAAAAGTGTTTTTTGGGGGGTGGGGGCGATGACAGAGTGGATGTCTTAGACTAGTGATAGTGCTGTACTGTGGTACGAATTGCTTGTGAAAAACCCAAATGAATTAGTTGAAAATAAAGTTTTAACAAGACATGTCTGAAAAGTATTTTTTTGGGGGGTGGGGGCGATGACAGAGTGGATGTCTTAGACTAGTTATAGTGCTGTACTCTGGCATGAATTGCTTTCGAAAACCCGGATGAATTAGTTGAAAATAAAGTTTTAACAAGAAATGTCTGAAAAGTATTTTTTTGGGGGGTGGGGGCGATGACAGAGTGGATGTCTTAGACTAGTTATAGTGCTGTACTCTGGCATGAATTGCTTTCAAAAACCCGGATGAATTAGTTGAAAATAAATTTTTAACAAGAAATGTCCGAAAAGTATTTTTTTGGGGGATGGAGCGATGACAGATTGGATGTTTCAGACTAGTGATAGTGCTGTACTGTGGTACGAATTGCTTGAGAAAAACCCAAATGAATTAGTTGAAAATAAAGTTTTAACAAGAAATGTCTGAAAAGTATTTTTTTGGGGGAGATGGGGCGATGACAGAGTGGATGTCTTAGACTAGTGTTAGTGCTGTACTGTGGTACGAATTGCTTGTGAAAAACCCAAATGAATTAGTTGAAAATAAAGTTTTAACAAGAAATGTCTGAAAATTATTTTTTTGGGGGGTGGGGGCGATGACAGAGTGGATGTCTTAGACTAGTTATAGTGCTGTACTCTGGCATGAATTGCTTTCGAAAACCCGGATGAATTAGTTGAAAATAAAGTTTTAACAAGACATGTCTGAAAAGTATTTTTTTGGGGGATGGAGCAGTGACAGATTGGATGTCTCAGACTAGTGATAGTGCTGTACTGTGGTACGAATTGCTTGAGAAAAACCCAAATGAATTAGTTGAAAATAAAGTTTTAACAAGAAATGTCTGAAAAGTATTTTTTGGGGGGATGGAGCGATGACAGATTGGATGTCTCAGACTAGTGATAGTGCTGTACTGTGGTACGAATTGCTTGAGAAAAACCCAAATGAATTAGTTGAAAATAAAGTTTTAACAAGAAATGTCTGAAAAGTATTTTTTTTTTTGGGGGGGGGGGGGGGTGGGGGCGATGACAGAGTGGATGTCTTAGACTAGTTATAGTGCTGTACTGTGGTACGAATTGCTTGTGAAAAACCCGGATGAATTAGTTGAAAATAAAGTTTTAACAAGAAATGTCTGAAAAGTATTTTTTGGGGGGATGGGGCGATGACAGAGTGGATGTCTTAGACTAGTGATAGTGCTGTACTGTGGTACGAATTGCTTGTGAAAAACCCAAATGAATTAGTTGAAAATAAAGTTTTAACAAGAAATCTCTGAAAAGTATTTTTCGGGGGGTGGGGGCGATGACAGAGTGGATGTCTTAGACTAGTTATAGTGCTGTACTCTGGCATGAATTGCTTGTGAAAAACCCAAATGAATTAGTTGAAAATAAAGTTTTAACAAGAAATGTCTGAAAAGTATTTTTTTGGGGGGTGGGGGCGATGACAGAGTGGATGTCTTAGACTAGTTATAGTGCTGTACTCTGGCATGAATTGCTTTCGAAAACCCGGATGAATTAGTTGAAAATAAAGTTTTAACAAGAAATGTCTGAAAAGTATTTTTTTGGGGGGTGGGGGCGATGACAGAGTGGATGTCTTAGACTAGTTATAGTGCTGTACTCTGGCATGAATTGCTTTCAAAAACCCGGATGAATTAGTTGAAAATAAAGTTTTAACAAGAAATGTCCGAAAAGTATTTTTTTGGGGGATGGAGCGATGACAGATTGGATGTTTCAGACTAGTGATAGTGCTGTACTGTGGTACGAATTGCTTGAGAAAAACCCAAATGAATTAGTTGAAAATAAAGTTTTAATAAGAAATGTCTGAAAAGTATTTTTTGGGGGGATGGAGCGATGACAGATTGGATGTCTCAGACTAGTGATAGTGCTGTACTGTGGTACGAATTGCTTGAGAAAAACCCAAATGAATTAGTTGAAAATAAAGTTTTAACAAGAAATGTCTGAAAAGTATTTTTTGGGGGATGGAGCGATGACAGATTGGATGTCTCAGACTAGTGATAGTGCTCTACTGTGGTATGAACTGCTTGTGAAAAACCCAAATGAATTAGTTGAAAATAAAGTTTTAACAAGAAATGTCTGAAAATTATTTTTTTGGGGGTGGGGGCGATGACAGAGTGGATGTCTTAGACTAGTTATAGTGCTGTACTCCGGCATGAATTGCTTTCGAAAACCCGGATGAATTAGTTGAAAATAAAGTTTTAACAAGAAATGTCTGAAAAGTATTTTTTGGGGGGGATGGGGGCGATGACAGAGTGGATGTCTTAGACTAGTTATAGTGCTGTACTCTGGCATGAATTGCTTTCGAAAACCCGGATGAATTAGTTGAAAATAAAGTTTTAACAAGAAATGTCTGAAAAGTATTTTTGGGGGGATGGGGCGATGACAGAGTGGATGTCTTAGACTAGTGATAGTGCTGTACTGTGGTACGAATTGCTCGTGAAAAACCCAAATGAATTAGTTGAAAATAAAGTTTTAACAAGAAATGTCTGAAAAGTATTTTTTGGGGGGTGGGGGCGATGACAGAGTGGATGTCTTAGACTAGTTATAGTGCTGTACTCTGGCATGAATTGCTTTCGAAAACCCGGATGAATTAGTTGAAAATAAAGTTTTAACAAGAAATGTCTGAAAAGTATTTTTTGGGGGGGAATCTGACCTAGTTAGGGTTTTGACCGTAAACGCTAGTTTTTTGCAAGAAAATTATGGAAAATACAATTCTCTGGTTCAAATGTGAAACTGAAGTCCTTTTTAGGATCGAAAAAATAAACTATTTCTGTAAAATCTGAGCTAATAAGGGTTTTTGACCGTAGACTCTAGTTTTTTGAAAGAAAATCATGGAAAATACAATTCTCTGGTTCAAATGTGAAACTGAAGTTCATTTTTGGATCGAAAAATAAAACTATTTCTGTAAAATCTGAGCTAATAAGGGTTTTTGACTGTAAACTCTAGTTTGTTGTAAGAAGATTATGGAAAATACAATTCTCTGGTTCAAATGTGAAACTTAAGTCCTTTTTAGGATCGAAAAATAAAACTATTTCTGTAAAATCTGAACTAATAATTCAATATTTTTTTCATAAAAACAAACTATTTTTTTTTAAAATTTCGAAATTTTTCAACTTTATTTATTTTTTTTTCTTTTGTATGTATCTTAAAATGTCAAAATATGCTCACGGTTCTAACAATTGTGCTCTATGATTGGTCAGAGACACGATGTGGCTTTCCCACTGGTATTCTATGACCGCTTATCGTCACTACCTAGTCTACTGCATGTATTAAATCAGTATTTTTTACGCAGTGGAACGATAAACACATAAGTCATATCTTTAAAAAAAAAACTATTGTCTTATTCCGTGTGATTTTTTCTTTACTTGGTGGTCATTCAAAAAGCGAGGATTTCTGTTAAATAAATAATTCTTGTACCTTTTAAAATACAATTCTCTGGTTCAAATGTGAAACTTAAGTCCATTTTTGGATTGAAAAAATAAACTATTTCCGTAAAATCTGAGCTAATAAGGGTTTTTGACCGTAAACTCTAGTTTTTTGTAAGAAAATTAAGGAAAATACAATTTTCTGGTTCATAGGTGAAACTTAAGTCCATTTTTGGATCGAAAAATAAAACTATTTCTGTAAAATCTGAGCTAATAAGGGTTTTTGACTGTAAACTCTAGTTTGTTGTAAGAAAATTATGGAAAATACAATTCTCTGGTTCAAATGTGAAACTTAAGTCCTTTTTTGGATTAAAAAATAAAACTATATCCGTAAAATCTGATCTAATAATTCAATATTTTTTCATAAAAACAAACTATTTTTTGTAAAACTTCGAAATTTTTCAACTTTATTTATTTTTTTCTTTTTGTACGTATCTTAAAATGTCAAAGTATGCTTACGGTTCTAACAATAGTGCTCTATGATTGGTCAGAGACACGATGTGGCTTTCCCTCTGGTATTCTATGACCGCTTATCGTCACTACCTAGTCTACTGCATGTATTAAATAAGTATTTTTTACGTAGTGGAACGATAAACACATAAGTCATATCTTAAAAAAAAAGTGAAGATGGAACATTTTAATAGAGTGTGTTCACATAACAAGGTTATTATAGCATTGAATGCCGAAAAGGAGAAGTATTTAAACTATGAAACAAGTACAAGTGGTAGCACTATTGGAAATGTATGCATGCATTGTCATGACAGTAAGGAATTAAATTTCTTTGGGATACCGAAAAAATTCAACTCTTATGATGGTGGTTATGCGAGATTGAGATCTCCAGAGATGATCGCACTCAAAGAGAATGCTAACATAAAAATAATTGTTGATGATAGAGGACAACTCCTTGCTACTGCTGCAGGTAACACATTACCTACGGATACATCCAATCATCAGCTTTCGGGTATTAGCATTCAACGGAAGGCTAATAAAAGAAAGGCCTACTCTGCTACTAATATCGTAAACCATATCTTGTTTACGTGCCGAAACTGTTACCTGTGTAAAAATAATGTGTTAATAGACAGTGAAATTGCCAGAAAAATAAAAATGGCATTGTCAAAAAATATCACTACGGAATATAAAGATGAAACGAGGAAGAACAAAGCACCAGTAAACATTACTGGCATTGATCAAACAGTCAATGAATCAAATAATAGCAAAGACGAAAAGCATATTGAGCCTGTTCATAAGACACCAGTAAAAATTGTGTATGATTCAAAATGGAATAATGATTATTCTACTGATTACGAACTAAGAGAAGACAATAACTACAATATCAAGAGAGAACATGGTGAACTATTTTATGGAACAGATTCAAAATGTCCAAAGTTAATCATTGATATTAATAATATATCATAATATATTTTTGTATTAATATTCTACATAGCATTATTTCATTAAAAATATTACATTGTTATGTGTTCATTATTTTTTAGAGTAAGCTAGCATATCAAGCGTTTAGAATGTATATTAAAACATCGGAGATGTAAGAAAAGGAATTTGCGTACATCTATTGTCAGACACACTATTTCCGTAAAATCTGAGCTATTAAGGGTTTTTGACCGTAAACTCTAGTTTTTTGTAAGAAAATTATGGAAAATACAATTCTCTGGTTCAAATGTGGAACTTAAGTCTATTTTTGGATCGAAAAATAAAACTATTTCCGTAAAATCGGAGCTAATAAGGGTTTTTCGACCGTAAACTCTAGTTTCTTGTAAGAAAATTATGGAAAATGCAATTCTCTAGTTCAAATGTGAAACTTAAGTCCAGTTTTGGATACTCATAATGATGAGGACTGATGGTTCTAATTCAATATTTTTTTTTCATTAAACAAAATATTTTTCTTTAAACTTCGAAATTATTCAACTTTATTTATTTTTTATCCTTTTTTTGTACGTATCTTAAAATGACAAAATATCATTCTTGAATTCACCTCTTGGATACACAATACAGAAATTATAAAAAAATTGTAATTTCCAGACTTCATTTGCATGCAATAGATACCGAGAGTTCTATGACTCCTCCCCGCAATGAATTCTAAGGGTTTTATGACTCCTCCCCACGATGAATTCAGATGGTTTTAGGAGTCATCCCCCTAGCCATAACTCCATTCAACCTTGAGCGAAGGTATAAAAGTTTGATGATGTATTTCTCTTCTTAACAACTACATTAATAGCTTCCAAGATGATAGGACTGTATGACACAGAATTTATCGGTTTGAAAAAATCATCTTGTGGTGTTATATTTGAATGTGCATTTTTATTATTGTCAATGGAACTCGAAGAAATTGACTGTTATCATTGGATGGTGAACTATAACATGTTTGAGTATGATAAAAGCTTGTGTAGTACTACATTACATCATATGAACAGACTGGGATTCTACGATAGAGTGATTACACCACTTAATAATAGTGGTCAGGAACTGAGAAATGTCCAGGAGGAAGTCAGTCAAATTTGCAGCTTTTTCGGGGTTGAAGCACTCTATGTAAAGGGTAATGTACCTACAGATAAAGTTTTAATTCAAAAGTGTGACCCTAGGATTCCACTTTTCAATCTAGAAGAATTTAAGTGTCCTAAATTTGAAGGGGTTTTTTAGAGTCCTAACATTTCACAATCAACTTCAGACTAACCAGAATTTTTTTTTCTACTCTAAAAATATACGCTAGTCTCTACTATAGAAAGAAAAACCGGTCTAATCTAAATTCAACGTAACAACACATGAAGCCAAAATGAAAAGAAAAACCGGTCTAATCTAAATTCAACGTAACAACACATGAAGCCAAAATGAATAGAACTTGGATTTTATGACTGTTATCTGATGTATCCGATAAAAACTTCGAAAATGAATTTATTCTTTCCGGTACTTAGATTGTGTCAACTTTTTCCGATGTATCCGAGAAATGGATGTTGATATAGAATTTAATCACTCTTATACTTAGATTTTGTGAAATTGCTGTATTGTCTGTCTAGGAAGCGACTTCAATCGATAACGAATGTTAATAGAGAGTTTCTTCAATTTTTTTTCATAATTTCCTATAATAAAATTTCTGTATTGTGTAACCAAGAGATGAATTCAAGAAAGAGTTTGTTACTTACTTACTTACCTACTTCCTACTTACTTACAATTTTTTCATAATGACATAATGACATATCCAACAACGGATGTTGATAAAGAATTTATTCATTCTGATACCTAGATTTTGTCAATGTTACCCCATGTGTCTGACAATAGATGTATGCAAATTCCTTTTCTCACATCTCCGATGTTTTAATAGACATTCTAAACTTTTGATATGCTAGCTTACTCTAAAAATAATGAACATATAACATTGTAATGCATAGTATATTTTTAATGAAATAATGCTATGTAGAATATTAATACAAAATTATATTATGACACATAGTCATACACACGTTCACTCTTAAACATCCAGAAACGATGGTCCCATGATATAGAATAGTTTTTACCATGTCTTATGCATTTATCACGATCAGGCATGTCCTTAGGTATCCAGTGCGCGAAGAACCTGACCTCGTCTTCAGGACGATGATAAACCCCTTCAAATTTAGGACACTTAAATTCTTCTAGATTGAAAAGTGGAATCCTAGGGTCACACTTTTGAATTAAAACTTTATCTGTAGGTACATTACCCTTTACATAGAGTGCTTCAACCCCGAAAAAGCTGCAAATTTCACTGACTTCCTCCTGGACATTTCTCAGTTCCTGACCACTATTATTAAGTGGTGTAATCACTCTATCGTAGAATCCCAGTCTGTTCATATGATGTAATGTAGCACTCCACAAGCTTTTATCATACTCAAACATGTTATAGTTCACCATCCAATGATAACAGTCAATTTCTTCGAGTTCCATTGACAATAATAAAAATGCACATTCAAATATAACACCACAAGATGATTTTTTCAAACCGATAAATTCTGTGTCATACAGTCCTATCATCTTGGAAGCTATTAATGTAGTTGTTAAGAAGAGAAATACATCATCAAACTTTTATACCTTCGCTCAAGGTTGAATGGAGTTATGGCTAGGGGGATGACTCCTAAAACCATCTGAATTCATCGTGGGGAGGAGTCATAAAACCCTTAGAATTCATTGCGGGGAGGAGTCATAGAACTCTTGGTATCTATTGCATGCAAATGAAGTCTGGAAATTACAAATTTTTTTTAATTTCTGTATTGTGTATCCAAGAGGTGAATTCAAGAATGATATTTTGTCATTTTAAGATACGTACAAAAAAAAGATAAAAAATAAATAAAGTTGAATAATTTCGAAGTTTAAAAAAAATATTTTGTTTTTTGACAAAAAATATTGAATTAGAACCATCAGTCCTCATCATTATGAGTATCCAAAACTGGACTTAAGTTTCACATTTGAACTAGAGAATTGTATTTTCCATAATTTTCTTACAATAAACTAGAGTTTACGGTCGAAAAACCCTTATTAGCTCAGATTTTACGGAAATAGTTTTATTTTTCGATCCAAAAATAGACTTAAGTTCCACATTTGAACCAGAGAATTGTATTTTCCATAATTTTCTTACAAAAACTAGAGTTTACGGTCAAAAACCCTTAATAGCTCAGATTTTACGGAAATAGTGTGTCTGACAATAGATGTACGCAAATTCCTTTTCTTACATCTCCGATGTTTTAATATACATTCTAAACGCTTGATATGCTAGCTTACTCTAAAAAATAATGAACACATAACAATGTAATATTTTTAATGAAATAATGCTATGTAGAATATTATTACAAAAATATATTATGATACATTATTAATATCAATGATTAACTTTGGACATTTTGAATCTGTTCCATAAAATAGTTCACCATGTTCTCTCTTGATATTGTAGTTATTGTCTTCTCTTAGTTTGTAATCAGTAGAATAATCATTATTCCATTTTGAATCATACACACTTTTTACTGGTGTCTCATGAACAGGCTCAATATGCTTTTCGTCGTTGCTATTATTTGATTCATTGACTGTTTGATCAATGCCAGTAATGTTTACTGGTGCTTTGTTCTTCATCGTTTCATCTTTATATTCCGTAGTGATATTTTTTGACAATGCCATTTTTATTTTTCTGGCAATTTCACTGTCTATTAACACATTATTTTTACACAGGTAACAGTTTCGGCACGTAAACAAGATATGGTTTACGATATTAGTAGCAGAGTAGGCCTTTCTTTTATTAGCCTTCCGTTGAATGCTAATACCCGAAAGCTGATGATTGGATGTATCCGTAGGTAATGTGTTACCTGCAGCAGTAGCAAGGAGTTGTCCTCTATCATCAACAATTATTTTTATGTTAGCATTCTCTTTGAGTGCAATCATCTCTGGAGATCTCAATCTCGCATAACCACCATCATAAGAGTTGAATTTTTTCGGTATCCCAAAGAAATTTAATTCCTTACTGTCATGACAATGCATGCGTACATTTCCAATAGTGCTACCACTTGTAATTGTTTCATAGTTTAAATACTTCTCCTTGTCGGCATTCAATGCTACAATAACCTTGTTATGTGAACACACTCTATTAAAATGTTCCATCTTCACTTTTTTTTTAAAGATATGACTTATGTGTTTATCGTTCCACTACGTAAAAAATACTTATTTAATACATGCAGTAGACTAGGTAGTGACGATAAGCGGTCATAGAATACCAGTGGGAAAGCCACATCGTGTCTCTGACCAATCATAGAGCACTATTGTTAGAACCGTAAGCATACTTTGACATTTTAAGATACGTACAAAAAGAAAAAAATAAATAAAGTTGAAAAATTTTGAAGTTTAAAAAAAAATAGTTTGTTTTTATGAAAAAAATATTGAATTATTAGATCAGATTTTACGGATATAGTTTTATTTTTCAATCCAAAAAAAGGACTTAAGTTTCACATTTGAACCAGAGAATTGTATTTTCCATAATTTTCTTACAACAAACTAGAGTTTACAGTCAAAAACCCTTATTAGCTCAGATTTTACAGAAATAGTTTTATTTTTCGATCCAAAAATGGACTTAAGTTTCACCTATGAACCGAGTTTCACCGAGTTTCACCGAGAATTGTATTTTCCATAATTTTCTTACAAAAAACTATAGTTTACGGTCAAAAACCCTTATTAGCTCAGATTTTACGGAAATAGTTTATTTTTTCAATCCAAAAATGGACTTAAGTTTCACATTTGAACCAGAGAATTGTATTTTAAAAGGTACAAGAATTATTTATTTAACAGAAATCCTCGCTTTTTGAATGACCACCAAGTAAAGAAAAAATCACACGGAATAAGACAATAGTTTTTTTTTAAAGATATGACTTATGTGTTTATCGTTCCACTGCGTAAAAAATACTGATTTAATACATGCAGTAGACTAGGTAGTGACGATAAGCGGTCATAGAATACCAGTGGGAAAGCCACATCGTGTCTCTGACCAATCATAGAGCACAATTGTTAGAACCGTAAGCATATTTTGACGTTTTAAGATACATACAAAAAGAAAAAAAAATAAATAAAGTTGAAAAATTTCGAAGTTTAAAAAAAAAAATAGTTTGTTTTTATGAAAAAAAATATTGAATTATTAGTTCAGATTTTACAGAAATAGTTTTATTTTTCGATCCTAAAAAGGACTTAAGTTTCACATTTGAACCAGAGAATTGTATTTTCCATAATTTTCTTGCAACAAACTAGAGTTTACAGTCAAAAACCCTTATTAGCTCAGATTTTACAGAAATAGTTTTATTTTTCGATCCAGAAATGGACTTAAGTTTCACATTTGAACCAGAGAATTGTATTTTCCATAATTTTCTTGCAAAAAACTAGAGTTTACGGTCAAACACCCTAATTAGCTCAGATTCCCCCCCAAAAAAATACTTTTCAGACATTTCTTGTTAAAACTTTATTTTCAACTAATTCATCCGGGTTTTCGAAAGCAATTCATGCCAGAGTACAGCACTATAACTAGTCTAAGACATCCACTCTGTCATCGTCCCCACCCCCCAAAAAATACTTTTCAGACATTTCTTGTTAAAACTTTATTTTCAACTAAATCATTTGGGTTTTTCACAAGCAATTCGTACCACAGTACAGCACTATCACTAGTCTAAGACATCCACTCTGTCATCGCCCCATCCCCCCCAAAAATACTTTTCAGACATTTCTTGTTAAAACTTTATTTTCAACTAATTCATCCGGGTTTTCGAAAGCAATTCATGCCAGAGTACAGCACTATAACTAGTCTAAAACATCCACTTTGTCATCGCCCCCACTCCCCCAAAAAAATACTTTTCAGACATTTCTTGTTAAAACTTTATTTTCAACTAATTCATCCGGGTTTTCGAAAGCAATTCATGCCAGAGTACAGCACTATAACTAGTCTAAGACATCCACTCTGTCATCGCCCCCACCCCCCAAAAAAAATACTTTTCAGACATTTCTTGTTAAAACTTTATTTTCGACTAATTCATTTGGGTTTTTCACAAGCAATTCGTACCACAGTACAGCACTATCACTAGTCTGAGACATCCTGTCTGTCATCACTCCATCCCCCCAAAAAATACTTTTCAGACATTTCTTGTTAAAACTTTATTTTCAACTAATTCATTTGGGTTTTTCTCAAGCAATTCGTACCACAGTACAGCACTATCACTAGTCTGAGACATCCAATCTGTCATCGCTCCATCCCCCCAAAAAATACTTTTCAGACATTTCTTGTTAAAACTTTATTTTCAACTAATTCATCCGGGTTTTCGAAAGCAATTCATGCCAGAGTACAGCACTATAACTAGTCTAAGACATCCACTCTGTCATCGCCCACACCCCCCAAAAAATACTTTTCAGACATTTCTTGTTAAAACTTTATTTTCAACTAATTCACCCGGGTTTTCGAAAGCAATTCATGCCAGAGTACAGCACTATAACTAGTCTAAGACATCCACTCTGTCATCGCCCCCACCCCCAAAAAATACTTTTCAGACATTTCTTGTTAAAACTTTATTTTCAACTAATTCATTTGGGTTTTTCACAAGCAATTCGTACTACAGTACAGCACTATCACTAGTCTAAGACATCCACTCTGTCATCGCCCCATTCCCCAAAAAAATACTTTTCAGACATTTCTTGTTAAAACTTTATTTTCAACTAATTCATCCGGGTTTTTCACAAGCAATTCGTACCACAGTACAGCACTAACTAGTCTAAGACATCCACTCTGTCATCGCCCCCACCCCCCCAAAAAATACTTTTCAGACATTTCTTGTTAAAACTTTATTTTCAACTAATTCATCCGGGTTTTCGAAAGCAATTCATGCCAGAGTACAGCACTATAACTAGTCTAAGACATCCACTCTGTCATCGCCCCCACCCCCCAAAAAAATACTTTTCAGACATTTCTTGTTAAAACTTTATTTTCAACTAATTCATTTGGGTTTTTCACAAGCAATTCGTACCACAGTACAGCACTCTCACTAGTCTGAGACATCCAATCTGTCATCGCTCCATCCCCCAAAAAAATACTTTTCAGACATTTCTTGTTAAAACTTTATTTTCAACTAATTCATTTGGGTTTTTCTCAAGCAATTCGCACCACAGTATAGCACTATCACTAGTCTGAGACATCCAATCTGTCATCGCTCCATCCCCCAAAAAAATACTTTTCAGACATTTCTTGTTAAAACTTTATTTTCAACTAATTCATCCGGGTTTTCGAAAGCAATTCGTGCCAGAGTACAGCACTATAACTAGTCTTAGACATCCACTCTGTCATCGCCCCCACTCCCCAAAAAAATACTTTTCAGACATTTCTTGTTAAAACTTTATTTTCAACTAATTCATTTGGGTTTTTCACAAGCAATTCGTACCACAGTACAGCACTAACACTAGTCTAAGACATCCACTCTGTCATCGCCCCATCTCCCCCAAACAAAATACTTTTCAGACATTTTTTGTTAAAACTTTATTTTCAACTAATTCATTTGGGTTTTTCTCAAGCAATTCGTACCACAGTACAGAACTATCACTAGTCTGAGACATCCAATCTGTCATCGCTCCATCCCCCCAAAAAATACTTTTCAGACATTTCTTGTTAAAACTTTATTTTCAACTAATTCATCCGGGTTTTCGAAAGTAATTCATGCCAGAGTACAGCACTATAACTAGTCTAAGACATCCACTCTGTCATCGCCCCCACCCCCCAAAAAAATACTTTTCAGACATTTCTTGTTAAAACTTTATTTTCAACTAATTCATCCGGCTTTTCGAAAGCAATTCATGCCAGAGTACAGTACTATAACTGGTCTAAGACATCCACTCTGTCATCGCCCCCACCCCCCAAAAAAATACTTTTCAGACATTTCTTGTTAAAACTTTATTTTCAACTAATTCATTTGGGTTTTTCACAAGCAATTCGTACCACAGTACAGCACTATCACTAGTCTAAGACATCCACTCTGTCATCGCCCCCACCCCCCAAAAAAATACTTTTCAGACATTTCTTGTTAAAACTTTATTTTCAACTAATTCATTTGGGTTTTTCGCAAGCAATTCGTACCACAGTACAGCACTATCACTAGTCTAAGACATCCACTCTGTCATCGCCCCATCTCCCCCAAAACACTTTTCAGCCATTTCTTGTTAAAAAATTTTATTTCAAGTCAATCACACGGGTTTTTCGCTAGCAAGTCGGCTCTGAAGTATTCGCAAATTACTCACTCTCTTTGAAAAGGTGTAGAGCTTCTACAGAAGTGTTTTTCCTATAGCTTCTATAGAATAGCCTGGTAATTCCTATAGCTTCTATAGAAGTATAAGGCCATGTGAGAGGATACTCACTCTCTTTGAAAAGGTGTAGAGCTTCTATAGAAGTGTTTTCCTATAGCTTCTACAGAATAGCATGGTAATTCGTATAGCTTCTATAGAAGTATAATGTACTACTCTACTGAAAAGGCGTGTCCAATCAATATAAGCATTCGATTTTGTTTATACGCCAGTGAATGGAATTGTTTATTTAATATTTGAGTTTTCTTTTCCTATTTATTTATATTTTTTCTTTTGTTTGTTTAGTATGTTTTTTATGTTGATGTAAGAATTTTTTTTTGTTTTTTTCCGTTGAGAAAGGCTCCCGGATGTGGGGCCGAAATATTCGGAGTATTTTTGTTTAATTAAGTGTTTGTATTCACTGCTTTATAGAAATTAAACCCCGTTTTTCTTGTTTAATTTTTTTGTAATAAATTATATTTTTCCCAAATTCTTGGGGGCGGGGTAGCTGCCCTCCCCCCACCCTCAGCAACGCCACTGGGTGGGGTTGGTGGTAAATCTCGTTTTCAATGATAATGAATATTATGTTAAGATTCAGGATGAAATTTTGATTTTAAAAGTATGTCTGTTTCCTAGCTTGGATATCTCATCAGGAGTTAATTAGAAAATTTACTTTTTGAGCTGAGCTAGGTAAAAAAGAAAAAAATCAGTAATTTGCTTGTTAAAAGATGAACATGCAACTTGGTGGCCTTTCCAAATTGGCTAGCCTATACTATTCATTGGTTTTACCTTGATTAGAGACTAGCAGCAAATCAGATATTTAATTAGGCTATACCTGTTGCTGCAAATGTAGCAATAATAATAATAATAAAAAAAACACTTGAAATGATGCTAGATATAGCCCTAAGCTGTACACAAAACTTTGCTTATTCTCTTTGTTTATATTATTTTTTTACTTATTTTTCATGAACTGTTGGGGCATAATTTGCTATGGGGCAGGGGGGGGGGTTTAACAGCCCCTCCAGTTTGTTCAAAAATCTTGTCAAAACTAAGATAAGCCTGCATAATTCAAGCATCCACAGAAGCAGGTCAGTTTTTTCTAGTATATCTTTACCTTTATGGTACTATATGGCTTATTTTTCAGTTTTCACTGTCATTTCCACTTGATTTGGGTAAATTGACTCCAAATTTGCCCCCCTCTCCCCAACTCAGGATTTTGACAAAATTATACCACTGATGAACTGTTTGGGAAAACTTTAATTCAACCCCTCTATCAGAAAGGGGATACAAATAAGTGTGGTAAGTATAGATGCATTAGCTTGGTTTTTGCAGGAAACAAGTTACTTAGTAAGATGATACTTTTTAGACTTAGAGGTGCTGTAGATAAAGTTTTCAGAGAAGAACAGTGTGATTTGAGGAAGGGCAGAGGAGGTGTCAACCAAATTTTTATTCTTTGATTAATAGTTGAGAAGTGCCT
The DNA here is from genome assembly GCA_027921565.1 of Artemia sinica. NCBI lineage: Eukaryota > Metazoa > Arthropoda > Branchiopoda > Anostraca > Artemiidae > Artemia > Artemia sinica. The sequence goes on from CM051266.1 coordinate 8,664,516, forward strand.
GAGCCATCATAACCCATTCCTCCTCAGTTTTATGGTAGGCAGTTAGTTAAAGTAGAAGACTAAGTTGCTAAGACTAGGAATAAGTGAAGGTGAAGAGGGTATGTTGGGCAACAAGAACATTAATCAATTGGACAGAGTTACTTACCTAAGTAGTATTATTATTAAAGATGGTGGTTGCAGTGAAAATGTTAAAAGTAGAATAGCCAAGGCCCAGTTTTATTTTATTTTATTTTTTTTTAAGTCAAAATTGTTTGAAGAAATAGGGAGATAAGTCTGCAAACCAAGATTGGAATATTGGAAGCTACAGTGATGAAGTGGTCAATTATGGTTCTGAAGTGTGTTTGGGCAATCTTGGGCAAAACAAAATGGGGTGAAAGGATCTTGCAAGGAAAGATTTAAGAGAAATGGGACCTTCTTGGGAGGGTGTAAAGAAGGAGACGTCGAATAGATTGGGATGAAGGAGGAGCATACATGGCTGTGTTAGTTTCGGGCAGCTTGTGCTGTGGCAAATTGCTATTAATTGTTTTAGCCTCATGAACTGTAGGTTATATTCATACAGGGGCACTAATTTACAAGGATGTAGGGGGTGGGGGACAAAGTATATTTTTTAGATTCTAGATTGGTGATTTTGCTGTTTTGTAAAATTCTAGATGAGGGTTTTTTGTCTATCTTTGAAAGTAGGCTTATGCTACTTGAGTTATGTGAATGAAACTTTAAGGATTGAATACAGTTCCCAAAATATATCCCAGTAAGAAGTTTTCAAGCAACTATCTCTACCTTTTCTGTATTTCTGGGGCTTAGAAGATTGCATAAATGACTGGTCTAAACCTATCTAATTAAAAAAAAAAATGTGTAACCTCATTTTGAGTTTTTGTCGTATTTTTTATTGGCTCTAACTTTTAAAAATGTAATTTTTATGATTTTAATCATAAAAGTATGATTTTAATCATAATGGCTATATCTAGCATTTAGTTTAGAAGAGGCCATGCACAGGAATGCTGCTTAAGTTAGGTTAGGCTACTTGCAGGTGGGAGATCAGATTGGTTAGGAAAAAAGGCAGACATATACCATTCAATTCTCTTTCCAAATATAATAGTTACTGTTGTTGCAATTATATCCAAGCCCCAAACTAATGGGACCAGATACAATTTTAGGCTATAGAGGTGTGGCTTTACAAAAATGTGTGTGTGTGTGTGGGAGGGGGAGGTATATATATTTCAAAATGTTGGGGGGGGGGATAATTATGTTTTTTTTTTTTTCATTTTTTCTGTGTGTGAAAATACCCAAAAATGGTATTGTTCAATGAAAATCCATAAAATGTGTTTTTAAAGTCGGGGGGGGGGGGCAATTTTCCCTGCCTTTCTTTGAATATGCATATCCTGTTTGGTACTGTAGCCTATTTGAGGGATGTAAATGTATAATAGTCGAGGACCCAGCCTCTGAAAACTGACACAGGTGTGGTCAGCGAGATGACCGCGAAACGGAGGTTGGACCCAACGTAACTGACCATGCTGATTACGGAAACGACCGCTATATTGTTGAGAAATGTTGGCGTGTCGTTGTAAGATCAAAGTTTTAGGTTTCTTCAGCTTTTAGCTACGAATAAAATGTGTAAGTGTCAAAGTAAAGCCAGAAATGCATCGATTCTAGAAACCTAATACAGGAAACGTTGCGAATTCACCTCGCAGCAGAGAAGAGGAGAAACTGAACAGCTAAGAAACTTTTAACTCAAAATGAAACAACTAAAAGAACAAATGGCTATTACATATAAGAACGAATTGTCCAAATTTCAAAACTCGTCTTCCGAGGACTCATCTGCCGATTCGTTACATTTTCCTGCACACTGACACAACAAATCACAGCCTCTGTTCTTGTCAACACACGGGCAGGCTCTAGAGCAAGTTCGACAAAGGCAGTATTCAGGACTGGTACCTTGTGGGAAAGGATCTCCCCCCATTGGAACTGGACAAATTTTGCCTTTCGAAAAAGTCCAGCCGAATCGAGTAGGGTCAACTGGCGAAGGCCTTGGCAAGTTCGCTTCCAAAAGGAATTTGACCTGTAGCAAAGAACGCATAGCGTGAAAAGAAAAAGCGTCATCTGTCGGAGGCAAGTATTTCAGTTCCCGTTTTCTCGGGTACAGGTGAATGCGCAAATCGTTCAAAGACCTGAAGTCACCAGGGTCTTTGCCGTACATTGCTACGACTACCTTTCGGCAGGCAGATGTAAATTCTTCCAAGACAGCATGGGCATCGTCGCACCTTAGCCTCACAATCACGTTCCGTATATCCTCATAGAGGTTCCATCTTTCAACTGCTTTCATAGCTGACTTTTTGCCCTTGCCATAAAAATAGCTGACGGTATCACACCCAGTCACACAGTGGACCACTGGCAGGCAACTGAGCAAACTGTTCGGCAGGACTTCACAAAGCTGGTGAATTGGCACAGATTACTTCTGAAAATTCAAATATGGCACGATCAACCAGCTCCTTCTTTTCATATAGCTGACAGCAGTGATACAGAAGTCCAACAACTATGTCAGTGTCATTTGCTAGCACAGCAATCTCCTTGAAGTTTCTTCCTAGAGCATCAAGGACATGTAAAATTATCCTTGTGTCCGCTTCTTCATGGTCTGAGCTGAGACGCTCTTTGTAATCTTCTGCACTCACATTTGCTGGCAATTTCGCAACTTTCATCCGATCTGAAAAGCCTCCCGAGAGATACAGTGTCACACCTTGCTTGACGAGATCCACAGACCCTTCACAAATCTCAAAGAGAACCTCAAGGAGCTGACTTTTTGTCTTCGAACTTGCCAAGATGGAGGTCCAGTTGAACAGCTTTGTATTCCTTCCCAGCAATATTTGTGCTCTAGCGTTCGCACCTCTGTGCTCGTGGCAACCGCTGCTGTCTTTCAAGCTGACATGATTTCCAGCGGCATCTCGATACCCGAATAAACCGTCATATCTGTCAGCTGCAACGTGAATTTCTCGCACATCCAAAACAGTATACATCCACTGTTTCAACATTCTTCGGGAGTACGTTTCCACTGTTTCGAAATCACTAGGGGGATGGCTTTTACTGTTTCGAATCACTAGGGGGATGGCTATTTATATACAAATTATGACTTAATCTATTATTTACATACAGTGGACTCAACTGGCCTATGTAGGATTTTATAAAAAAGGGAGCGGGGGGTTGATGAAATTTGTGAAAATAAGGATTTTTTTTTCTTCTAATAACTGGTGGAATAGGTGTGATGGTTTCAGGGGCGAATCCAGGATTTTTTAGGGGGGGGGGGCGCAAAATAGCTTGATCCGATAGACTTACGTTAGGTTTCACTTTCATAACACACAGATATTTAAAAGTCATCAAAGGTCAGGGCCCTCTAGAGGGAGGAGTGGAAGTAGGTACTTCAGAATACCTTCCCATAACACATTTGAGCCTGTAGACCCATCCCTGAAAGTTTCATTTTCCTAACCTAACCCCTATCCAAGATAGCCAAAAGTAGCTAAAGCAGAATTTTACCAAAAAGACAGATGGATCTACAGGCTAAGGTATGTCCTGGGATGGTATTTTGAAGTACCTACCTCCACTCTTTCTCCCACTAAAGGGTCCTGAAATTTGCCTACATGACAGGTAGAACCTATTGAAATTTGACAAAACAACTCTTTACCTTAATTTTCAGTTACTGGTTTCTTATTCTCTGGCTTTAGTTCTGAAAATATAATTCCTGTTATTTGAGTACAATTTTGAGCCATATTAATGTTTTTTTTTTTATTATATGAAATGTATTAGCATATCTTTAAAACCTTAATGCTTGGGATTGAGCAAAGTTGTGAAGCTGAAAATTTTGTTGTTTTAATTCATTCAAGCAGAAGATCTATTTTGCAAGGTTTCACTCAAAATTAAAGGCCAGGACCCTCTAGAGAGAGGAGTGGAGGTGGGTACTTCAGAATACCTTCCCAGGACATACTTTAGCCTGTAGACCCATCCCTGAAAGTTTCATTTTCCTAACTTATCCCCTATCCAAGATAGCCAAAAGTAGCTTAAGTAGAATTTTATCAATACTGGAGCTATGCCCCTGATGGAAACAAGGTTAAAAAAAAAAAAAATTATCAATTATTCCCCCTTTGTTAGCCTACTGTTTCTAAATGTAAGAAATAGTGCTATTACAACTAAATCCTGAAGCATGTCAATACAACTGAAACTTTTAGATTCCTGAATTTATACTTTCTCACCATGATAGTTGTCACCCAGACAATACCCCTCTATTTTCTATATTCTACCCCTCTTTTTCAGAAATGAATTTTACCCCCACCCCTATTAATACCAATTCAGGGTATATATTTGCACATTAGGGCAGTGGGGGTAAAGTTTATTTCTGATACAAATGAGAGGTAGGTTTAAAACTTACCCCCCTCCCTCTAATGTGCAAATATATACCCTGAATTGGTATATATAGCCTAGGGGGGGGGGGAGAAAATTCATTTTGACAAAAATGATTATTATATTGGTTAAGAGCATAAAAAGGGCATCAAGTAGTATGTTTACTTTATTTGTAAGTCACTAATTTTATAATGGGTGAGATAGGGAATGATCATACTGCTAATTCTATAAACTGTGCTCGGAACTGAACAGGAAGCTGATGCAAAAGGTTGTCAACCCCTGAAATACTAGGCTACTATGCTATAGCTTACTACTATGCTATAGCCTACTAATACTAGGCTACGCTTGCTAGATACACTACACTTGATAAATCACTGATGAAGCCTGAAACACGCTGGCAAATACTGATATATGCTGGATGTATGAGATAATGAAATTAGCTTGTTGGCTTTTGTGGGATCATTCTATCCAGATACTTTCCCTCGACAATAGCGTTTCCTACTTAGGGCATGTATCTTGTACTCTCAAGATGGCGTTGCTAGCCGAGAAAAAAAGAAGCGAAAAGGCAACTTCGAATTGCTATAGCTGCTGATGCCAGCGTCTGACACCGGTATAGCGGGCCTTCCCGGGATCAGCAGGTCATGCTCTGTCCTTTGGTACAGAAAAATCTTGGTCATTTCACTGACCACTCACAAACTGAAATAGAGCACATTCCTTCGGTTGGGTCCCAGACTATAATCTGAAGGGATTCTGAAGAGAGCTCTTAAGGTTATTTTCAAAGCACAAATTTTCCATGCTCTTCTTCTGCAAAAAGTAGGCTGGATCACCCTAAACAAACGATATAGTTACTTCAGCTTGGGTCAAAAGCTTTTAATTAATTTTTGGGCCTAAGAACTATTACTTCCCCACCACAGCCCAATCAGGAGTTTGCCTCTCAAGAGAAAAATATGTTTATAATCAGTCCATTTATTATAAACATAGAGGTATAGTGGGAGGTTTTATATGTAAGGGCGTTCTATATTCTACTCTACAGTTATTACTCTACAAAAGACGACACTACAATAATATTCAACTCTACAAAGGGTCTTCTACAATCCTCTCTAAGATGGAGCCTCTCATAAATTTCTTGCTTAGTTTGTTCTAATTGGTCATTAGAAAGTCAACTAACTTGACTGGTGTATCTATTGTTAAAGAGCGAGTTAGTTGAGAAAGTCAACTAACTTGAGCTCATGAGACTGCCAACATAAACTCTCAAGAGCTCGAGTCTCAATTCATTGCTGCACCATGTTGTGTGCACTCTATCATTTTCATTCTTAAGTAGGTTGTGGGTCTATTGCTTTGCCTGGTTCCATTGCAACTGAACCACTGTAGCTGAACCATTGTGCAAACGGAGCCACCGTGCAGCTGAACCACCATGCAGCTAAACCACACTGCAACTGAACCCCCGTGCAACTGAACCCTCTTGTAACTGAACCCCATTTAACTGAACCCTTGTGCAACTCAACCCCCATACAACTAAACCCCCATGTAAATGACCCCCCTCGCAACTGAACTACCGTGCAACTGAACCGTCTTATAACTGAACACTTGTGCAACTCAACCACTGCACTTACACTGGGTAGAACAAAAGTTAGAATCTTTACATGTTCAACCTTGTTGGAATTGTTTGCTTTTTAAAGTCATAATGTAAATGACTGTCAAGGAGATTAATAAAAAAAACTCTATTTTGTTGTCACAAAAACAAAGAAAACAGATGTCACAAACTCTTAAAGCCAGATTTATTTCTTCTTTTTTATGTTTGTCAATGGGGGTTCCCTTCGCCCTGTCACTGTCTACGGGTCTTGGCGTTTACCCCTCTCCCATGGAAAAACCCTCCCCTGTAAAATACCCCCTCGCGGAAAATATGGTTTTCCAAATTGGAATATTTCATTTGGGTTCTGTGATTTTTTGGTTTAGCTGAGAAGTGCTGAGGAAAGTGGAAAAGAGGAATTTATGTGTAAGTCTCCCCCCCCCCGTGCAAAAATTCTCTTCTCATGGAAAATTCTCAAGAAACTCTCCCCCCTTCAGGAAACTCCCATGTGAAAAATGTCTGTATGTTTCCCAACAGCAAACACTATCTGTAGGCTATGGACAAATTACAAAACTTAAAAAGGTACTTAAACTTTTGCAATGGGGTTCTCTGATTGTTTTTTTTTTTTTTTTTTTTAGCTAGGGAGGGACGGAGATACCTCACTGGGTGGATTTTAATGCCAAAACATCTCACCTCTCATTGAGCCTTTGGATAAATACAGAATTAGCTCTAGGGGAGAGGAGGATGGAGGTAGAAATTAGTTATAATCCCCAGGCATTTCTAGTCTTTTTTTTTCAATAAGCTGAAAGTGATTGGATACCAACCAACTGCAAGGAGTATTTTTTTGGGGGAGATTTTTCAAGGGGAGGTATTTTCCAAGAGGGGGGTATTTTCCGCTAAGTGGTATTTACTGGAGGTATTTTCCACAGGAGGGGTTTTTCCCAGGGGGGGGTGGCTCGTGGCAAACCCACAGTCCTCGGGGCAAGGGCTGTAGGTTATTGCAAGTTACCTATTGTTAAAATCTAAGGATTTTATAAAAGGGATGGTTGTACAAACTTTGGGGAAGGCTCATTCGATTGGAAATTGAAATTTGAAGTTCAATTTTGAAGAATCAAAGGTAATCAGAGGACAATCAGCCTCTCCCTCTTAACCGCCATTTTTCACCCAAATGCATCCGACCAAAATAAAATAAAATAAAGACAATTGTTCTTTCAAAATAGTCTAAAGGTCAAATAACCATGCCTCTGGGGTTAACAACCCCACCAGCGGCTCCTGGAGCAAGGACTGTAAGTTATGCTAGTTACTCAATGTTAACACATAAGGTTCTTATGGAAAAGAATTATGTATGAACTTGAGGTTGGGGGGGGGGGGCTCATTCGATTGGAAATCAAAAGTTCCAGTTCACTTTTTAAGAGTTAAAAATGATCAAAGAGCTTCCACCCCCACCCTTTTTTTCCCCAATACATCCAATCAATAATTTTGAGATGGGCATTTTATTTAAAACAGATCAAAGGTTAAATAACTATGCATCCAGGGTTCGAAACCCCTAGCCCCTGGTACAAGGGCTGTAAGTTAAGCAAGTTGCCTATTGTTAACATACAAGGTGTTTTTTTTTTTTATCAAGATCCTATAAATAAAAAAAAAACATGGAGCATTAAGGTCAAACCTTAGGGAAATATCAAGAAAAATGCCAAACACAATCAAAACACATCTTTTCCTTTATTGGCTTTGAAAAGGAAATACCAGCAACATCTACAATGGCTGATGGTATCAGCCATCACATCGTTCGAAAAATGTTTAGGATCATCTTGAACTAAATCAAGAGGATCTTTGTGCTTCCAGTTTTACAAGACAACGTGTCTAGAACAGCTGAAGGTATAAACCTGTGGGTATGAAGTTTAAACTTTCTGGGCATGTTTAAGGGATGTTGAAGAAAAGGCTGGAGTGCAACCAGTCCCCATCCAATATACCTTTTAGCTACAATCTCCTCAAAGACATCTGATCAAATTCGTTATCTAGATTCACAAAGGTCAAATATTTTAAACACATATGTTTATTACTTAACGTCCAGAAAGGTCTGATTCACCTGAAAAAAAGAGAAATAAATCAGCTTTAATGGTTTGTGATATCGGATCTTCTTTTTTTTTTACAACAATAAAACAAAGTTTTTTTTATGAATGGTCTTGACAGGCGTTTATATCATGACTTTAAGAAACAAACAATTCCAACAAGGTTGAACATGTAAAAATTCTAACTTGTGTTTTACCCAATGATATTGCCTCATATTTTTAGCATACTGAAAAACTGAGTTCACTGGTTAAGTTGCACGATGGTTCAGTTATACGAGGGTTCAGTTGCACGGTGGTTCAGTTCCATGATGGTTCAGTTGCACGGGGGTTCGTTAAATGGGGTTGAGTTGCACGAAGGTTCAGTTGCTCAGGGGTTCGGTTATACAGGGGTTCAGTTACACGCACACCGCTTTGCCTAATTGAGCTGCGAGACTAAAACTCATTTGTTTCTGGATGATTTTGTTTCTGTAAAGTAGTATCTGACCTGGTTTGCCATCTGATCTTATGTTGTAGAGAAAATTTTGTTCTGCTGTATGTAGAGCACAGTTTATAGAATTATCCAGTAAGTTTATCGCAGATAGTTTCTGGTCTTCATTCTCGGTACGAACAAAAAGCTCCTCCCACTTCTTTCTGCATTAGCGGGTTACTTGTTTCCGATTATTTCTATTATAACTGTAAGTTTCGCGTACAAGAGGGTTACAAAGTGCATTATTCGTAATAGCGGGTTTCCACTTGTTTCCGATTGTTTCGCGTCTGACTTGTCTACCCGTGAAAAGATCTGATGCCGCTTATGTTTCTATCTGCAAAAACGTTCTCTGGAGCACTCGCACCTTGGTCCGGGTTTTTATAATGGGTTAGATAGGGAAAGATCATACTGGATAATTATATAAACTGTGATGTAGAGTCATGAAGCAGAATGATGTTTATATAGTCTACAATGGTCATTTAGAAAAATGTAAAGGAACGTGTTGTTTTGTTTGATAATCAAAAGACCACAATATTCTTATTATTTAGTGAAAACCCGTCTTCATACAAAAATAAAATGACTGACCACTACAAAAAAAAAAAAAAAAAAAAAAAAAAAAAAAAAAAAAAAAAAAAAAAAAAAAAAAAAAAAAAAAAAAAAAAGAGCATGACTATGATAATGCAACTAATGTAGAAGGAGTTGGTTCCAAGCATGTTTTGAAATCTTTTGGTTGCGCTTTTCTATAAGTTTAGCAACAGCTATTGTAGGATCTGCTATATGAAGACTATTGACGAGCTTTGATCTGTGTGTCCGAATTTGATATCTCAGTAGGTATTTTGCAAAATGGAAGAAAGTGCAACAGATTTTCAATTTATCAGTGTAAGAATTTTCAAGAAGGGTGCAATGTAGAGGATGTGGGGGAGAGCGACAGTGTTCGAAAGCGTCGACAGGTACTAATGATTGAAATGAAGCTTAACATAGACTATGGAAGCATATGGGCACACAAGCCCAGTCCTTAGGGAGAGGGGGTCAGAATGTTTAAGGCGGACAAACACAGAAAGTGACTCTAGGCCACTGTTTTTCTTGGGAAAGGGGGCTTGTGTACCAATTTTGGAGCAAGGGGATTGGGACTCTCCCCCTTTAGCTGTAATTGTGGCTTTTTACAGTGAGATGCATATTCTGAGTATATAAAAGAGCTGAAACTTACCAGTCTGAAAAACGATATCTTACCTTGTTACTGTAGCCCAAAAGTTGTTGGAACTCCAATGTAACAGGTTCCACTCCATGATGATATGCTGTCAATCATGACCCTGTTTGTAATGCAGCCACTGTACTAGATGGCAAAGTGGGCCACTCCCTTTGTACACTTTTTTGCTTTAAGTTCAAATAATGAAGATATACCGTTTCATCTGAATTTTCAATTCAGTGCCCACTTTTTACCAGGAATTTGTATAGATTTTCTGAATCTCGATTCTTTTGGGGGCAATATATTCCTTTGCTGACACTGTCTACCTTTACAGAAAATTTGAGGATTAATGTCAACTGACTAATATTTTTTACTGTGTGTAATAAGGATACGGTAAATATTACGGTAATTATTTTTCAGTTTGATTAATTCTTTATAATCAATCTTGAGCTATTTGTTTATACACATTAGTTTAAATATTGTATTCCACTTCAATTAAACTTAAGCTAAATCTAGTCAAAAGAAGCTTCACACAATCTTTAAAATCGTTAATTTAAATTCAAATCTGTGTCCTCATCTAAAATTTATCAGTAGTGAAGATCCAATGTCTGGTAATTGTATTCAAGCAATAATAATTTTTGCATATCCAAAGGGTGGCAATACAAGAATTAGAGAAACAGGTTTTTGACTGTTTTTCTGCTTTGGTGATTAAAGATGGTCGTACAGCTTCAAAGAAAAAATAAAGAGGAAAAAGAAAAAGATGCTATTATGCTTGCATGCCTTACCTTGGAATTTAGTTCCTCCAATGCCTCCAGAGGCAAACTGGGCATCAGTGAGTAGCCTCAAGTCTTCCCTCAAGTGGGCTGCTGTGTAGATGTTCTTTCACTCTGGGATGAGACTCCTCTGGAGGGCTGTTCTGTCACGTTCGTACGCTCTACGGAGCATGTTCTTTGGCCTTCCTCGGTGACGGATGCCTTCTTGTTGCTAGTGGAGGAGCATTTTAAGAAGTCTGTGATCTGGCATACGGAGGACCAAGGTATCGCCACCTTCGTTGCCTCACAACGGAGGCGATGTCTGGTTGGCATGTGTGAATACGGATCTCGTCGTTGCTGGCATGGTCCCTCCAGCTGATCCTTGATATGATATACTTGCATAATCATTTGGAAATTTATATGTACACCATCTCCTCATTGTCAGAGGGTATATTGTTAGCTCTTTATAATTGTTTTATTTTTAAAGTTTGTGTAATCAAATTAGTTTGGGTAATTTACAGCTTTGTGAATAGTTACTCAAATCCCGAAAAGAGAATTCCACAGAAACAGCATTGCTTCATAGAACACGAATTATCAGTGATTAAAAGAGAGGTTAGAACCGTCAGATATAATGGAAAATGCACCATGAAATTGGTGCTGGCACTTTGTTTATGTTTTATCAGCTCATTTTGTCGTTTTACTATTAAAAAGTGATATTAATTAAAAAAAACCAAAGGCATATTTTTACGGCTGAAATTTGGTGTATAAGGCTGAACTCCTGAAATTCACATTAATCCTTTTCTAAGTGCTTCTTTTTTGGCTGCTTTATCTTTGTTTGACATCAACTGGCGCCCAAAAGCAGTTAGTTATTCTTAATAATAATTAAACCGGATCTCTAACCAGGATTCTGTTTTCGTGGTGTCCAGCCCATTATTATTATTATTTTTTTTTTTTTGGGGGGGGGGCAAAGTGGTCTAGCCAAAGAGCCCTTGTTCACCACACAGTGGTCTAGCCCTTGTTGCAACGGTATAATCAAAGTTTATTTACATACTTTATCGTATTTTTTGAAAGGACTCTGACCTCCCCACCTCAAATAAAATCAGACCACATGGTCAGGATTTGCTTTCTCTCTTCCTTTTAGAAATTGTTGCTGCAAACATTTTTAATAATTATTGAGGTTTTCCAACTCCTAATAGTTTGTCAAGTCTTTTTTCCTAAACCAAACAGATTAACTAGCAGAAAAAAGTTGCACAACAAAAGAGTAAAGAGCAATGTTAAACCCACTGTATATAAATAATATAACAGTAAGATCACGGCTCAGTGATTTTTTGGCTACTACATTCTCGGTGCCTACAAACAGCTCCTCCCATTTAATATGCCATCAGCGGTCCAGTGTATATTACCTGGAACATGTATTTTCGCAGAAACTTTCTCAAAATGCCTTTGAAGCCAACTTGAGACTTCGAAACCTACTTGTAATTCCTAAAAACATCTAATAATAACATTGCACTACTAATTACCGATTTTTATATATGTATTGGAATAAACTAATTTAAAATTAGATTCTTCAAAATTTAGTGTTACAAAGGTGAAGCCAAGTTTCAGGTTCAAGAGAAATCTGACTTGTCTACCCGTGAAAAAATCGAATGTCGCTTATGTTTATAAGTTCTCCGGAGCACTTGCATCTCGGTCCAACTTTGTATGATAGTTGAGATAGGGAATGATCATACTGTATTATATTTATATATAGTGGTTAAACCTTAAGGAATTAAATAAAAAAAGTTTTTTTTTAACTGAAAGTAAGGAGCGACATTAGAATTTAAAACGAACAGAAATTATTCCGTATATGAAAGGGGCTGTCCCCTCCTCAATGCCTCGCTCTTTACGCTAAAGTTTTTTATTGTTTAAAAAAAAATTTGCGAGACAGAGTCAAACTTTAGCGTCAAGAGCGAGGCGTTGAGGAGGGGACAGCCTCTTTCATGTAGCCTACGGAATAATTTCTGTTCGTTTTACGTTTTAATGTCGCTCCTTACTTTCAGTTAAAAAAACTTGTTTTTTATCTAATTTCTGAACGTTTTGAATTAATTCAGCTTTGATTTTGGCTCACAGTACATGAATTATTAAAACGAAATTTGCATATTAATTTTACTTTTTTTGGCTAAATGGCTTTCTCGAAATTTTGATCCGACGTAACTGACGTCACGAAGAACTTCTATATTCGTATATTTTTATTACGTATAATAGGGGGGTTCGCCCCCTAGTCAATACCTCGCTCTTTACGCTAAATTTCAAATTTTGTTCTAATTCTTTAAGAATGACCCCTTATTCACAAAGGCCGTTAATTAGAATAAATATCCCTGATGAAAGTAAAAAAAAACTTTAGCGCAAAGAGTGAGGTAGTGACTTGGGGGCGAACCCAATCATATACGTAATAATTTCTGTTCGTTTTAAGTTTTGATGTTGCTCCCTACTTTCAGTTAAAAAAATTGCTGGTTTTTTATTTAATTTCTGATCGTTTTTTTTAAATAATGCTGGGAAATCCGGCGCCCCCTTCATAGTAATGTCCCTTCCCCATGGAAAGATACCGAATCCCCCCCCCCCCCAAACTACCAGAAAAAAAAAACCCTGAAAACTTCTGTATACTTCCCAATAACCAATACTATATGTAAAGATTTGGCAAAGTTCATAACTTGCAGAACTTCCCCCGGGGACTGTGGCCCTGTGGGGGACTAAGTCATCCTCAAAGACATTGTATTTTTATTGTATTTTTCGACCATGCTGAACAAAGTGGATTTCTCAAAATTTTGATCGGGTGACTTTGGGAAAAAAATGAGCGTGGGAGGGGGCCTTGTTGCCCTCCATTTTTTGTTCACTTAAAAAGGGCACTAGAAGTTTTAATTTCTGTTTGAACGAGCCCTCCCGCGATATTCTATGACCACTGGGTCGATACGATCACCCCCGGCAGAAAAAAAAAAAAAAAAAAACAAATAAACGCGCATCCGTTATCTTTCTTCTGGCAAAAAAAAAATCCACATTTTTGCAGATAGGAGCTTGAAATTTCTCTAGTAGGGTTCTCTGACACGCTGAATCTGATGGTGGGATTTTCATTGAAGTTCTGTGGCTTTTAGGGGGTGTTTCCCCCTTTTTCGAAAATAAGGCAAATTTTCTCAGGCGCGTGACTTTTGATAGCTAAGACTAAACTTGATGAAACTTATATATTGGAAATCAGCATAAAAATCTGATTCTTTTGATGTATCTATTGGTATCAAAATTCCGTTTTTTAGAATTTCGGTTACTATTGAGCCGTGTCGCTCCTTACTTACAGCTCGTTACCACGAACTGTTTGATATTGGCAAAATTTTCATATCTAATACGCATTTTAGAAACAAATAGGAATTATTTTTAAAATAGTTTTTTAAATGACTTAACGTACTTAAAACGTTAAACTTTAACGTACTTAACATTAAAACTTAACGTACGTAAACGACCCTGAATATGACAAGTTGTCTCCCTCAGCTCTCGCTTCCTGCTAAAATTAAACATTTGGTTTCCCGAAAATAACTTTGGAGGTGTTTCATTTACTAAATCCCTTCTAGAATAATGGAACTGAGAAACACCATTGTTCAAAGCAAATACAACTAAACAAATCTCTTTTGTTCTCGAAGAATTAAGATAAAAAGTGCAAAGAGGGGGAAAGGGATGATTCTTCCCTTCTTACCTAGCATAGGATAATTTTTTTCCGTTTTCAATTTTTAAATTGCTATTTACTTTCATTAAAAAAAACTTGTTTTATGTCTAAAATATAAATGAGCTGGTATTGCATCTTAAAAACTGTTGAATGCGTCTCAAGCACTTTCTATTTTTTTTGCTGGAGAAAAAAAAACACTGTATTTTTTAAAGAAATACTACATCAAGCTGCAAGATATTCACCCCCCCCCCCCTAGAATAGAAAAATTGAATTTATGTTGCTAGATGTTTTTAGTTTAGTTTATTTCTAGATTACAACACGTTTTTTTTCAATTCTTAAAAGGGAAAGAAGCTGTGACGTCAAATGGGGCGAGGGGCATGCCTCCTAGATTTTTTGTCCCCTCTGGATTTGAAAAATACCTTTGGGTGGATTTCATTGAAAAAATCCTTTTTTAGTTTTTCCATTAAAAACGATAAATTTGCCCCCCCCCCCTGATTTTTCGGGATTGACGCAACTGCACTGAAAATAAGGCTCAAGTATATACTTTATTGCACCTTTAATATGATGTAAAAAAAGGAATAAATCATGTTTGAGGATAGGCAACTCAGCCTTTTAATCCAATTATTCATTGATATACGCGATAATAGCCCCGTTAAAATTCTTTGGGCGGCTTTATTCATTAATCTCCGCCTTATTGATGAGGTAGAAATTGGCACTGATGTAGGTATCGTAAATAAAATTTTGAACTCTGAAAGAGAGAAAAAGTTTGAAAGAGAGAACTTTTTTTTTTTCGAAGATACAGACAATGAATATAAAATGTATAGTAACTAGCCAAAAAGCTGTTGCCAGTTTGTCTTTTGGACAAACTTTATGTCTGTTGGACGACAGACATAAAGAAAAATACTGTATATTACACTGTTCTGTGAGGAACAGATAAAAAATAGTTTTGCCGTCTCCCCTCAAAAATTGTAAGTCTCCTTAGCCCTCCTTCGTCCAAAATAAGACAATTTCTCCTGAAAGTTCCAATTCAGTCCCTGATACAGAACAAGATATACTTACTGAACTACGTATAAAACGTGTTACCTTGTTGTAAAACCTACCGCCTGCATGCAATCTCTGTAGAGATATACAGTTCCTTGCCTTTAAGAAAAAAAAAAATCAAACACAACAAAAAACGGAATATCTCAGCAAAACAAAAAAACAGCAACTGACTAATCTGATCCTCACTCTCCTTGGAGATGGTTCTATTACCAGTTCTGTAGCGGGTAAAGATCATAGTTTTGAGATTAGCTTTTGACTGGCTGCATTTTTCCAACCTTACATTAGACCTTACCTTAGGTCTTTCTGTGCCTCCAGAGGCGCTTAAGGGATCCAAAATGAGCAATCAGTCTCAGTCTGTCCTCAGGTGTGCTGCAGCATACACACCTTCCCACCCGGGTTGCAGATATTCTGATGGTTTTTGGTTTAGTTGCGCTCAATGGAATCCATCCATTGGATGAATTCCAGTCCCTTCGCCTGGATCTGACACGGTACTACTCGACAACAGCTTTGGGGAGCTGAGTTTTAGGCATTCGGATGGCATATCCTAGATACCTCTATTTGTAATATCACTTCCGTGACGAGTCTATCAATAAAATGTAGTATGTTGCTAAATACTGAAAAAGAGCATGTCAATAAACCTTACTTTCACATGAGGACGACTGAGGTACCGAACGGTAATTGAGATCCAGGAATAACTAAAGCATACAGTACTCAGACAGAGATGGCAATTCACGAAAATGTAGGGGGTGAGACTTGGATTTGAGTGAGACATTTGTTTTTAAGTCAGTAAGCAAAAAAAGTGTTATTCAAAATTTAGGGGGAGGGGATTGTTTTCAATTTTTGTTCAGTGAATTTACAAAAAAGGTAGGGGAGGTAGGGGTTGAATCGGACAAAATTAGGTGATCACAAATATCTCATTTATTTATGAACTGAAAACCGAAATTTGATTTTCTCTAGATACCTCTCAGAATAAGGAACTCTTGAGCTTTTTTTCAGATTTTTTATTATTTGAATTTTCTCAAAAACTGCATTTATAATTTTCGCCAAAGCGTCCGAACCATCCCCACCTAGTGGGGTTGGTTTGGACATGCTGGGGCTTGAACCAGACAACTTAAAAACCAGCCAAAACTCTACCGGCGGTCGTGTACAAACAGTAAATTTGTCTATGAAACAGTTTTTTTTTTTTTACTTGGAATACAGCTGTACAAAGTTATAAAAATTACAAGATTGCTTGATTAAGCCATATCGTATGGTGAGAAATCAAATTCGAAGCGAAAGCTTTGAGGCACTACTGGTTCCTTCACAAGTAAAAGATTTTGGAAGACATCGGAGAATATCATTATCATCGACACTTGCAATGTCTTCTGCCTCAGGGAAGACAAACCTTTCGCTTTTTTTGCTCATGAAACTAATCGTAGCTTCACCTTCAGCAATCTCCTGCACTAAACCAACATAGCAGCGGGTTGACTTCTTTCGCTGGAACTTGACAAGGGCGTAATCTCCTACTGGCAAGGAAGATGGGCAGGTCATCATTATTGTCTTCTTCACCAAGATTTAATGAATCATCAGATGAATCATCCGGCTTGAGATCTACCACAGGCGTCTTCTTTTATTGTTTTTTCTCTCCCTTTCCAGACTTTTTTTCCTCAATTTCTTCCTTTTCTGGAGTGTGAGTGAGTATCCTGGTTCTACCTGTTTTGCGGCACTAACGAGAACTTGTGTGAACCTTTACCATAAGCGGAAAAGGCCTAATCATTTCTGGGGTTATTCTTGCCAACTGAGAGTCTTGCAGATTGGTAGTTGATGCCCTAGGAGAGTGACTGGGGTCAGTTGATCGTCCAAGAGAAAAACATCATCGTTGGCTTTAGCCTGGCAAATTTTGTCAAGTTGCGAGACTGCTGCATTTGCCTGATTTGAACTTACTTGATCTTGAATAAGTCGGTCTGTCACTTTGGATGGGACGAAATCTACCTCACTTAACACATTTTTGTCGAAAGGCCAGATTCCAGCCTTTCTGAAAGAGGAAGTGATATTGGCCGGTGAAAACTTCTCTAGGTATGGCGTAAGACAAAGCTCAGCCACCTGGTGAATAGACACCCTTTGTCCAGGGTTTAACTGGAGCCACTGCGTTTGGCATCAGCCCCCCTCCAAAAAAAGAAATTAGTTCTAAAATTTCTGCATAGTTCTATGTATTTTTCTTAAAATTCACTTTTTTTTTCTCTAATGTATAGCCTCATCGAATTTAAAACTTGAATGGGGAGTATCACTAAAATAACCTCAATGATAGGGTTGAATATTGCTCTATTAAAGGGCCACTTTCGACAATGTATGTAATGCCCACACAAGCACTGTCTTTCGCAAAGGGAAACGGACATAAGACATGATTTTGATTTTGATCTTTTTTTTTATTTATTTATTTTTTTTCTTTTTTTTTTATAGCACAGTGGAAGCTCAAGATTCTTGTGATCTTTTCTGTATTTTTTCCCTATAGTTTTCCTTTTTTTTAGTGTTGTCCCCCCCCCCCCCCCCGAAAGAGATCCTGTGAACGAGCAGGCTTCTGGGGATTACTTCTATCTAGTGAGCGTTCAACGTGGCAGGCTTGGGTGAAGCTTTTAATATATATTGGTATATATAATCTTCCAATTGAAGGCAGGGGGGTGCATAAAGAAAGCTTTTCTTGTCGTCTGAATTCTGGCTGGAATAATTTCGGCTGCCGTAATTCAAGAGGTTAAATGCAATATTTCTTTTTATGGAACTTGGATTTACATCCCAGTCCCTTAAACAAAGCAAGTTTCGTCGTTTTGGTTCAATCCCTTTTCTCCTATCTAATTTGGTTCCCAACATATTTAGAAGTTTCTTTTTTTTCTAAAATGTGTTTTGTCCTTTTAGAAATAGTAACAAATGGGAACTTATTTTATACCAAATTGTTTTTGCCATAAATAGAATGCTTAAAAAATTTACCTTTTGCACCACACGTTCCTTCTCCACCCCGGTCTATTCAAAGTCTTTACCAAGGGTAAAGTCACCAAAACTGATGACTCACCAACATGTAGAGGGGAGGGAAGGATTTTTTTCTATTTTTCAATGAAAATGTACAAAATTATCAAAATTAATTTTTCAAAATGTAGGGTGTCAGTTTCGTTTTTGTTTTATTCTGCTCCAATGAAAATACCAAAAAAGGTATTTTTAAAAATATAGGGAAGCGATCCCCTCTGCGTACCTTCATAATATTGACACCCGAATTACTCCTTCTTTTTAGCTCTGCCGAATCCATTTGGGGACAACCTGCATTTTGTTTGGCCCTGGATCGATGGCTAAAAGGTGCAATATATGGTTATCTATCGTCTTTTATCCGTAAAACCGGGCCTTTTGATACCCCAAAGTGCTTTTTGTTTTAGCGCAGCTAGTGTATGAAAGTCCATTTGCTTTTTTACGAAAAAAACAACCATTTTTAAATATGTTCCTGTTAGTGACAGAATCTTGGAACAATCCGGGAATTGAAAAGGAATCTGAAATTAAATAACCTTTATATTTGTGTATTCCAAAACCTTTATAGGTTAAAGCGAATTTCTTGCACGTGCTGAATTACCAATTACCACTACAACTGCCTAAACTGGTTAAAACAGTCTTCGTATCGTGACAAGGAGAGAACGATTTGTTTTGTAAAATTTGAGATGGCAGGCTTTTTGATGTCTTAGAAAGTAGTTGAGTTGGGCAAATGATTCTTTTAAGACCGGATCAAGAGCCTGAACTATGACCCGGGAAGGTCTTTTGAAGTATCTGCTTTTACCGCGACCTCATCCAAAGGGCACTGGCCATTGATGAACATAGCTAATATTGTCATTTTCGAAATTTTCCCAGAAAGAACCCATTTTCAAAGACTCTTCTGTCGTGTAATGTTTACCGAAAAAAAGTACTTGTCTTATCGTTTTAAAAGTATCTTGGTAAAATGGTAATAATGATAGTAAGATGGTAATGCTACGACCACACATTATATTTACAGGGGACAGTTCTATTTCAAATACTTCTTCTGGGGATTTATCCACCCTATCATTAAAGCAAACACTATCAAACACTCGCCCTATCATTAAAGCACTACTACTGCTATAGCTAATTACATCACTAAGCCACCTCATGTCAAAAAAGCTGAGCATGCCCTCCTCCCCCCAATCTCTTCGAAGTTTCACTCTTTCCTCTCTCTCGTATAGCTCCACTTCAGTTTAAATCCGTTTGCGACCTCTGCCCACCTCTTTCGGGGACTACCGGTTTTTCATTTGGCTACAGATGGATGACCATCAGCACAGTGTTTTTTGTTCAGCTGGAACGGTGTTCAAAAGCACAGGATGGCTGCCTCCCCCCCATTGCAATTCTGGCCGAAGGGCCATGAAACGAAGATCAGCACCGCCGGTTTGGACCTTAAGGGTCTAGTGCCGTCATGCCTATTTACTTACAGTGACTTTTTCGACGGGTCAATATCAGCGGTTTGTCGTTTTTACCTTAAGGTTCATCAAGATCTTGGTGGAACTCAGCTTCCATGTCTTCTAGTAGACTAGGTTGATGAGATCCCTCACATCCGCCTTCAGGAGCAGCCGCCGCATTCAGCGTAACTTGTGTCCTCTTCATCACTGTCATCCAGTAAATCACTAAGATTGGAGTCATCTCCTAGCGTTAAAAAAGATTGGAGTCATCTCCTCTACCCTTCCTCTGGATACGGCTTTGGTAATTATGTTATGTAATTTTTTAACTCGTGTGAATTTAATATCGAATTGACTTAATACATTTTCACTTTGTTTTTTTTTTCTCTTAATTTATTCTAGTTCAATGACGAAAAAAAAAACAAGCACACTCTTCTAAAACAGCGCGACCAAAAAGCACACTCTTCGGCAATCTATTATACTTCCAGAGTTGGATCCAGGGGGTGATTTTAGGGGTAAGTTCCCCCCCCCCAATGTTCGAAGCTTCACAGTTGAGGGGTGAAAAACACCAATGAAAGTTTTGTTGGTGCCCCCTCCCCCAAACGTTAGTTATTTACCCACTCCCTGTTTCCTTCATCCATAAAACGAAGGATTTTGATTCCACATGCCACCCTTTGATGTACCCCCGCTAGTCGGTGAAATTCCTCATGGTTATTTTGGAAGTTTTCTCAGGAAACAACCAATTACAAAGGCGTTCCTGTCATATATTGTTTACAGAAAAAATTTCATGTCGTTTCTCGTTTGAAAAGAATTAAAATGGCAATTCTACGAGGACACAAAATATTCCCAAGGAACAATCTAATTCCAAAGACTTTCTCTAGGGATTTATCCACCCCATTCATGCGCTAGAATTCCCCTTTCATCTCCATGTTCTCTTAGCTTAGTTCTGTTATATTGTTCGGTGAGTGATCTTACTTTATGTCTTGTGTGATGAATTCAAAATTATGTCTGAAAAATTCACTTTTTATAATTGCCTTTAGGTTATAAATGAAAAGGTGGTTTGCTGGTGTTTTATTGTGAAGTTAGTGGTGAATTGGATTTAAAGATGTGATGTGAAATTTAGATTTTTAATGCAAAAGGAGCTAATCATGTTGATTTGTTACTCTAGTGAAATACAGTTGAAGCAATATATGGATTTGGTCTTTTATGAATTTATGCATTATTTTTAGATAAAAGGTAATATCTTTTTCACCTTTAAAATATAGTAGTTTGAGCAAAAATAAGCAATAGCTTCCTTACGTACCGTAGGCTGTTCTAACAAAAATATCAATTAGTATCTTCAGGGCGAAGGGTGTCAGATTGGGTACTTCCAGGGGCGTCGTTTGGGGGGGGGGCAGTTGCCCCCCCCCCAATAATGTGGAGAATTTTTTTTATACATCTCATGCCCTTTGACTATCCAGATGTGGACCCCTCTCCCCCCCCCCCCAATAAAAGTACTGGAGATTCGCCCCTGGGTACTCCCCCTTTCAGGAGACCAAATTACATACGAAGTGCAACGTTCTGCTAAGTTCGAAACGAAATAGGTCGCTTTTTTTTGGCAAGAAAAACCGTTTTGTCAAAGTTTGCGGTAAATTGCTAGATGAAGGCTTTTTGATATCTCGGAAAATAGATGAATTAAGTGAATGAAATTTTAAGAACTGAATCCAGGGTCAAAACTCTGACCCGTTGGAAGCTATTTTGAAGCTACTATCTCTACTCTCCTCATTTCTATGGCTATGGCGATTGCACAGAACACAGGTCACCTCTATTGAACTCTCTAAGCTTTGACAAAAAAAAAATCTTACCTTAGTTTTGGATTTTTGATCTATTTTATATCGCTTTAGGTTTAAAAAACAATTCCTCTGATCTAGACAGGGTTTTTAACCATTTCAGGATTATTTTTTTTCAAAATTTAAAAAACATTTAACAAATCTTTATAGCCTTGTAAATCAGGATTTAGCAAATGAACTTTAAAATATATTTTTTGAGCCTCATTTGAAGTATAGGCCTGATTCTGATTTTTTTTTTTTTTTGACAGAGTGTTTGTGTTATACATTGGTATCCGCTGGTCCATACTGTCAACTACTTTGGACGTGGTGTCGATACAATAAAGGTTCAATGTAGTAGTTTTATTCCCCCCCCGGGGGGGGGGGTCGTTTGGACCAATTCCGGGAAGGGGAATCCCTCTTATCCCTCTGGGTGTCAATATTTCTGTATAGAATTTTCGGTACTCTTCTATTAGCTGGACTCTTTTTATATCTCAAACTCGAGACACGTTGAAAAACCTGTTTTCAACGGGATGATACAAGACCTCGCTGTAGAGAAATACAATGTATAGCGTGGTTTTAATTGCGTATACGATATTTAAAGTGTTGTTTTTTTGGGGTTGGGGGGGGGAGAGGTACCTAGGTTAGGTTTGGTTAGGTTACGTGTTCAATATATGCTATGCTTTGCCCCCCCCTAATGTGCAAATAAATAACCCAGATTTGTTTCTAAACTATTATATAGTCATCCTATTTTATTTCATTAGCATTAACCAACCTAGCACTATATAAAAGAGTCTAGTTAATAGAAGAGTACCGAATTTTCTTATTGACGCTGGTAGACGTCTATATCTTCTTTCTTTTGTAAATTCAGGCTTCGGTTCTTAGTTTGATTTTTTAACTTAGGGCCTGATTCATCGAAACTCAAGGTTTTGGCTGATAAATTCGGGATCAGTTTTTTTCAACGTTATCTCATTAGCGAGTTAATCGGAAAGCTTAGCAATCAGCTTAATTAATTTTTCCTTCAGGCGGAGGGTAACTATATCGATCCTTTATGTATAAAAATATAGACGACAATATAGAGGTATGTACTTTACGGATTAAGCCAAAAAAAAAAAAAATTGTTTCATTATCATTATGAGTAAAAGTTAACTTGATGAAACTTATTTATTTAAAATCAGCATAAAAATCCGATTCTTTTGATGTATCCATTGATATTAAAATTCCGTTTCTTAGAGTTTCGGTTACTATTGAGACGAGTCGCTATTACCATACAGTTCGTTACCACGAACTGTTTGATGGTAATTATTGATGAAACACCATACATATTTTTACACTTTGCAGTTAAATAAAATTATTTTATTTAAAATTTTCAGCAATTATTCTAGTTTCAGTTGACAAATAAGATTTTTTTCGAAGAATCGAGCAGCTAACTAAGTCCAATATATGCAATGGTATCTTCTTCGAATGATCGTCTTTTAATGCATTCGGTTACTATTGAGACGAGTCGCTCTTATTGTACAGTGCGTTGCCACGAACTGTTTGATAACCTATACGATTATATTGTCATTTATTAAGCTTGTACACGAAAATGCAGTTTTTTGTCACAATTGATTTTGTTTTAAAAACTATTTTATTTTTAATTACAAAAGACACTAGATGTAACAATTTCCTTCAAAATGAGCCATTATACAGGTCTCTATGTATTTCCAGTGCCCAACTAGCTGAAGAGGAAAAAAAAAGTGGAAAAAAAAACAAAAAAGATGCCGTTTATGCAAAATATCGTAGTAGCTGGCAATTTTCTTGATTTTCAAGCCAATATATTTCCCTTGTTGTTCAAGCCAAGGGATGGTAAATTTCCTATTTAGAAGTTTAGGACAAGGCGGTTCTAATGGTATACTTTTTGTTTTGATCTGACTCTATTTCTGAAGTTATGGATTATTATATTTCTTAGCATTCAACGTGATCGTCTCTTACTAGGTTGCTAGCTATCGCTGCAACCCAGATATATAAGTTTCCTACACCAGCATAGTTTTCTATATAAGTTTTCTTTACCAGTATTGTTTCCTTTATAAGTTTCCAATGCCAGCATAGTTTCCTATAGAAGTTTCCTATACCAGTATAGTTTCCTTTATTTGATACCTATACCAGTAGTTTCCTTTATAAGTTTCCAATGCCAGTATAGTTTCCTTTATAAGTTTTCTATGCCAGTATAGCTGTATAGTTTCATTTATATGTTTCCTATACCAGTGTAGTTTCTTATATAAATTTCCTTTACCAGTATAGTTTTCTATATAAGTTTCCTATACCTGTATAGTTTCCTATTTGAGTTTCCTACATCAGTATAGTTTCCTATATAAGTTTCCTACACTTTACACCTACGCCTTAGTTCAATTCCCGGTATGGGAAATGTTTACCTATGATAACTTCTTAAGGAAACTTATTAAAATTAATTTATACTATACTATCTTATCTAAAGATAAGTATGTGTTGCATCATTCTCTATATAATGATTCCTTTTAATACTTCAGTTACCATGGGCTCCAGTTCGTTCTTTAATGTAATGGTTCTAATGATGTACTTTTGTTTTGATCTGACTCTATTTTTAGGAGTTCTGGGTTTTTATATTTCTTAGCATTGGACGTGATCGTCTCTTACTAGGTTGCTAGCTACTGCTGCAACCCGGATTCACATATATAGTAATGAGAGGCAGCGTGGCCGAGTGGTCCAAGGCGCTGGGGTTAGCCACCAGTCTCTTCGGAGGCGTGGGTTCAAATCTTATCGCTGGTATACGATTATGATTTATGTACAAAAATCAAATATCTTTGAAAAGACTGCAGTATGAAAAGACATCAAAAATGCAGTTTTTAGTGGAAAAATTTATTCTCTTTTAGAAATAATTTATTTTAATTACAAAATATTTTTAACCCAATTAATTTCCTTTAAAATGAGCCATTGAAAAACTCTCTACGATGTTCCAGTGCCATGCTATCTGTGGAAAAGAAAAAAAGGTAAAAAAATTATCCCTTTTAGGCAGAATGTTGTAGGCAGAAGTGTGCCACTTTTCTTGATTTTCAAGCCAATATATTTCCCTTGCTATTCAAGCCAAGGGATAGAAAGTTTCCTATATAGGGGTTTCGGACAAGGCGGTTCTAATGGTGTACTTTTTGTTTAGATCTGACTCCTTTTTTAGGAGCTATGGGTTTTTATATTTCTTAACATAGGACGTGATCGTCTCTTACTAGGTTGCTAGCTACCGCTGCCGATAAATAATGCCGATAAAAAAGAGTAAAATTTAAAATCTTTTGGTTAGCCCCTGAGGCTATATCCTGAATTTAGGGGGGGGGAGGAGGGGCTCTCATTCAGTTAATGTGAAGTAGATCTGAAAATACAATGAATGAAATCTGATAAAGTTGGACTTAATTAGGTACTTATGTATTAGCTGGTATCCACGCGATATATTGTGCGGAAACTAGTCAAAAAGGAAGCTAGCCAAATAGGTATCTGTCAATAGAGAAATGGATCGCAAAGCGTGGTTTGTCATTGCGTTTACAATATTCAAACTATTGTTTTTTGGGGTTTAGGGGGGGGGGGGGTAGGTATCTAGGTTAGGTTAGGTATTTAATATATGCTATACTTTACCCCTCACTCCCCCCCTAATATGCAAATATATAGCCCAAATTATTTTCTAACTATCATATTTTCAACATATTTTGTTTTATTTCATTAGCATTAACCAAACTTGACTTATCGCGTGGGTACCAGCTAATGCATATGCACCCTTAATTATTACTGCATTTAATTCAGAAAAGTGGATAAACTGAACTGTTACTTTTGCTTTGCTGAATAAAATGAAACTACAAATGATAAATGAAACGGAAAGCAAGGGAACCATGCACTTCTGCGGTATTTTTTGGGCAAGGAGGGTCGTAAGGCTAGTCAAACCTGCACAAAACGGTAAATTATATTAAACTTTTAGGAAGTGTCAAGGAAATCAGCAAAATTCTGATACATTAGAGGCTCTTGGTATTCTATATATCTATCCCTAAGTATTTGCCTAGAGGTCACATAATTACTAATAACGGCTTTAAAATGAATAGATCTTTGAGTTATATTGAGATATTTCTAGGACTCCCTAGTTTAGAAGCAAAATAAGATTCAGATCTAGACGCAAAATAAGGAGCGAAATCAAATTCTATATATCCGCGGTTACAATCAAATATAGTATAAATAGAAGGATAAAAATTTAAGAATCATTTTTCTGCACTGCGAATATATACGCTCTCTGGTGCAGGATTGCACCAGAGTATACTCGTAATTAAATACCGTAAACCAAAATTTTTGGATTTTTTTACAATGCTCGTTAGAAAAAAAAATGTTTTTAGGATAATTGTAGCAGTGAATATAAATCCATAGATATCAAATTTAGACTCTATAAAGCCATTATTTGCGAAAATGACATTTTACCATATATTTTTGCCATTCGCGTTGTAGTCCGGAATGGTTTCAGAAACAGTTTTGGGATAGGATAAACGTAAACTTATATAAGTGCGTATTAGATGATATTCTCAGTAGAATTAGAATTCCTTTTTACCCCTGTCACAGTCTCAAAAATTTCATTCGTTGGAATTAGATATGTATTATGTTAACATAGTTCATACTATGAAAGTTACGGCTTCCGTTGTATGGTTCCTGTTATTAAAGTGCGTAGAAATATACAAGAAAGGGATCGTCTGTTATACCAGGGTTGGGTGAAGCAAAACAGAAACATCGGCTATGGTATCATATTTGGGATCAATGTAACCGACCGAGAAATGGCCCCTTATTCCACTTAGTTGATTGAACAAAAATGAAGTATATACAGTTAGTGGAAACATGGAAGAACCAACAAGTAAAAGATATATCAATCAAGATTAGAAATAATCCAAAGTTACTTTATAATGAGGTTAATAGATTAACGCAATCATCAGCTGATTTATCAGACCAAATACTGCTAGAACAATGGTATGGACACGTTTCTTCAGTATTTTTGTCCAACTTACCATCAACTGAATTGAGTTATCGGGAATTGTTATATAAGCATTTTTCTCAGTTGAACCAATATAAAAACCTAGTTTGTTTTTCTTTAGTTTTTATTGTTTAAAAAAAGAGTTGTGAGAAAGTCAAACTTTAGCGTAAAGAGCGAGGCGTTGAGGAGGGCACAGCCTCTTTCATATACGGAATAATTTCTGTTCGTTTTAAGATTTAATGTCGCTCCTTACTTTCAGTTTAAAAAACTTTTTTTTTATTTAAAGGCTGCGAAAGCTGGGGGTTTGGGGGGCGGCAGCCCCCCAGCTGTGCCTCCTAATCCCTGTACGTTTTAAGGTTCGACCTTGTAACTCAGCCTCTTTAACTCTTTAGAAAACGTAGTTTTTTTCAAATAATTTCTGCACGTTTTTGTACAGTTTATTACTTATTATTGCTCCTTGTAACTCAGCCTCTTTAACTCTTTAGAAAACGTAATTTTTTTCAAATAATTTAAAAAAGAAACTGGGTTTCTTTTTAAAGTTTGAATTCATTATTAAAAAAAATTGCTCTGATGGTGAATCGAACCCGGGTTTTCCGCCTGAAAGTCTGGAGTGTAACCGCTAGACTATACAGACACAATAGTAATTGTTTTTTAGTATATGGAAGCTATTTTCGACGCAAGCAAATTCCCAAAAAACTTGATATTTGGTTTTTGGAAAACAGGGAAGGAGTGATCAGATTGAGCTGAAATTTCGAGGATAAGCTCCCAGGCCCCAGGAAAGATTATCCTCCAAATTTCAGCCCGATCAGACAACGTTAAAGGGGGGTTGTGGTCGGAAAAATTAACATGGGCTAATATAGGAAAACAAGGTTTTTCGTAAATGTAAATTCGGGGGATAATTTTTTCGGTCTGAAAATATCAAAAGGCCCTAACAGGTCGAATTCTGCTTCGAATGAGTCCTCATTCAACCAGATCCGTTGCCAACTGTGGCCTGTAGGCGTGGCTAAGAAAAAAAAAGAAATGAATTTTAAGTGGCTATATTTGGTTTTTTGAAAACAGGGAAGGAGTGATCGGATTGAGCTGAAATTTCGAGGATAAGCTCCCGGGCCCTAGGAAAGCTTAACTTCTAAATTTCAGCCCAATCGGACAACGTTAAAGGGGGGCTGTGGTGGGAGGGTCCAAACTTCCAGACCAGTTTACCCCATGAAGATAAAGTCGGAGGAGGATGAAATTTTGCAAGTTTCTTAGTTTGAGCTTGGGCTACAAAATGCGATTACCGCCGTCTCTCTGCGACCTCTAGGACCTGAAATCGCTTAACATTGTGATGGGTCGCCTCTTTATAGAGGCACAAGTGTGCCTCCTTGATATTTTGTTATTTTCGGACAATTTAATATCAATGCAGAACGCAATTAATGTTACATTCACATCTACGGGAGATAGGATGAGAGACTGAACCTACCAAAACAGAACTCCTAGTTGCAAACAGTAACAGTGATTTCCAGCACCATTCAATTAGGGAGGAATCTCTGAATATTTTTAATAAAGATTCCATTAAATACCTTGTGTTGCCTTTTTGCCCGACATTTAAAGCTACGCGGGAGTTGCCGTTATCGTCTGTATTAGGAAAACTTAAGGAAACTTATGGCTTGCTAGTCAGGGTGAAAGGTCGTTTTGATCAACAAACACTTGCTATAATTTACATTTCAATGTTTGCACCTCGTGTATTTTTCATCGTTCCATTTTGAAGTTTTTAAGTAAAAGTGATAAAAAGCGTATCCGCGTGTACTTTTTCCGATTTTGTAAATATTTTCTTGGAATTCCACTATGGTTCAAAAATAGGTATACTATACGAAACTTCGGAATATTCGATATTACTGTTAAAAGGGATCAACAATACGATCGATTTCTTTGACGATCTAGAGAAAATAGAATACATTTTCTCCTTAATTGTCTTGTTTAATGGCAAAATAGTTTTGTCACCTTAGCTTTAATAAAACATCTATTTATACGTTATATATTATTACTACTACTACTACTAACAACTCACCGCAGCACCGAGCCGCCTGAGGCCAACACAGCTACGCACGCTCCTCCACCATCCCAATCTATTCAAAGCCTCCCTTTTTACGCCCGCTCATGAAGTTCCCGTTTCCTTTAAATCTTTCTTTATGACGTCCTCCCACCCCAACAAGGACGACCTGCTTTCTGTTTAGCCCTAGACGGTTGGCCGAAAAGAACAATCTTCGGCAATCCTTCATCCGCACAACGTACCCTAGCCACCTCAACCTTTCTTTCATTGTTATATATTATGAGTGTTTATGGGTTGTTTTATGAGTGTTTTTAGCGTTATGCACTATTGAGCTATCATAAGCTATTTGTTATATATTCATAAGTTATTATGAGCATTATGAACTACTTATTGTCGTCCTTTTCATAAGAAATGTAATTTTCTATGTTTCAGTTTATTTTTCATTTGTTTCCTATACTCCTCTGTGTACATCCATTTATGTATAGAGGGCATAAATAAATTATTATTATTATTATTATCATATATTGCAATCTCGCTATAAACACTTAACGGTAACACTGTTCTGGTGTCTCTAGCTTTGGTAAGACCATCTAGGTCTGATCCTTCTGATTTCTGGCAATCTAGGTTACTCTTTTATATTATTTCAAGTCATTTTTTACTATCACCCCCCCCCCCCTTGAGCACATAATTATTACCTTAGTCTCATTGCCTTATCTAAAATTGGCTGCAACTTTAAATTTACATTTAAGGTACTATTCCTCATTATGGAGCCATGTTATACCAAGGGAGGGTTTAAAACGCTCTAATGTAGTAATGAGTCATACCTGGGGCCCTTAAGCACTCTTCGTCTTCGTACAATTCATCGTAAGCCACAAAGCCTCGTAAGGCTAACGCAGAAGAGCGTAGCTGCGTCAGTTTCTTAGCTATAATTTTTGAAAAAATTTCAGAAAGCGATACTTTTTATATTTCATGTTCATTATGAATAGTTGCCATCAAGGCCGTCTCCAGAGAAGGGGGCTAATGATTTTGAAGCCCCTCCCCCCAAACAAGTGTTTTTGCTACTTCTAAAAACGTAAAGAAAATGCTTACAAACACATTCTCGTTGCGTTTAAATAAATTTTTGTACCCCCCCCCCCCCCGAACAAAAATCCTGGATACGCACTTGGTTGTCTGTAACAATGTTCTAGAGCAGTGGTTCTCAAACTTATTTAGACACTGTACCCTTTTTTACCCACAAAACGTTACCTCTTCTCAGTTACCGTTACTTAGTAAACTATACCTAAAATATAAATAAAATTACCAGTCCTAGAGTTAAAGGGCTGTGTCATTTTTCTGTTGGCCGGTCGTGTTCCTTCTAAAAAATTTTGTGTACCTCCAGGGTGTACGCGTACCACAGTTTGAGAACCAATGTTCTAGAGAATCTAGCCTAACTTGAATACACAGTATATAAATAATAGACATTATGATCGTTCCCTATCTCACCCATTATAAAAACCCGGACCGAGGTGCGAGTGCTCCGGAGAACGTAAAAACATAAGCGATATTAGATCTTTTCACGGGTAGACAAGTCAGATTTCTCTTGAACGCGAAACTTGGCTTCAACGTTGGAACACTAAATTTTAAAGAAACTAATTTTAAATTAATATATTTCAATACATATATGAAAATTGGTAATTAGAAGTGCAATGTTATTATTTGATGTTTTTAGGAATTACAAGTAGGTTTCGAAGTCTCGAGTTGGTTTCAAAGGCATTTTGGGAAAGTTTCTGCCAAAATACATGTTCCAAGGTAATTGGACCGCTGACACGTACTAACATTAGTAACCCGCTAATGAAAGAGTATGTGGGAGGAGCTGTTTGTACGCACTGAGAATGAAGAGCCAGAAATTGTCTGCGGTTAACTTACTGTTAATTATCTTTATACAGTGCTTGAATAGCACAAGTCTTAATAGAATCATCTTGCTGTGCTTAATTTTCTCAGTTTATCTGCGGCAAAGATAAGACCTTAAGGCTTTTTTCGTCTCTTTTCATTTCCTTTTCCGCTTAGACCACTAGTAGTTGTCTCAGTGCTTGTCTCTCAACAGCTTCAATAAGCTTGATGTCAGTTTGCTGGGAGGGGGACGTTAATAGCCTATCGGTAGATAGAATAAGAAATTTGGGAATGGCTGGAAATGTTCATTGAGATTTGGGGAGAGGGAAACTCTTAGTCGTTATTAACATTTTCACTAATGGAGGTTTGTTGAGATGTTTAACTAGTGGTTTTTTGTTTTTTTTTTTATTTAGCAACAAGTGGCTTTTTCTATGTCCAAAGTTAAAATTTGTGCGAAAAAGATCGTATCTGGCATTTTCACATTGCTGAGATAGCTGCCAAAAACCATTAACGAAGCCGTACTCAAAGGGAGGATCAGCAGGCAATGTAGGACAGGAGGATAAAAGTTTGATTGAACTTATATTGCCCTCCTCACTCTCCATTTAACAGCTTAGCAAAAAGTTTTTTGGTAATTAGTCAAAAAGTTTTAAATTTCAGAACGGCCTTTAGTTGCGACAGTGATCTCGTGTCGCTAGTGTTTTAAAGTAAACTCTTTCACTAGTACTGTAGTGTAGTAAATGTATATGCATCCGGTTTGCTGTGCACCTAGAGCACAGCAAATCGGATAATAAAATTTCGTGTCCGATTTTGGCATTGAGTCATAGGGGTCGTCACGACTTCAGGAGTCGGAGTCAGAAATGTAACATTTTGTTAGGCAGCGCAATAGCGCTACCTAAGTAAACAGCGAAGTGGGAGCAATGTATTATTTATTTATTAATATTTTTTTTTTTTTTTTTTTTACCAAGGCACATCCTATAGAAGTACTTGTCGTAGAAGCTTCGGAAGGAGCTTATTCGATTGGAAATTGAAAGTTCTAGTGCCCTTTTTATGAATAAAAATGATTGGAGGGCAAACATCCCCTTCCTACGGCCTTCAATTCCCCAAACACATCTAATCAAAATTTTGAGACAGCCATTTCTACTTTAGTAGAAGGTACTTAAGTATTATCCGAAAAACACTCGAGAAATGAAGTTTGGTTAATTCAAATGAAATAAAACAAAATTATGATGAAAATATAATAGTTTAGAAACAAATTTGGGCTATATATTTGCACATTAGGGGTTTGGGGGGGGGGTTGTAAAGCATAGCATATATTAAATACGTAACCTAAACACACCTATTGTAACCTAACCTAGCCAAAATATTAAGTAAATACTTAAATAAAATATAGCAAAAATGTTATTTTCCAACCTAACCAAAGCTATTTGTCTTGTATAGAGAGGTTTCTTGACCAGTTTCTTGTCTCATGTTTGCGTCATTCGCGATCCAAGTTCTCGAGTGTTTCTCGGATAATGCATAAGTACTGCCATTTCGATCAGAATAGTTGAAAGGTCCAGTAACTATGTCTCTGGGGATGTCAACCCCCACCCTACAGCCTTCTGGGTAAGGGCTGTAAGCTATACAGTTCGCCCATTGTTTACATAACGCTAGTATTTGTTTTGAGAAAGTGGGCATGTTTCATCTTTAGTGTCAAAACGACGAAGGGTATTTAGGTGAACCTTTCAGAGAATGTCGAGGGGAGCGTTGAAATAAATCAAAACACGTTATGTGCACACGGGTTGTCAAAAGAGCGTAACTTAGGGATGACTAAGTGTAAATTTGGAACTTTCAGGAAATGATGAAGGGGATGATCAATTGACCATAAAGGGAATATTTACTCGCTCTAACTACTGCTACCGCTATTACTACTACTACCACTACAGGTACTGCTTCTGTAGCGAGTACTTCACAAGCTTAGGATATTGAAGTGAAAATTGGAGGAAATGTTATGGTAAAGTTGAACTAAATCAAAACGCACTATGTGCATACAGAGTGCAAAAAGGACTTACCAGCAATATCTTCGTAACGACTTACCGTATCAAGCTGAAATTGCCAGTGCATCATGAGGGGGATTTTCAACTGACCAAAAGACAACATGTGCGTACTACTAATGCTGTTAGTACTGCTGCTACTAATGTTACTACTACTACTAGTACAACACTACTGCTGTTCTTCTACAATCTCTACTACTGTGACACTGCTACTATTAAGGCTAAGGGTATGAGGGTGACAATTTTACAGAATATTGAGGGGAAGTTCGAACTAAATCAAAAGACACTATGTGCATGTAGATTGTCAAAAGGGCGTATCTCAGGAATGGACTAGGATATTAAGATGGAATGCCTAAAGGGGAAGATCAGTTGACCAAAAGGCAACATGTGCACGCTACTATTACTACTTCTGCTGCTGCTTCAACTACTACTTCTATTTCAACTGTGACTAACGCTAAGAGTATGAAGTTGAAAATTTCAGTAAGTGTTGGGGGGGGGGGGATTTGAACTAAATTAAAACACACTGTAAACATACAGGTTACCGAAAAGGCACATCGGCAATATCTTAGGAAAGGCCAATTGTATTAAATTGAAACTTCCAGGGCTTGATGAGGGGGACGTTGCAACTGATCAAAAGGGAATATACTAATACTGATAATTGTAGTGGTGCTATTACTGTTAATAGTACTACTAGTCCTGCAATTAGTACTACTGGTACTCCCACTACTACTGCTGTGACTACAATTACAACTATGGCTAAGGGTATGAAGGTGAAATTTTCAGGGAATGTTGAGGTGGAAGTTGAACTGAATCACAACACGCTGTCTGCATGCAGGTTGTCAAAAGGGTGTATCAGCAATATCATAGGAAGGGTTTGGTATGTGAAGTTGAAACTTACAGTGCTTATTGTGGGTGATGTGGAAATAACCAAAAGGCAATATTTACATTCTACTACTACTACTGCTACTGCTATTACTACTGCCACTAAAGCTAAGGCTACTACTAATAATTCTACTGCCCCTCCTTCTACTGCTAGTACTGTTACTACTTGTACTACTGCTACTGCAACTAAAGCTAAGGGGAAGTGCCTTTGTTAAGGGTCAAATGTGATCAGAGGGCAAGCAGCCCTCCTCCTAAGCCCATTAGTTCGCTAGACCTATCCTCAAAATTTTGAGATGATCATTTTGTTCAGCATGGTTAAAAGGTCCAGTAGCTATGTCTCTGGGGATGTTAGGGATGTCAACACCCCACAGCAGTCAGAGCAAGGACTATAAGCTATGCAATTTGCCCATTGTTTACACATTGTATTTTGTTATTTGGAAAGAGGGTATGTTTTACCTTTGGTGTTCGAAAAGACCAATTGCATGTCAATTGAAGCTTTCAGAGAATGTTGAGGGATTGTTGAACAAAAACTACTGCTAAAAGTACTAGTGTTATTAATGTTAATACTACTACTAGTCCTGCAACTAGTAATACTTGTGCTTCTACTACTACTGCTGTGACTACTATTAAAACTATAACTAAGGGTTTGAAGGTGAAATTTTCAGGGAATGTTGAGGGGGTAAGTTGAACTAATCACAGCACGCTGTTTGCATGTAGGTTGTCTAAAGGGCGTATCAGCAATATCTTAGGAATGGTTTGGTATGCGAAGTTGAAGCTTACAGGGATTTTTGTGGGTGAAGTTGAAATTACCAAAAAACAATATTTGCATCCTACTTCTACTACGACTGCTATTAGTGTTTCTGCTACTACTAATACTACTACTACTAAAGCTAAGACTACTAGTTCTAATTCTACTACTATTACTACTACTGCTAATACTATTAGTACTGGTCCTTTTTTTCAATGGAGACATGATTTATTAACAAAAAATTAACCAAAGAAAGCATGAAGCCCAGTAACTTGGGCTTGTATTGCCACTCTAAAAAAAGGCATTAATTTACATCAATGCAATCGGGTTCCCAATTCACAACAAAACAAAAGATTTATAAAACATAGGACTACTTGAGAAAAAAAAATCACAATTCATAAACCTGTAGCAATGTAAACGGTAAAAAAAGGCAAAGGATGTGGCACTAGACCCTTAAGGTCCGAACCGGCGGTGCTGATCTCCGTCTCAAGGCCCTTCAGCCAGGAAGTGCAATGAGAGATGGGGGCCAGACCTGCAGGCAATGGTGTCTCAACTGCTCACGGAAGCCAGACCTTAGTAGAGATGACCCTAAAGGTCGTGACAGGAGTCCATATATGGGCATAGAGTCATTAGGGAGAATGATTGCCTAATCGGTCAATGACCTCTTTCTCCAGGTGTGTTTTTGGCACGCTCTTAGCGAAGGTCAATGTTGTTATTGTTTCCGAGGCAAAATGCCAAGGTCAATGTTATTGTTGTTTTGAACAGAGTCATTAGAGAGAACACGTGGTTAATGGGGTCAATGTTGTTGTCGTTCGAAGCAAAGTTAATGACACTTCCTTCCTGTTCAAGCCAGATGTTACGAGTTTCCGGGAAACAGTATTTGTTATTGTTGTTTCCAAGCCAAATGTTACGAGTTCCCGGGAAACAGTTAATTAATGTCTGACAGATGACGTCAAGTTAATTAATGTCTTTGCATTTCCAAAGAGAATTGTCTCCGAGACAAAGTTTTGATCACACATGATGTCATGATTGATTGATTGACACGAAAGGGGAATTAATTTGTTGTTCTAAAGAGAATTGATTCACGAAAGGGAAATTAATTTGTTGTTTCTAACAAGAGAATCGTTTCCGAGCAGACGTTTTGATCTTAGCGTGCGAAAAGGTTTCCAAATAATTTGAAATAAGCCAGCGCAGGGATGCCAAACAAATGGAACATGCCGAAATTCCGTTTAGGGATAATTTTGGCGAAACCGTTTTAGCTATTTTATGGAACTATTTCGGCGAAACAGCTAGAGACATTTTAAAAGGTGATTTTTGAAGAGATTTTGGAAGAGAATTTGAGTGTGGTCGTTATAATACACAAGTTTCAATTGAACAGTGTTGTGAGGTCCTCTACCCCAACCCGAAAGGTTCCGATCCCCCTACCACAACCCCGAAGGAAGCCAGCGGTCCTCAAAGGTTCTCTGGACTTCCAAAGGACCCCCCCCCCGGACCCCCAAAGACCCTCACCCAGCCCCCAAAGGTCCCCAGGCACCCAAAGGGTCCCAGACCCTAAAAAGGCCATACCCGAGCCCCAAAGGTCCTCCCCGGTCCCCAAAGGTCCACCAGACCCCCAAAAGCCCTCCCCGGTCCCCAAAGGTCCACCAGAACCCCAAAAGCCCTCCCCCGGTCCCCAAAGGCCCTCCCCCGGTCCCCAAAGGCCCTCCCCGGGCTCCCAGGGCTCCCAAAGGGCCCCGATTACTCTACCCCTACCCCGAAGGAAGCCTCCGGTCCTCAAAGGTCCCCCAGGCTCCCAAAGACCCTCACCCGGTCCCCAAAGGTCCACCGGGCTCCCAAAGGGACCCCAGACCCCCAACGGACCCACCGGGCCCCAAAGGGCCCAATCCGTGCTCAAGGGCCCCCCCCGGACCCCCAAAGGTCCTCCACCAGTCCCCAAAGGCCCTCTCCCGGTCCCAAAGGTCCACCAGGCACACAAAGGGCCCAATCCGTGCTCAAGGGCCCCCCCGGACCCCCAAAGGTCCTCCACCAGTCCCCAAAGGCCCTCTCCCGGTCCCAAAGGTCCACCAGGCACCCAAAGGGCCCCAGACCCTAAAAAGACCATACCCGAGCCCCCCAAAGGCCCTCACCGGTCCCCAAAGGTCCACCAGACCCCTTAAAAGCCCTCCACCGGTCCCCAAAGGCCCTCCCCGGGCTCCCAGGGCTCCCAAAGGGCCCCCGATTGCTCTACCCCAACCCCGAAGGAAGCCTTCGGTCCTCAAAGGTCCCCCAGGCTCCCAAAGGACCCACTGGACCCCCAAAGGCCCTCACCTGGTCCCGAAAGGTCCACCGGGCTCCCAAAGGGACCACCGGACCCCCAAAGGGTCCCCCGGACCCAAAGGTCCTCCCCAGGTCCTTAAGGGTCGCCCAGACCCCCAACGGACCCACCGGGCCCCAAAGGGCCCAATCGGTGCTCAAGGGCTCCCCGGACCCCCAAAGGCCCTCACCCGGTCCTCAAAGGTCCACCGGGCTCCCAAAGGACCAGTCGGTCCTCAAGGACCCTCTCAGACGTGCAAAGACCCCCCCCCCAGACCCCCAAAGGCTCATCCCGGTCCCCAAAGGTCCCCTCAGGCTCCCATATGACCACTCCACCCCTCAAGGGCCCCTGGATCCCCAAACGCCCTCCCCGGACCCCTCCAAAGAACCCCCTCTCCATTTTTAACACTTTTTATGGCTTTATTATATCCTTTTAGAACAAGTTCCTTTCATAATGTCCCTTCCTAAACCCATTTTCCAACTTGAAGTACTTATCTTTTTCACCCACTTTCTCAATGAAAAAGAAATTAGTTTTTAATCAATTCTAATTTTCCAGATAATATAAAAATTTTCCACTTTAGTTCAGATCTGTCTCGAAGAGATGAAAAATTTAAAATACTGTTCCAAATTTTTCACAGAAGATAAAAAAAGTTCAAGTTTTCTTCTGAATTTTACCAAAGAACGTGCTCCAATTCTAATTTCTCCAGAGAAAACAAAATCTTCCACTTCAGTTCTATATTTCACAAAGATATAAAGAAATTTAAAGTTCAAGTCTAAATTTTTCGGTGGAAGATAGAAAAAGTAATACCATACTTGTGAATATTTTCACGGAAAATAAAAAGTTCTAGTTCAATTTACAATTTCCTCAACGAAGTGAAGAAAGGTTCAAGTTCTCTTCTGAATTTTACTAAAGAACACGCTTCAATTCTAATTTTTTCAGAGAAAACAAAAATCTTCCACTTCAGTTCTTTATTTCACAAAGACATAAAGAAATTTAAAGTTCAATTCTAAATTTTTCGGTGGAAGATAGAAAAAGTAATACCATACTTGTGAATATTTTCCCGGAAGATAAAAAGTTCTAGTTCAATTTACAGTTTCCTCAACGAAGTGAAGGAAAGTTCAAGTTCTCTTCTGAATTTTACTAAAGAACACGCTTCAATTCTAATTTTTTCAGAGAAAATAAAAATCTTCCACTTCAGTTCTTTATTTCACAAAGACATAAAGAAATTTAAAGTTCAATTCTAAATTTTTCGGTGGAAGATAGAAAAAGTAATACCATACTTGTGAATATTTTCCCGGAAGATAAAAAGTTCTAGTTCAATTTACAGTTTCCTCAATGAAGTCAAGGAAAGTTCAAGTTCTCTTCTGAATTTTACCAAAGAACACGCTTCAATTCTAATTTTTTCAGAGAAAACAAAAATCTTCCACTTCAGTTCTTTATTTCACAAAGACATAAAGAAATTTAAAGTACAATTCTAAATTTTTCGGTGGAAGATAGAAAAAGCAATACCATACTTGTGAATATTTTCCCGGAAGATAAAAAGTTCTAGTTCAATTTACAATTTCCTCAATGAAGTCAAGGAAAGGTTCAAGTTCTCTTCTGAATTTTACCAAAGAACACGCTTCAATTCTAATTTCTCCAGAGAAAACAAAATCTTCCACTTCAGTTCTTTATTTCACAAAGACATAAAGAAATTTAAAGTACAATTCTAAATTTTTCGGTGGAAGATAGAAAAAGCAATACCATACTTGTGAATATTTTCCCGGAAGATAAAAAGTTCTAGTTCAATTTAAAATTTTCTCAACGAAGTGAAGAAAAATTCAAGTTCTCTTCTGAATTTTACCAAAGAATAAAATTCAATTCTAATTTCACCAGAGAAAATAAAAATCTTCCACTTCAGTTCTTTATTTCACAAAGACATAAAGAAATTTAAAGTACAATTCTAAATTTTTCGGTGGAAGATAGAAAAAGCAATACCATACTTGTGAATATTTTCCCGGAAAATAAAAAGTTCTAGTTCAATTTACAATTTCCTCAACGAAGTGAAGAAAGGTTCAAGTTCTCTTCTGAATTTTACTAAAGAACAAAATTCAATTCTAATTTCACCAGAGAAAATAAAAATCTTCCACTTCAGTTCTCTATTTCACAAAGACATAAAGAAATTTAAAGTTCAATTCTAAATTTTTCGATGGAAGATAGAAAAAGTAATACCATACTTGTGAATATTTTCACGGAAAATAAAAAGTTCTAGTTCAATTAAAATTTTCTCAACGAAGTCAAGGAAAGTTCAAGTTCTCTTCTGAATTTTACCAAAGAACAAAATTCAATTCTAATTTTTTCAGAGAAAACAAAAATCTTCCACTTCAGTTCCTTATTTCGCAAAGACATAAAGAAATTCAAAGTTCAATTCTAAATTTTTCGATGGAAGATAGAAAAAGTAATACCATACTTGTGAATATTTTCACGGAAAATAAAAAGTTCTAGTTCAATTTAAAATTTCCTCAATGAAGTCAAGGAAAGTTCAAGTTTTCTTCTGAATTTTACCAAAGAACGTGCTCCAATTCTAATTTCTCCAGAGAAAACAAAATCTTCCACTTCAGTTCTATATTTCACAAAGATATAAAGAAATTTAAAGTTCAAGTCTAAATTTTTCGGTGGAAGATAGAAAAAGTAATACCATACTTGTGAATATTTTCATGGTAAATAAAAAGTTCTAGTTCAATTTACAATTTCCTCAGCGAAGTGAAGAAAAATTCAAGTTTTCATCTGAATTTTACCAAAGAATAAAATTCAATTCTAATTTTTTCAGAGAAAACAAAAATCTTCCACTTCAGTTCCTTATTTCGCAAAGACATAAAGAAATTCAAAGTTCAATTCTAAATTTTTCGATGGAAGATAGAAAAAGTAATACCATACTTGTGAATATTTTCACGGAAAATAAAAAGTTCTAGTTCAATTTAAAATTTCCTCAATGAAGTCAAGGAAAGTTCAAGTTTTCTTCTGAATTTTACCAAAGAACGTGCTCCAATTCTAATTTCTCCAGAGAAAACAAAATCTTCCACTTCAGTTCTATATTTCACAATGATATAAAGAAATTTAAAGTTCAATTCTAAATTTTTCGGTGGAAGATAGAAAAAGTAATACCATACTTGTGAATATTTTCACGGAAAATAAAAAGTTCTAGTTCAATTTACAGTTTCCTCAATGAAGTCAAGGAAAGTTCAAGTTCTCTTCTGAATTTTACCAAAGAACATGCTTCAATTCTAATTTTTTCAGAGAAAACAAAAATCTTCCACTTCAGTTCTTTATTTCACAAAGACATAAAGAAATTTAAAGTACAATTCTAAATTTTTCGGAGGAAGATAGAAAAAGCAATACCATACTTGTGAATATTTTCCCGGAAAATAAAAAGTTCTAGTTCAATTTAAAATTTTCTCAACGAAGTGAAGAAAAATTCAAGTTCTCTTCTGAATTTTACCAAAGAATAAAATTCAATTCTAATTTCACCAGAGAAAATAAAAATCTTCCACTTCAGTTCTTTATTTCTCAAAGACATAAAGAAATTTAAAGTTCAATTCTAAATTTTTCGGTGGAAGATAGA
This sequence comes from Artemia sinica, assembly GCA_027921565.1. Taxonomy (NCBI): domain Eukaryota; kingdom Metazoa; phylum Arthropoda; class Branchiopoda; order Anostraca; family Artemiidae; genus Artemia; species Artemia sinica. The sequence goes on from CM051266.1 coordinate 8,704,348, forward strand.
AAAAGTAATACCATACTTGTGAATATTTTCCCGGAAGATAAAAAGTTCTAGTTCAATTTACAGTTTCCTCAATGAAGTCAAGGAAAGTTCAAGTTCTCTTCTGAATTTTACCAAAGAACAAAATTCAATTCTAATTTCACCAGAGAAAATAAAAATCTTCCACTTCAGTTCTTTATTTCACAAAGACATAAAGAAATTTAAAGTTCAATTCTAAATTTTTCGGTGGAAGATAGAAAAAGTAATACCATACTTGTGAATATTTTCCCGGAAGATAAAAAGTTCTAGTTCAATTTACAGTTTCCTCAATGAAGTCAAGGAAAGTTCAAGTTCTCTTCTGAATTTTACCAAAGAACACGCTTCAATTCTAATTTTTTCAGAGAAAACAAAAATCTTCCTCTTCAGTTCTTTATTTCACAAAGACATAAAGAAATTTAAAGTACAATTCTAATTTTTCGGTGGAAGATAGAAAAAGCAATACCATACTTGTGAATATTTTCCCGGAAAATAAAAAGTTCTAGTTCAATTTACAATTTCCTCAACGAAGTGAAGAAAGGTTCAAGTTCTCTTCTGAATTTTACTAAAGAACAAAATTCAATTCTAATTTCACCAGAGAAAATAAAAATCTTCCACTTCAGTTCTCTATTTCAAAAAGACATAAAGAAATTTAAAGTTCAATTCTAAATTTTTAGGTGGAAGATAGAAAAAGTAATACCATACCTGTGAATATTTTCACGGAAGATAAAAAGTTCTAGTTCAATTTAAAATTTTCTCAACGAAGTCAAGGAAAGTTCAAGTTCTCTTCTGAATTTTCTCAATGAACACACTTCAATTCTAATTTCTCCAGAGAAAATAAAAATCTTCCACTTCAGTTCCTTATTTCGCAAAGACATAAAGAAATTCAAAGTTCAATTCTAAATTTTTCGATGGAAGATAGAAAAAGTAATACCATACTTGTGAATATTTTCACGGAAGATAAAAAGTTCTAGTTCAATTTAAAATTTTCTCAACGAAGTCAAGGAAAGTTCAAGTTCTCTTCTGAACTTTACCAAAGAACACGCTTCAATTCTAATTTTTTCAGAGAAAACAAAAATCTTCCACTTCAGTTCTTTATTTCACAAAGACATAAAGAAATTTAAAGTTCAATTCTAATTTTTCGGAGGGTGATAGAAAAATTAATGCCATATTTGTGATTATTTTCACGGAAGATAAAAAGTTCTACTTCAATTTTAAATTTCCCCGGAAGATAAAAAGTTCTAGTTCAACTTGCTATTATCTTTGTGAAAACACACAAACTCAGAAAAAATGTTCAATGTTCCTTTACTACCTATGCAATTAGACTAAAAATGAAGATATTTATGCAGAGTTTCAACTCGCTATGGCTAAGTTTGCTAAAAACAAGCTATTTTCTTGCGAAAACACACAAAATCAGAAAAAATGTTCAATGTTCCTTAAGCACCTACGCAATTAGGCTTAAATGAAGATATTTATGCAGAGTTTCAAGTCGATATGGCTAAGTTTGCTAAAAACAAGCTATTTTCTTGCGAAAACACACGAAATCAGAAAAAATATTGTTAGGTTAGGTTAAGTTAGATTAGGTTAGGTTAGCCTACGTACGCGCGCATATAGGTTAAGTTAGGTTAGATTAAGTTAGATTAGGTTAAGTTAGGTTAGGTTAGGTTAGATTAAGTTAGGTTAGGCTAGGTTAGCCTACATACGCGCGCGTATGTAGGCTAACCTAGCCTAACCTAACTTAATCTAACCTAACCTAACCTAACTTAACCTAATCTAACTTAATCTAACCTAACTTAACCTATATGCGCGCGTACGTAGGCTAACCTAACCTAATCTAACTTAACCTAACCTAACAATATTTTTTCTGATTTCGTGTGTTTTCGCAAGAAAATAGCTTGTTTTTAGCAAACTTAGCCATATCGACTTGAAACTCTGCATAAATATCTTCATTTAAGCCTAATTGCGTAGGTGCTTAAGGAACATTGAACATTTTTTCTGATTTTGTGTGTTTTCGCAAGAAAATAGCTTGTTTTTAGCAAACTTAGCCATAGCGAGTTGAAACTCTGCATAAATATCTTCATTTTTAGTCTAATTGCATAGGTACTAAAGGAACATTGAACATTTTTTCTGAGTTTGTGTGTTTTCACAAAGATAATAGCAAGTTGAACTAGAACTTTTTATCTTCCGGGGAAATTTAAAATTGAAGTAGAACTTTTTATCTTCCGTGAAAATAATCACAAATATGGCATTAATTTTTCTATCACCCTCCGAAAAATTAGAATTGAACTTTAAATTTCTTTATGTCTTTGTGAAATAAAGAACTGAAGTGGAAGATTTTTGTTTTCTCTGAAAAAATTAGAATTGAAGCGTGTTCTTTGGTAAAGTTCAGAAGAGAACTTGAACTTTCCTTGACTTCGTTGAGAAAATTTTAAATTGAACTAGAACTTTTTATCTTCCGTGAAAATATTCACAAGTATGGTATTACTTTTTCTATCTTCCATCGAAAAATTTAGAATTGAACTTTGAATTTCTTTATGTCTTTGCGAAATAAGGAACTGAAGTGGAAGATCTTTATTTTCTCTGGAGAAATTAGAATTGAAGTGTGTTCATTGAGAAAATTCAGAAGAGAACTTGAACTTTCCTTGACTTCGTTGAGAAAATTTTAAATTGAACTAGAACTTTTTATCTTCCGTGAAAATATTCACAGGTATGGTATTACTTTTTCTATCTTCCACCTAAAAATTTAGAATTGAACTTTAAATTTCTTTATGTCTTTTTGAAATAGAGAACTGAAGTGGAAGATTTTTATTTTCTCTGGTGAAATTAGAATTGAATTTTGTTCTTTAGTAAAATTCAGAAGAGAACTTGAACCTTTCTTCACTTCGTTGAGGAAATTGTAAATTGAACTAGAACTTTTTATTTTCCGGGAAAATATTCACAAGTATGGTATTGCTTTTTCTATCTTCCACCGAAAAATTAGAATTGTACTTTAAATTTCTTTATGTCTTTGTGAAATAAAGAACTGAAGAGGAAGATTTTTGTTTTCTCTGAAAAAATTAGAATTGAAGCGTGTTCTTTGGTAAAATTCAGAAGAGAACTTGAACTTTCCTTGACTTCATTGAGGAAACTGTAAATTGAACTAGAACTTTTTATCTTCCGGGAAAATATTCACAAGTATGGTATTACTTTTTCTATCTTCCACCGAAAAATTTAGAATTGAACTTTAAATTTCTTTATGTCTTTGTGAAATAAAGAACTGAAGTGGAAGATTTTTATTTTCTCTGGTGAAATTAGAATTGAATTTTGTTCTTTGGTAAAATTCAGAAGAGAACTTGAACTTTCCTTGACTTCATTGAGGAAACTGTAAATTGAACTAGAACTTTTTATCTTCCGGGAAAATATTCACAAGTATGGTATTACTTTTTCTATCTTCCACCGAAAAATTTAGAATTGAACTTTAAATTTCTTTATGTCTTTGAGAAATAAAGAACTGAAGTGGAAGATTTTTATTTTCTCTGGTGAAATTAGAATTGAATTTTATTCTTTGGTAAAATTCAGAAGAGAACTTGAATTTTTCTTCACTTCGTTGAGAAAATTTTAAATTGAACTAGAACTTTTTATCTTCCGGGAAAATATTCACAAGTATGGTATTGCTTTTTCTATCTTCCTCCGAAAAATTTAGAATTGTACTTTAAATTTCTTTATGTCTTTGTGAAATAAAGAACTGAAGTGGAAGATTTTTGTTTTCTCTGAAAAAATTAGAATTGAAGCATGTTCTTTGGTAAAATTCAGAAGAGAACTTGAACTTTCCTTGACTTCATTGAGGAAACTGTAAATTGAACTAGAACTTTTTATTTTCCGTGAAAATATTCACAAGTATGGTATTACTTTTTCTATCTTCCACCGAAAAATTTAGAATTGAACTTTAAATTTCTTTATATCTTTGTGAAATATAGAACTGAAGTGGAAGATTTTGTTTTCTCTGGAGAAATTAGAATTGGAGCACGTTCTTTGGTAAAATTCAGAAGAAAACTTGAACTTTCCTTGACTTCATTGAGGAAATTTTAAATTGAACTAGAACTTTTTATTTTCCGTGAAAATATTCACAAGTATGGTATTACTTTTTCTATCTTCCATCGAAAAATTTAGAATTGAACTTTGAATTTCTTTATGTCTTTGCGAAATAAGGAACTGAAGTGGAAGATTTTTGTTTTCTCTGAAAAAATTAGAATTGAATTTTATTCTTTGGTAAAATTCAGATGAGAACTTGAATTTTTCTTCACTTCGTTGAGGAAATTGTAAATTGAACTAGAACTTTTTATTTACCATGAAAATATTCACAAGTATGGTATTACTTTTTCTATCTTCCACCGAAAAATTTAGACTTGAACTTTAAATTTCTTTATATCTTTGTGAAATATAGAACTGAAGTGGAAGATTTTGTTTTCTCTGGAGAAATTAGAATTGGAGCACGTTCTTTGGTAAAATTCAGAAGAAAACTTGAACTTTCCTTGACTTCATTGAGGAAATTTTAAATTGAACTAGAACTTTTTATTTTCCGTGAAAATATTCACAAGTATGGTATTACTTTTTCTATCTTCCATCGAAAAATTTAGAATTGAACTTTGAATTTCTTTATGTCTTTGCGAAATAAGGAACTGAAGTGGAAGATTTTTGTTTTCTCTGAAAAAATTAGAATTGAATTTTGTTCTTTGGTAAAATTCAGAAGAGAACTTGAACTTTCCTTGACTTCGTTGAGAAATTTTAAATTGAACTAGAACTTTTTATTTTCCGTGAAAATATTCACAAGTATGGTATTACTTTTTCTATCTTCCATCGAAAAATTTAGAATTGAACTTTAAATTTCTTTATGTCTTTGTGAAATAGAGAACTGAAGTGGAAGATTTTTATTTTCTCTGGTGAAATTAGAATTGAATTTTGTTCTTTAGTAAAATTCAGAAGAGAACTTGAACCTTTCTTCACTTCGTTGAGGAAATTGTAAATTGAACTAGAACTTTTTATTTTCCGGGAAAATATTCACAAGTATGGTATTGCTTTTTCTATCTTCCACCGAAAAATTTAGAATTGTACTTTAAATTTCTTTATGTCTTTGTGAAATAAAGAACTGAAGTGGAAGATTTTTATTTTCTCTGGTGAAATTAGAATTGAATTTTATTCTTTGGTAAAATTCAGAAGAGAACTTGAATTTTTCTTCACTTCGTTGAGAAAATTTTAAATTGAACTAGAACTTTTTATCTTCCGGGAAAATATTCACAAGTATGGTATTGCTTTTTCTATCTTCCACCGAAAAATTTAGAATTGTACTTTAAATTTCTTTATGTCTTTGTGAAATAAAGAACTGAAGTGGAAGATTTTTGTTTTCTCTGAAAAAATTAGAATTGAAGCGTGTTCTTTGGTAAAATTCAGAAGAGAACTTGAACTTTCCTTGACTTCATTGAGGAAACTGTAAATTGAACTAGAACTTTTTATCTTCCGGGAAAATATTCACAAGTATGGTATTGCTTTTTCTATCTTCCACCGAAAAATTTAGAATTGAACTTTAAATTTCTTTATGTCTTTGTGAAATAAAGAACTGAAGTGGAAGATTTTTATTTTCTCTGAAAAAATTAGAATTGAAGCGTGTTCTTTAGTAAAATTCAGAAGAGAACTTGAACTTTCCTTGACTTCATTGAGGAAACTGTAAATTGAACTAGAACTTTTTATCTTTCGGGAAAATATTCACAAGTATGGTATTACTTTTTCTATCTTCCACCGAAAAATTTAGAATTGAACTTTAAATTTCTTTATGTCTTTGTGAAATAAAGAACTGAAGTGGAAGATTTTTGTTTTCTTTGAAAAAATTAGAATTGAAGCGTGTTCTTTAGTAAAATTCAGAAGAGAACTTGAACCTTTCTTCACTTCGTTGAGGAAATTGTAAATTGAACTAGAACTTTTTATTTTCCGTGAAAATATTCACAAGTATGGTATTACTTTTTCTATCTTCCACCGAAAATTTAGACTTGAACTTTAAATTTCTTTATATCTTTGTGAAATATAGAACTGAAGTGGAAGATTTTTGTTTTCTCTGAAAAAATTAGAATTGAAGCGTGTTCTTTAGTAAAATTCAGAAGAGAACTTGAACCTTTCTTCACTTCGTTGAGGAAATTGTAAATTGAACTAGAACTTTCTATTTTCCGTGAAAATATTCACAAGTATGGTATTACTTTTTCTATCTTCCACCGAAAAATTTAGACTTGAACTTTAAATTTCTTTATATCTTTGTGAAATATAGAACTGAAGTGGAAGATTTTGTTTTCTCTGGAGAAATTAGAATTGGAGCACGTTCTTTGGTAAAATTCAGAAGAAAACTTGAACTTTTTTTATCTTCTGTGAAAAATTTGGAACAGTATTTTAAATTTTTCATCTCTTCGAGACAGATCTGAACTAAAGTGGAAAATTTTTATATTATCTGGAAAATTAGAATTGATTAAAAACTAATTTCTTTTTCATTGAGAAAGTGGGTGAAAAAGATAAGTACTTCAAGTTGGAAAATGGGTTTAGGAAGGGACATTATGAAAGGAACTTGTTCTAAAAGGATATAATAAAGCCATAAAAAGTGTTAAAAATGGAGAGGGGGTTCTTTGGAGGGGTCCGGGGAGGGCGTTTGGGGATCCAGGGGCCCTTGAGGGGTGGAGTGGTCATATGGGAGCCTGAGGGGACCTTTGGGGACCGGGATGAGCCTTTGGGGGTCTGGGGGGGGGTCTTTGCACGTCTGAGAGGGTCCTTGAGGACCGACTGGTCCTTTGGGAGCCCGGTGGACCTTTGAGGACCGGGTGAGGGCCTTTGGGGGTCCGGGGAGCCCTTGAGCACCGATTGGGCCCTTTGGGGCCCGGTGGGTCCGTTGGGGGTCTGGGCGACCCTTAAGGACCTGGGGAGGACCTTTGGGTCCGGGGGACCCTTTGGGGGTCCGGTGGTCCCTTTGGGAGCCCGGTGGACCTTTCGGGACCAGGTGAGGGCCTTTGGGGTCCAGTGGGTCCTTTGGGAGCCTGGGGGACCTTTGAGGACCGAAGGCTTCCTTCGGGGATGGGGTAGAGCAATCGGGGCCCTTTGGGAGCCCTGGGAGCCCGGGGAGGGCCTTTGGGGACCGGTGGAGGGCTTTTGGGGGTCTGGTGGACCTTTGGGGACCGGTGAGGGCCTTTGGGGGGCTCGGGTATGGTCTTTTTAGGGTCTGGGGCCCTTTGGGTGCCTGGTGGACCTTTGGGACCGGGAGAGGGCCTTTGGGGACTGGTGGAGGACCTTTGGGGGTCCGGGGGGGCCCTTGAGCACGGATTGGGCCCTTTGTGTGCCTGGTGGACCTTTGGGACCGGGAGAGGGCCTTTGGGGACTGGTGGAGGACCTTTGGGGGTCCGGGGGGGGGGCCCTTGAGCACGGATTGGGCCCTTTGGGGCCCGGTGGGTCCGTTGGGGGTCTGGGGTCCCTTTGGGAGCCCGGTGGACCTTTGGGGACCGGGTGAGGGTCTTTGGGAGCCTGGGGGACCTTTGAGGACCGGAGGCTTCCTTCGGGGTAGGGGTAGAGTAATCGGGGCCCTTTGGGAGCCCTGGGAGCCCGGGGAGGGCCTTTGGGGACCGGGGGAGGGCCTTTGGGGACCGGGGGAGGGCTTTTGGGTTCTGGTGGACCTTTGGGGACCGGGGAGGGCTTTTGGGGGTCTGGTGGACCTTTGGGGACCGGGGAGGACCTTTGGGGCTCGGGTATGGCCTTTTTAGGGTCTGGGACCCTTTGGGTGCCTGGGGACCTTTGGGGCTGGGTGAGGGTCTTTGGGGGTCCGGGGGGGGGTCCTTTGGAAGTCCAGAGAACCTTTGAGGACCGCTGGCTTCCTTCGGGGTTGTGGTAGGGGGATCGGAACCTTTCGGGTTGGGGTAGAGGACCTCACAACACTGTTCAATTGAAACTTGTGTATTATAACGACCACACTCAAATTCTCTTCCAAAATCTCTTCAAAAATCACCTTTTAAAATGTCTCTAGCTGTTTCGCCGAAATAGTTCCATAAAATAGCTAAAACGGTTTCGCCAAAATTATCCCTAAACGGAATTTCGGCATGTTCCATTTGTTTGGCATCCCTGCGCTGGCTTATTTCAAATTATTTGGAAACCTTTTCGCACGCTAAGATCAAAACGTCTGCTCGGAAATGATTCTCTTGTTAGAAACAACAAATTAATTTCCCTTTCGTGAATCAATTCTCTTTAGAACAACAAATTAATTCCCCTTTCGTGTCAATCAATCAATCATGACATCATGTGTGATCAAAACTTTGTCTCGGAGACAATTCTCTTTGGAAATGCAAAGACATTAATTAACTTGACGTCATCTGTCAGACATTAATTAACTGTTTCCCGGGAACTCGTAACATTTGGCTTGGAAACAACAATAACAAATACTGTTTCCCGGAAACTCGTAACATCTGGCTTGAACAGGAAGGAAGTGTCATTAACTTTGCTTCGAACGACAACAACATTGACCCCATTAACCACGTGTTCTCTCTAATGACTCTGTTCAAAACAACAATAACATTGACCTTGGCATTTTGCCTCGGAAACAATAACAACATTGACCTTCGCTAAGAGCGTGCCAAAAACACACCTGGAGAAAGAGGTCATTGACCGATTAGGCAATCATTCTCCCTAATGACTCTATGCCCATATATGGACTCCTGTCACGACCTTTAGGGTCATCTCTACTGACCTTTCAACAATATCCCTAATAGAAGATGGCATCTGGGACCACAGCACCGGAAGAGTATGACGAGCAGAGAAAGCAGACTTCACAAACATTCTAATCGGCTTTCTATCCATACCAACCTGTCTCTTTTGATGCTCATGAACATCATCAGTTGTCTCAAACATATGACGAAGACACATTGGAGCAATATTATTAATAATATCATGCATTAGTTGAAGCTTATAAAGTGAGCATGGTGATATTGAAGCTTATAAAGCTTGAAGCTTGGTGATATTGAAGCTTATAAAGTGAGCATGGACCATATTTTACCTGAAAACGGTAAAATATGGAATCGAGGATAAATATTTCTAACTGGGGCAAGTCTATCAATTTCATAAATCAAATAGGACGGACAGCTGAATTCTGGAGAACAGTACTACTACTACTTCTAAAGTGTTCCGGTTGCAAACTGCCCTCCCAGATTACTGAAAGAAAAAAACAACAAATGAATGTGGATTGACAGTTTAATATACATATCCTGATATTAATTCCTAAAAGTTGTATTAATTTCTAATTTATTAAAGTTAAAAAAGTGAAAACATTTAAAATATATTTTGTTTTCAGTGAAGTTCAAATTATGTTCTGGTATTCAGAAAGCATGGTGGGCGTCAGCCCTACTCATCTTAACTTCTGCTCGTTTTGAGTTTGACTTGGTTATTTATTGTAATTTCTGTTCGCTACAGGTTTCATTTATTTATTTACTGATAGTCGTTTGTGGTAGTTTTACGCTTGGAAAATTATTTGACTTTATATTTCCCTTTCGCCTCCTTTTTGGTTTAATGTAGCTCTGCTTTTCTTTGAAAAACTTGTTTTGTGGAAAAGTTTTTTCAATTAACATAAAAGAGACATACTTTTGCGGCAAGGATTAATTTTTAGAACCTGTATTCCCTGGAAAGTAGCTTACTTTTTTTTGTTTCTAATTTTTATGTAAATATATCTGAGAGCTGAAGACCATAAAGAATCCGTAAAGTTGAGAGCTAATGAGTCAGCTCTCGTAGAATTCTAAAATTCTAGCATTGTCAGTACTACAATTGTAGAATTGTCAACAATAATTTATCGGATTCCAGACTGGGTCTCAAACTTTCTTTTCTTCTCACTAAAAAAAAAAAAAAAAAAAAAAAAAATAGATTCCCACCGCCAAAAAAAAAAAAATTCAGTTGTAAAAAAGGAAGCACAATTTTCTAGTTGAATTTTTAGCAATTGTTGAAATTTTTTCCATTTGAGAATGAATTTTCATTTGAGAATCAAATTTTTTCATTTGAAATTTTCATTTGAGAATGAAAACACTCATTTTGGTGCATTTTTTCAGGGTAAAATTCACAGTTTCCGAATGCAATAAGTAAATATAACTTCGATCCAAATTTATTTTCTGTTTCTGAGAGGGGATTTTCTTTTTTGTTGAGATGAAGATAGAAGCCAAAGAATATTTATAAAGAATTGTATGGGGGAAGTCGTGAAATTTTTTAAGACATTATCTGCAGATTCCTTTGGGTCCGAAACCAGGCCCAAAACTTGCTCATCTGGAGAATTGATACATATATCTGGTAGACTTTTTTTTAACGGTTTGTAGCTCTCAGTTATATTTACAATACATATTAAAGAATGCTTCAGCTACGTTTGAAAAAAAATCAAGTAACAATAAATCTCGTGATTAGTCTGCTATGATAATAAATAATGCATGTCTAAAAATCCCTTCAATGAATTAGCAAAAACTGAAAAAACAGGTTGCGACAAAAATATCTGACGTTTAAGGATTAAAAAGATAAATAATGATATTTGATACACCTTACTTCTAATATTGTTTTAACGGATTCAAGGTAAAGAAGAAGGATCTTAAACTTCGTCTATTAAAAAAAACTGAATATTTTTGCAACAAACTGTACTGGTAAATATATTGTATAAATAATGCTACATAATGCAACCTCCTTCTAATAGTGAGTTCAAGGTAGCCCGGTGACACTTTTTTCTTCAGAATTTTATCTTCATTATTAGCTATTTCACACTTCAAAAAGAAAAAAAAGGCTGCTTTGCATGATAACCAAAAATTTAGAAAAGTATAATTAAATAGATTTTATAATGTAAAAGATTCGCCATTAGATACTAATTCAGAAAGGGAATGGTAGCTGGTAACTTTTATCTTAACAGTACAATTTGATATAATTTCACAAAAGAGCCCTCTAAAATGCTGGTGGATTAGAATAATAATTGTGACTTCGAAATCTTCATGACCGATAGCCGCTAACCGGCAATTTTCAGCCCCCCTCCCCCTTTTGAAACCGTAAACAATACCTTGTATCAACCAGTATATTGCTGATGCCCTTCTTTCTTTCTTTTTGTAAGTTTTAACACAGTACGAATTAATAGGGTTGAGCGAAATTTTGCATTTAGATAGATCTATAGTCTATAAAATGAGACTTGAAAATTCCCCAGCAAAATCAGGTATCATAATTCACCGGGAACTTGTGAGGTGTAGCTAAAGCTAGTTCCACTAAGAGGCCATATACATATTTCGCTGATATCTCTTGATTGGCTAATGTTGGAAAACCGATCCGCATATTATGTAAATATAATTGTTTATAAGTAATTATAAAATACATGCAGACAAGGCCGTACCCAGGATTTTTTTGCAGGGGGTTTTACTCAATTTTTGTTTTTTGGGGGGAGGGGACTTACAGAAAAAAACCTCAAAAACGCATACAAAATTTGTTAATGTCCATTTTTTACGTTTTTACGAGTCTGACAAAAATTTTTTTTTTTGGGGGGGGGGGTCAAACCCCCTCCTCCTGGATACGGCCTTGCATGCAGGCTGTATTTTGAAGCCCAATATTATATTTTTGTACTGTCAAATTTGATCAAATTTTAAAATCCCTGTTTGCGCATAGCTATTTTTTGGGTACGATTTCGTTTAGTAAAATGTTGCCGCAAGACTGTGGATAAAGTATAAATATATTAATAATATGTTAGATTTTTTTGGTTTTCAAGAAAATGGACTCGGTTGCAAAAGAAAAAAAAACTTATAAATAGTTACTTGTCCTAGCCGAATGTTTAGCGCGCTAGACTTCAAATCCTTTGTCCGTGAGGACAGGGGTTCGAATCCTGGTATGGCTGACTATTTGGTTCGGGACGGGGGTCCGTGGTGTGACTCTGTAAGCTCAGCCAGAGTCGCCCCAGCTCCAAATGGATGCCTGGAAAAACCTGGGTGAAAACTCGGGAAATGTTGGAGGATTTGCCCCCAACCAGGCATTACACTCCCGGTCGAAGGCAGTGAATCACGTGAAAAGTTTTTTTTAGTAAATGATACATTATAGTATATATAATGCAATGATAAATGTTATATGATACAATCTCCTTCTATGTTAATTTAGCCACTTCAAGGTAAAGTCAATCAATCAGTCAATTTATTGATACTAAAAGAAAACAAGATGATGGAAAAGAAGATGGATTTTAATAATTATAAATAATAATAATAATAATAAACTTCGTGTATTACAAGAGACTGAACATTTTTGCAAATGCAAAGGATGTCTATGGAGGGTCATTTTCAGGATTTTGTTCGGAGAGGGGGGGGGGGCTACGAAAAAATCTTCTTGTGGACATGTATTTTGTATGTATTACTCGTACACATCGGGCAACCCCCCTCCTGGATACGGCTATGTGTATAAGAGATTATTTTTTAAACTGCATGTAGGATAATGAAATTGTATACAAAAAATAAGCTAAAAGGAATAGAATTGCAACTTTACCAGGAATGGTAGAATAGAACATATTAAAAAAAGTAAATGTTTCATAAGAAATTACGGTGTGTAAGAAATTGTTTGTTCAAAGAAAATAAAACAAAAAGATTTTTTGTGCAAAAAAAAAAAAAAAAAAACATAGAAAAGAGAGATAATACCGATGTGAACTTGACAAAAACAGGAAAATATGGTGACAAGGTATGCTTCGAAAACCTTTGTAAAAATTATGCTTCGAAAACCTTTGTAAAAATTACAATGCATAATCGTGTCTTTGTGTGTGTATATGTTTTGAGAGGAATAATTAAGTTATAATATGTTATTATTAAAAGTGCTGTTTTTTTAGTGGATCTATGAAATGGGCTCCCTAACAAACTTCTGCTTTCGGGGAGGATGAGTTTAGATTTTTGTATGCCCACTTACGAACAATAAAACATAAATAGGTGAACAAAAGACAAGCTTACACAGGAGAATCATTGAACCTATCTAGAAGAAGAAGGGGCTCTCCTACTTTGGGATGTGTTTTTTTCTGCCTATAATCTGGTTTCACTGCATTTAAAGGTTTCTCTGCGTAACTGTCCTGTAAAAGTTTATTTACAGGACACTTAAGAGACAAGAAGATTTGCAAGACATCTGGTAAATTTTTCGATTCACAGATTATTGAGATAGTTAAGAAATAGACCTACTTTTCCATTTAGAATTTCGTCCCGAATCTTAGTATAACGTTCGTTTATGTCATAAATTCTTTACCCCTTCCGAATTTCCCCTACCCTAAATTAATTCTCCCTCTCGTTTATAGGCCATGAAGCCTTTGTGGAAATCAGTCCCTTGTATTTGTTGTATGATTCACAAAGGCCATAAAGCCTTTATGATTTTTGTGGTACTTGTCTCTTATATAAAATACACACGGGAAGTGAAGTTTGGTGAATGCTAATGAAATACAACAAAATCATGATGAAAATATAATAGTTTAGAAACAAATTTGGGTTATACTAGTTTAGAACAGTAGTTTAACAAAAACAGTAGTTTTTAAAACAAATAATAGTTTAGAACATAATTATATATTTTGCACATTAGGGGTGGGGGGGGGTGTTTGGTAAAGCATAACATTTAATAAATACGTAACCTAAACAAACCTATTCTAACCTAACCTAACCAAAATACCAACTAAATACTTAAATTAAATATAGCTACTGTTTATTTTCCAACGAGCCGAAGCAAAATGTCTGGTATAAAGAAGTTACTTGACCAGTTTTTTGGTCTCATGTTCGCATCATTCGCGATTGAAATTCTCGAGTGTTTTACATAAGACACAAGTACCATTTTTGTTGGTAAATTTATCGGTACTTGTGTATTATATAAAACACACTCGATAATTTTGATCGCGAATTTCGCTCTGAAGGTTTAGATGCTTTAAATACTGCTTCCCTAAACGAACTGAACTATGGAGTTAATGCCTTTTGTTTTGCTACAGTCGTGTTGCTTATCTGTTGATGTAGTCCAGAAACTCTAGACATAAGCAGCCCCACAAGGAAAAGTCAGCAGCTGTCTATGAAAAAAAAAAAAAAAAAAAAAAATCAAAAATAGTCCTGTGTAAACAAGAGAATTGAGGAGAGAATCATTTACGACATCTCATCAAACAGTTCGTGGTAACGAACTTTAAGTAAGGAGCGACCCGGCTCAATAGTAACCGAAACTCTAAAAAAACTTAATTTTGATACCAGTAGATACATCAAAAGAATCGTATTTTTATGCTGATTTAAAATATATAGGTTTCATCAAGTTTAATTTTACCCATCAAAAGTTACGAGCCTAAAAAATTTGCCTTATTTTCAAAAAAAAAGGGGGAAACACTCCTAAAAGTGATAGAATCTTAATGAAATCAAACAATCAGATTCAGCGTACCAGAAAACCCTACTGTAGAGGTATCAAGCTCCTATATGCAAAAATGTGGCATTTTGTATTTTTTGCCAGAAGAAAGATCACGGATGCTTTTTTTTTCAGGGGTGATTGTATCGATCCATTGATCCTAGAATGTCGCGAGAGGGCTTTTCGAACGGAAATTAAAAGTTCTACTGCCCTTTTTAAGTGACCTTTTTAATTTTTTTTTCCACTGAAAGTGAGGAGCAAAATTAAAACTTAAAACGAACAGAAATTATTACCCATATGAGGGGGTTCGCCCCCTAGTCAATACCTCGCTCTTTACGTTAAAATTCTTTTTCGTACTTTCAAAAGAGCTATCTATCATAGGCAGCGCAATCGCGCTGCCTAAGTAAAGAACGATGTTGGCACAATGTATTATTTTTTTTCCATACCAGGGCACTTCGTATCGAAGGAGTTGTCGTAGAAACTTCGAAAAGGACTCATTCGATTGGAAATTGGAGTGGCTAGTGTCATTTTTAATACTCGAAAGTGATTGGAGTGCAACTAGTCCCTCCCACGCCTATCATTCCCTCAAACACATCCAGTCCAAATTTTGAGATATTCATTTTGTTCAGCGTAGTTGATTTCCAGATAGAAAATATGTTTTTGAGGAGGACACTCCCCCACAACCCTTAGGGCAAGGGTTTCAAGTTATGCCCTGGAGGCATATAAGAACGATGTTGGCACAATGTATTATTTATTATTTTTTATCCTTTAGAGCAGGGCACTTCGTATCGAAGAAGTTGTCGTAAAAACTTCGAAAAGGGCTTATTCAATTGGAAATTGGAGTGGCTTGTGCCCTTTTTAATAGTTGAAAGTGATTGGAAGGCAACTAACACCCCTTCCACGCCCACCATTTCCCCAAACACATCCAGTCAAAATTTTGAGATAGCCATTTTGTTCAGCGTAGTTGATTTCCAGATAGAAATTATGTTTTTGAGGAGGACACTCCCTCACAGTCTTCAGGGCAAGGGTTGTAAGTTATGCTCTGGGGGCATATAAGGTTTTTATAGAAGGCGTTGTCATAGAAACTTCAAAAAGGGCTCATTCGATTGGAAATTGAAATGGCTAGTGCCCTTTTTAATAGTCGAAAGTGTTTGGAAGGCAACTAACACCACTTCCACGCCCACCATTTCCCCAAACAAATCCAATCACATTTTTTTTCTTCCATACCAGGGCACTTCGTATCGAAGGAGTTGTAGTAGAAACTTCGAAAAGGGCTGATTTTATTGGAAATTGGAATGGCTAGTGCCCTTTTAAACAGTCGAAAGTGATTGAAAGGCAGCTAACACCCCTTCCACGCCCACCATTTCTCCAAACACATCCAGTCAAAATTTTGAGATAGCTATTTGGTGCAGCGTAGTTGATTTCTTGATAGAAATAATGTTTTGAGGACACTCCCCCACAGCCCTCAGGGCAAGGGTTGTAAGTTATGCCCTGGGGGCATATAAGGTTTTTATAGAACGCGTTGTCGTAAAAACTTCAAAAAGGGATCATTCGATTGGAAATTGAGATGGCTAGTGCCTTTTTTAATAGTCAAAAGTGATTGGAAGGTAACTAACACCCCTTCCACGCCCACCATTTCCTCAAACACATCCAATCAAAATTTTGAGATAGCCATTTTGTTCCACGCAGTTTAAAGTTAAGGAAATTATACCTTTGAGCAGGACACTCCCCCCACTGTCTTCAGGGCAAGGGTTATAAGTTATGCCCTGGGGGCATGCAAGTTTTTATTGAAATCTTTGTCGTAGAAACTCGAAAAAGGGCTCATTCGATTGGAAATTCAAAGGGCTAGTGACCTTTTTAATAGTTGAAAGTGGTTTGAGGACAACTAACCCCCCTCTCACACCCACCTTTTCCCCAAACACATCCAATCAAAATTTTAGATAGCCATTTTATTCAACGTAGTTGAAAGTTTTGGAAATTAGGTCTTTAGGTATGACAACCCCTACCCCCCACAGCCCTCAGGGCAAGGGTTGTGAGTTTTGCCCTGGGCGCATATAAGGTAAAATAGCGCCAACGACCAGACTGCCTTTCCATAACAAACAACAAAAGTACGAAGAACAATAGGGAAATCTTTTTGAAAGACAGTGGAGATAACTTGAATGAATATTTCGGCCCTATGTCCAAGGGCTGTCCTCAGCAAGACAAAAATATAGAAAAGAAAAAAGACTCACAACAACACGCGACCAATAAAACCAAAAATTAAAAAATTTTCAAAGCAGTCCTAGCATCCTTACTTCAGCGAAATTCAACCAGGAATACGTTCTTATTGCTAATCCAGCCTTTTTGGCAGCTAACCTCAAAGGTCTTTTTGTGACCGGTTCTGTGTTTATGTCTATTGGTTTTTTAAAAGATTTTGTAAGATCATTTTTAAATAAATTTATGTATAGAGCGTTTAGTGTATATTCCCCCAAGTCCCTATTTAAGGAAATATTATTATTAATCTTAAGTCTGATTTCAATTGATTCTTGGACTAGGTATATTGTGTGCTGAAAAATTTTCTCCAGCATGCAAATAGCAGGCCAAACTATAAAGTCTTAAAAAACGAAAAGACTTAAAGTATTATTTTCTTTTTCCCTGAAAAGACTATGTCAATATAAAACGAACAGAAATTAATTAAAAAATACTTTTTCCACAAAATAAGTTTTTCAAAGAAAAGTAAAGAACTCCAGTAAACAAAAATTAAGCAAAAATCGAATAATATACCAAGCATGAAACTACCACAAACCAGCATCGATAAATAAATGAAACGCAAAACGAACAGAAATTACAATAAATAACCGAGTCAAACTCAAAACGAGCAGAAATTAACATAAGTTGGGCTCAAAACCCCTATGCCTTCCCAAGGCCAGAACATAATTTGCACTTTACTGAAAAAAATATAAATGTTTTTACTTTTATAACTTTAATAAATCAAATAATATTAATATTTTGATTACTAAATATCAGTATATGTATATTAAACAGACAATGCACATTCATTTGTTTTTTTTTTCAGTAAAGTGCAAATTATGTTCTGGCCTTGGGAAGGCATAGGGGTTTTGAGCCCGACTTTGTTAATTTCTGCTAGTTTTGAGTTTGACTCGTTTATTTATTATAATTTCTGTTCGTTTCGGGTTTCATTTACTTATCATTGTTGATTTGCGGTAGTTTCACGCTTCGTAGATTATTTGATTTTATTTTTGCTCATTTTTGATTTAATGGAGTTCTTTACTTTTCTTTGAAAAACTTATTTTGTGGAAAAAGTCTTTTTAATTAATTCTAACTAAACGGCCTTGTGATTCAGGGGTCATTCTTAAAGAATTGGAAACAAATTCAAACTTTAGCGTCAAGAGCGAGGTATTGCCTCGGGAGGGGGGGGGGCCCTTATATACGTAATATTTTCTGTTCGTTTTAAGTTTCAATGTTGCTCTTTACTTTCACTGGAAAAAACTTGTTTTTATATTATTTAATTTTCCATACATAGTTGAAGTAAAACGCCATGGATTGTGTATGGAACAATTGAAAAAAGGTATATAAAGAATAATCGTTAAAGTGTCACCGCATTTGTTCTTGGACGATGGCTTTTTTCCTCTGAATTTACCATTTTAAGGATTTGTTATTTGTTTTAGGATAAAACGATGGAATGGGTTGAAATTATAGAACCCAAAACAAAAGAGCGTATGTACGCCAACCTCACAACTGGAGAATGTGTATGGGAACCTCCAAATGGCGTACCTGTGTAAGTATTTTAATTATTCTCTCTTTTTTAAACTCTCAATTATCAAGCACGCAAACTGTTGAATAGGTGATAGTTAAAAAGGGGAATATGTAAGATAATAACGCATATGGTTGAAAAAAGCCAATTTTTAGAATCTCAATACGAATCCATATATTGTTCGTTGTTTTGTCCATTTTTGTTCTTTTTTTGACAATTGTTACATAGTGCTTCCCCCTCCCCATGCTCAGCTGATATGCCAGGCACTTAATATAACATTTCCAAATTGATATTCAATGGCTATAATCGTTAGGGATATTCTGTAATATTGAAGATTGATTCAATAATTTTCCATTCTTGGAATGCAGAGCTCTACCGTTGGATTCATTTCTCTGGGAACTTTTCTCTGTATTGATTTCTAGCAGCATACAGTTTGCCATGTGTGAATTATTGGCTTCATTAAGAGTCAGACAATATTTTCCGCTTTGCTTAATACAGCAAAAATATGTAATATTAGAAGTGTGGTGCTTTATTTTCGTAATACAAAACGGGCATGCTTTTATTTTGTTCTATGCTTTTCTGTGATGAATTATGCTCATTGTCTGAGTTGTAACGTGGCTAGAAGAGGGTTTTATCGAAAGCTCCATCTTCAAAGAGTCTTTGAAAAGGGAGATCTCCCCCGAGGATTGTCCAGAAGAATTCCTCTTGAAAATGAAAAATACCTGAAAATGTATTATTTTTTATCCCCCCCCCCCCTCCTTGAAGGTCAAATCAATGTGTGCCTGTGAAGTAATAACATTGCGTTACCTTGCCAAAACTGTCGCAATGGGAGGATGTTCCCAGGGCTTGTTTCTAACTTTCAAAATTTTGCTATTCTTCGTATACAAGGTGGCGTGCGAACAAAGGGGCTCGTAAATAGCTTCGAATTGAATTTTGGCATTGCTGCCAAACAGTCAGGGTGGACGGATATGCTTTGCAAACCCTGAAAACGTCCTATTTCTTGGTATTACATATTACAACCCTTTTTGTATACATTAATTAAAAAAAGATTTCCACAAAATAAGTTTTTCAAAGAAAAGTAAAGAACTCCATCAAACCAAAAATGAGCAAAAATAAAATCAAAGAATCTACCAAGCGTAAAACTACCACAAATCAGCATCGATAAATAAATGAAACCCAAAACGAACAGAAATTACTATAAATAACCGATTCAAACTTAAAACGAGCAGAAAATAACATGAGTAGGGCTCAAAACCCCTACGTCATCCCAAGGCCAGAACATAATTTGTACTTTACTGAAAAAATATAAATGTTTTTACTTTTATAACTTTAATAAATCAAATAATATTAAAATTTTGATCTCTAAATATCAGTATATGTATATTAAACTGACAATGCACATTTATTTGTATTTTTTCAGTAAAGTGCAACTTATGTTCTGGCCTTGGGAAGGCATAGGGGTCTTGTGCTTTTAGGGACTTTTAGGAGGGAGAAGAGGATGAATCCCCTCTTTTCCCTTCTCTCTCGACACTATAATAACGTTTTTTAAAATATTTTTCTGTCTTTTAAGTAGTAGGCAAACAACTATCATAGTCTCCAGCCTACTCGACTGTTATTGTGTATGTTTTCGAGGGGGTCAGCTGAGTATGTTTTTTCAGCCAATATTTTCGAATTTTAAACCAAGCTAGGTACTTACGTGTTATCCCGACCACACTCAAGAAGTGAAGTTATGTTAATCATAATGACATATACCTAAATATGATGAAAATATAATACTTTAGTAACAAAATTAAGGAAACTACTACAGAGAATTATGGAAAGCGGGCCGCCCAGAAAGCATTACATTAAATACCTAACCTAAGCAACTCGATATATTAAATATTTAATTAAAATATACCTGAATAGTAGTTTATCTTGCTCAGACTAAGCTGATTATCTGAGAGTGCACACAGAGAAACCGGTTTTAAACAGATAAAAACTTCTTGAGTGTGGTCGGGATAACACGTAAGTGCCCCAATCTTTATTAGGGAGGGCTTCTCCATTCCCTTTATGCGCTTCTATTAATTACTTAACTATGGGTTCAGAACCGTCAATCTGTACTGGGAATGAAGGGATGGAGTTTGTTTTATTTATGATGACTAAAATGTGGTTATATAGTAATAGCAATTTATTATCCAAAAAAACAGAGACAAAATCAATCGGTAGCACACTAAAAGCGTCGCTAAAAGACGACTAAGCCTTGAAAAAGAAGTTTATTTTCCCGAGAAACGTCCTATTTATTCAACTATCACAAAACGTAGCCCTTTTTGTATACCTAAGTCTTTTAGGAGGTGAAGGAGCATGAAGCTCCTCTTTTCTCTTCTCTCTGAGCACTCTAGTAAACTTTTAAAAAGACCCTTTATCTTTTTGAAGGTGCCGGTGAAACAGCTTTCGTGCTTTAGATTCTCCACCCCCTTTGTGCGTTTCTATTAATTACTTAATTATGGGTTTGCGCTACAACTAATGATTCTATTCTAGGGATGTGAAAAATTGTTTGTTTATTTTAAGGCGATTATAAGTATAATTATGACAAGAAAAATAAGCAAAAGTTTTTTTTTAGAACTAAGATTGTGGGGAAAATGCGAGACGATTAAAAGCTTTGAGGCTCCGTTGCATAGGCCTCGTTTGTGGAATTTATATTCTAATTATTAACATTGCTTTGCAAATGATAGAAATGTTGCTGGAAATTTATTACTAACTGTTGTAAAATAATAGTCGTGTAAAGTTTCGAAAAAAAAAAAGTTTCCTGTCTCATCTTTATATATGATGTAGATTGTTCTACGTTTATTGAGAGCAAAATCCTGGTAACAACAGCTATGTTGCAAGGCCGTATCCAGGGGGGGGGTTAGGGGATTTGACCCCCCCACGAATGTTTGTCTGACTCGTAAAAACGTAACAAAAATGGACATAAACAAATTTTGTATGTGTTTTTTGAGTTTTTTTTGTGTACCCCCCCTTAAAAAAATTAACCCCCTCCGAAAAAAAATCCTGGATACGGCCTTGCAATGTTGTTCATATATAATTTCCTTTAGCTCAATTTTTTAAATTAAAAGGCTTAGTTTATGAACTATTTTGTAAGAGATATTAAAGAAAGGACATTGAATAACTAATAAAATGTTTATACACACGGCTGAAAGTTAGAATGTTTTAAGATCTGATTATGCTACCCAGAGTAGGCTAATCCGAATCTACATCCTCATAAAAACTATGCGAATGCCTTGATCGTTTTCCCTGGCCTAAATCTTGATCTGAGTTTTGGTTATTTTCTAAGGATGTATTTATATTAGTCATTTCAATCCCCAGTGAAAGAGTCCAAAATGGAGGGATTGATCCTCTTTGAGTCATTTATTAGTTAGTTGGAGTAGAACTTACAATTTCTCTTTGTTGTCGGCCAGTATTACCTGAAATTGACTGAGGTGTAGAGAAACTGGCATTTTTTACTTCATGGTCATATTGTTCCCTACTATTGGCACCTTGGTTATCCAATGGACTTACCAAAATGGTTTGTTCTCCGACCGTTTCCCTATTTGAAATTAATTATGAATTTATTGGAATTGTTTTTGGAATTTGTGTCACAAACTCTTGTTTAATTAAAGGGGAAACATGATCTGAGTCGAGATTTTCCTCTCAAGCAGTCAACCTACATCTGAAGAATCAATTAGCCTTTGAAGTTTAGTTCCTTCTCTCTCTGTCCCAAGAGAAGGTTCCTATCTGTTAAACGATTTCTTCTTTAGAACTTGAATGATCTATCCTTTTATTCGGCACTGGACAATTTATTCACATCATCCTCTAGCCATAAGTTGGACATAAAGATATGCTTATATGTAGTCTTATATAGGCGTAGTCTCTAGTAGATGGACTATATCACGTCCTGCTGGGTCTCGGCATCGAGGGGCGAGATTTTTCCCTGATTCGAGTTGCCTGAATCGAGATTTTCGTCAAAAGCAGTCAACTCAAATCTGACTGACCTTTTGAAGTTTATTCTCTCCCAAGAAAAAGTTCCTATCTGTATGTTTGCTGGAAGGCCGTATCCAGGGGGGGTTAGGGGGTTTAACCCCCCCCCCCCACGAATGTTTGTCTGGCTCGTAAAAACGTAACAAAAATGGACATAAACAAATTTTGCATGTGTTTTTTTAGTTGTTTTTTGTGTAATCCCCTAAGCCCCCCCCCTAAAAAAATTGAGTAAAACCCCCTCCGAAAAAAAAATCCTGGATACGGCCTTGGTTTGCAGGACCATTCCACTCAAGCATATACGCAAGAGGGTTTCGACTTGTGTTTCCATCGTACTATTTAGATTATTGCCGTTGTTCCCAAAGCTGGAGAGTCGGTTCACTTCACTAGCGACTCCGACTCCTGAAACTTTAAACATAGTTGCTCTGACTCCTAACATTTTTCTTTATTTTGTTTATTATTGCCACTTTTTATTAGTATTTAAGATTATTTGGCTTGACTCCAGTCTTTATGTGTTCCCATTTACTCTGATTCCAAAGGGTGTATACTCTGACTCCATTGAGCATAAATGTACTAAAACTCCGATTCTTACTCGACAGCCCTGGTTGTTCCTAAAATATTGTTTAAATTTCCAGTATATTCTGCTCATTTCTTGAAAGTAAAAAAACTTGACAGTCACATGTATCTAAGATGTAGGTTATTTTAGCAATTAAGTTGTAGGCGGATGTGTAATTCAAGGGGGGGGGGATATAATATAAACGGAAATTTTCCTCACAAGCAGTCAATCCGAAATCGATTAACCATTTGAAGTTTGTTCCCCCTTTCTCTGTCCCAAGAGAAAGTTCCTATATGTTTTCTTAAATTTTTCTCCGTCAGAGCTTGAATGATGTATCATTTCATTCAGCTTTGAACAATTTATGTTCCTATTATCCTATAGCAGGGTTGCCACTCGATGAAAAACGTGACTAGATTTTAGTGTTTTTTCTGATTTGGTGATTTTCCTCAATAATCTAGTGATTTATGCGCAGATTAAATGATTTTTTTAAGGCAATATAAAAAAGTCACTAGAAAAAATTATAAATCACTAGGGGCGGCAACCCTGTCCTATAGCCTTAGCTCAATTAGTATGTGTCTATGCAATTTGAGTGAAAAGGGCATAGTCTATAATGGGAGGATCATTCTGGGCCTCGCTGGATCCCAGTAGTTAATGCTTCTTATAGAAAAAGTGGGAATTATCAAATTTATTCTCTATTTATTTATGTTATACAATAAACATTCATTGTTCATGTCTATTCACTTAATTGTTCATGTCTAATCACGTTAAAGAAAAAAAAAAATGAAGAATGAAAATTAAATAGCCCAGAAAAACGAGGGTAATGTCAGCCGATGGACAGAAAAGAAGCGAAAATAAGCAAATATTTCGACACGGACCTCCGCCAAATAACATTTGTCCTCAGTAGTAATTAAGATCATCTGACCGCACTTTTAATGAAAATTGGGTCAGTAGGAAAGCTAAGTCAGTCGCTAAGCAGAGAATTCTTGTCCAATCTAATTGGTGAGTGGTTTTTCATTTATTCTGGCTTTGTTTTATTAAGTATTTCTTCTGCTCTGTTCGGATCTACTTGAAAAGGTTTGTTTTTCTTCCTTTTTTTTAGCACTGAAGATGGCTTGGCGGAGGCCCTTCCCAAAATATCAGCTTATTTTCGCTTCTTTTCTGTCCACTAGCTGACATTACTTTCATTTTTTCGGCTATTTAATTTCATTTTTTTTTTTTTAATCTTCGTTCAAACGTCATATATAGCCAGTGTGGTCTTGAATGTATTTACAAGAGTTAGGGTAGTCTAAAATGGGTAACTTTTGGAGTTACCTTTACCATTTACCTTTATATTTTGAGTTACCTACCTTTATCAGCATTTGGAAGTAGATTTTTTAACGATTATTTTTTACGGCTAAATTCTTCCCACTAAATTTCCGGTATGTTCATTCCGGCCTATTTGCTTATTTACTCAAGTCCCATTTATAGCAGCGTCACCAACGGAGTACAATGAATACCGTTTTTGGTACATTTAGAGGTGGCGGTGCAATGCGGTACAACTGGTAATGGTTTGGTACAATACATTTTTCTGGTACATTTCGGTTTTACTTGCTCCTTTTTGACTCGGATATATATTCAAGTTTTGTTTTAACGAAACTTTTCTCCGTGTAATGGAAATTTTTTATCCTGCTATTCATATGATACAGATTAATCTTGCGGTACAATTTTAGTCGGAAAGCTTGTACGGTTTATTTCAAAGCGTTGGCAACTCTTGTACAGATGTGCCATTTTTTGAAACTACGAATCTTTGGAATCGAGTTAATGTTGACTTCATACTACCACTTAAGGGCCTAAATTACTAATTCATTGTGTACTGGACCATTTTGCATCTGTTTCTTTCAAATACTAAGCGGTGACTAAGGTGACATAATGCTTATACAGAGCATTTGGTGATCCGTATACAACCAATTCAGTTTGACAATATGAAAAGTAGACATAAATTTTTATGTCTGCCATTCATAAATTTTTAGATTAATAACCAGTAAACATGTGTCATACGTCGGGTAGATTTTTAGAACAAAACTTAACTGAACAGATTTGAGTCTTCAACTGACGCTTGAACTGAAAGCGCATGTGTTTGATGTGCCAGAACTAATTCTCAGCTCAGGATTCTTATTTTAGACGAAATGTATTGGACAGTTATTCATGGTGGAATGTAAAAATTAGGGCGCGCCCATTTTGGAATTCAAGTTTTAATTTAATTGGACTACTTGAAATATAGCTCCTGTATCCAATGGCGTTAATTCACAAAAATGCAAGAGGGGGGGGATGAAATGTATTTTTCAAAATCTAAGTGGGAGGCGATTTGTTTTCAATATCTTCAATGAAGGTACCGAAAAGCATATTTTTCAATGAAAATGCCAAAAAAGGTGTTTCTCAAAATCTATAGGGGGCGAGAACATCCAGGGATACTATCCCCCTACCTGCCTTCAATCAAAGCCACTGCCTGTGTCTTCTAAGAAATCAATTGTTTTAGTGCCTAACTTCAGTATGTAAACAGTCAATATTTGATAGTTGTTTCATAGTTTCCATTTTAGTTTTCAGAGAAAACAGTTTTCTCTGCTCTTACCACTGTATATAAATAACATAATATCTTATATTTATATACAGTGGCTCTTACTACCAAGCTGTTTGGTAGTAACTTGCTACAATTTCCCCTATATCCTCAATTTCTGTATAGAATAACGGTGTCTGTTCTATCAATTTAAATAGAAAAGTCGAAATAGATGTAGTTTTTATTTTAAGAAAATGGCGTTAACCCTTCAAATGAACAGATATTATCATGTATGAAGGAGTGGCTCCCCTAAAGCCACGCGCCACTAATCCTTTGTCGAGACCCTTTTTGATAATTCTTAGTGTTTTATTTACCAATTTCTTATTAACTGAAAATTTTATTACTTAAAGCAAATGTGTATTATTAATCTCTTCCATTCTCGAGAAGTAAAAAAAAATATATATATATTTTAAATAAAAAAACTTACCCCACTACCCTTGTGTTAGAGTATTCGTTCGTGGAGTATGGGTAAAAGATTTAAGCTTTAGAGTGGTGGCTGGGAGGGGGCAGTCCCCCTAATATACATGGTAACTTCTGTTTTTTTAAGTTTATATCCCCTCTTTCTTTTGCTTGTTATCCTAAATACGAAAAATCTACCGTATCCTCAACCCCCCCCCCCCCTTCTTTACACGACAGTTTCACTTTTACATAATAATGCTGTGAGAAATTGAACTCAATTTGTTTTTGGTTTCATAGGCAGCGCAATAGTGCTGCTTAAGTAAAGAGCGAATGGGGCACAACGTATTATTTATCTTTTTTTTTGGTTTTGGAGGGCGACAAACCCCCCTCCCACGCCCAACATTTCCCCAAACATTGGATTGGCTGATAGGATCGGTAATCACTACCCTTGTGTTAGAGTATTCGTTCGTGGAGTATGGGTAAAAGATTTAAGCTTTAGAGTGGTGGCTGGGAGGGGGCAGTCCCCCTAATATACATGGTAACTTCTGTTTTTTTAAGTTTATATCCCCTCTTTCTTTTGCTTGTTATCCTAAATACGAAAAATCTACCGTATCCTCAACCCCCCCCCCCTTCTTTACACGACAGTTTCACTTTTACATAATAATGCTGTGAGAAATTGAACTCAATTTGTTTTTGGTTTCATAGGCAGCGCAATAGTGCTGCTTAAGTAAAGAGCGAATGGGGCACAACGTATTATTTATCTTTTTTTTTGGTTTTGGAGGGCGACAAACCCCCCTCCCACGCCCAACATTTCCCCAAACATTGGATTGGCTGATAGGATCGGTAATCAGAAGTTCTAGTGTCCCTTTTAAGATTCAGAGTGATCAGAGGGTGGATATCCCTCCCCCCAACACCCCGTATTTTCCCGAAATGCATCTGATAAAATTTTTGTGAAGGTCATTTGGTGTCGTAGAAACTTCAAAAAAGGCTCCTTCGATTGGAAATTGAAGGGGCTAGTGCCCTTTTTAATAGTTGAAAGTGATTGGAGGGCAACTAACCCTTCTCCCACGCCCACCACTTCCCCAAATACATCCAATCAAAATTTTGAGATAACCATTTTGTTCAGCGTATTTAAAAGGTCCAGAAAATATGTAATTGAAAATGAACCCCCCCCCCCACAACCCTCAGGGCAAGGGTTTTAGGTTATACCCTGGGGGTATATAAGGTTTTTTTTTTATAGAAAAGGTGGTCGCATAAACTGCAGAGGGGGCTCATTGGATTTTAATCAAAATTTTTAATACCCTTTTCAAGATTCAAAGTGATCGGAGGGCGGATAACCCTCCCACCCCACACCTCGTATTTTCCCGAAATGTATCTGATAGAAATTTTGAGATGGCCATTTATTGTCGTAGAAACTTCGAAAAAGGCTCATTCGACTGGAAATTAAAAGGGCCTTTTTTAATAGTCAAAAGTGATTGTGACTGGCAACAAGCGAGTGAGGGCAACAAGCTTCCCCACGCCCATCCATTCCCAAAACATATCTAATCGAAATTTTGAGATAGCCATTTTGTTCAGCGTAGTTGAAATGTCTAGAAATTATGTATTTGAGGATGACAACCCCCCCCACAACCCTCAGTGCAAGGTTTGTAAGTTATGCCCCGAGGGCGTATAAGTCTTTTATGGAAAGGTTTTTCGTATGAACCCTGGAGGGAGCCCATTGGATTGGAAATCCGATGTTCTAGTTCCCTTTTTAAGAGTCAAGTGATTGGGGGCAGTCGCCCCCCTCCTGCGTCGTATTTTCCACAAATGCATCCGATAAAAATTTAAGATATTCATTTGTTCAAAAATAGTCCAAAGTTCTTATAACTTGGGGTGGATAGAATTCCCCAGAGTCTGGGAGCAAGGATTGTAATTTATGTCCCAGGGGCATGTAAGGTTTTTATGGAAGGCGTGGTCGTGTGAACTTTAGAAGAGGCTCATTTGATTTGAAATGTATAGTTCTAGTCAGGATTGCCACCGCTGGTGATTTACTACCAGATCTGGTGATGTTTCATCCTTCTGGTGATTTTGTTGAATCTGGTGATTTTCTTTTTTAATCTGGTGATTTCTGGTGATTTTCATTTAATTTGGTGATTTTTTTTACAAAATTGGTTGACATTCAATGCATGATTGGTTTTGCTGTCTTACTGAGGTGAAATAATCGGTGACTTCCATATTTTATGTCTTGTTTTTATTCGTTATTTCTAAAGAGTGGCGTTATTTTGGGCTTCTGTGTATCCTTTTAGCTTGGCAATCGGCTTCCCCATAGTTACAAATTTTAATTTATAAATACATACATGTGTGTCCCATGTGTGATAAAAACGGATTGAGGCTCAGAAACGAAAAAAAAAAATTCTCAGATAAAGAAAGCATAATCCCGCATGAACATAGATTCAGCAGCCTAGGCTAGGTCTTTTTTCAAGGGACTTAACAGCCTGAAGAAACCAGGGGGATCAGTCTCAAGGGGCTCTCGTCTAAGGAACCAGGGAAATAAGATTTATCACCGCTTGTCTGATATTTCAGCTTAGACTAGACCCACGACATTTTTCCAGAAGTAAAACAAATATATAAGAAATTGACACCATTTGAGTCGTATTTTTCAGAGCTAAAGTTTACCACTAAGGATACCAACTATGGCAGGGGGATTAAAAACGCTCCTAAGCAAATGAAATTTGATTTGAGGACAAAAGAGGACTATTGGGGTTACTCTTTTCAATGGAAACCTAGAAAAAAGAAAAAGAAAAGATTTTGCAAAGTAAAGACAAAGAAAAGTATAAAAGTAGTTAAATAAATAAAAAGGATCAAAATAAATAAAAAAGTATAATAGTAGTTAAATAAATAAATAAAAAGGAAAAAGGATGTCCAGTAACAGGATTTTAGGTAACAATTTCAGTTTTTGTTTGGAATTCCGGTTTTAGGTATAAATTCTCTTCCTTCTTGAGCAGTTGACATCCTTTGAAAACATAATGTCTTAGCTCAGGGTGCCCAACGCGTCTTTTTGGTGTAAAGCTTATCATTATTGACCACCGATTTCTGGTGATTTTTTTGGTGATTTTTGTGAAATACTGGTGATTTCTGGTGATTTTCTTGGTGAAAACTGGTGATTTTTATTTGGTCTAGTGGCAACCCTGATTCTAGTTCCCTTTTATGAGTCAAACATGATGGTTAGCAACTAGCCCCCCTCCTTGACATCCTTTTTTCAAAATCACATTCAATTGAAATTGGGAGATAGTCCAAAAATCATATAACAATGTCTATGGTAGACACAATCCCCTAGAGCCCATGGACAAGGGTTGTAAGTGCCCGGGGTATGAGGTTTATATGGAACGGGTAGTCGTATAAACTTTGGATCGGAGGGAGCTCATTTGATTGGGTCGGAAGTTTTAGTGCCCTTTTTAAGAGTCAAAAGTGAATGGAGGGGGCCATCAGCCCCCTCCCCAAGCCTATCATTCCCCATAACATATCCGATCGAAATTTTAAGAGAGCTTTTTTGTTCAGCATTGTTGAAAAGTCCAGTAATTATAACTTTGGGGATGTACACCTTCCCACAGTCCTCAGAACAAGGGCTGTAAGTTAGGCAATTCGTTCATTGTTTGCACATAACACATGTTATTGAGAAAGGTATGGATGTTTGAATTTTATTTTCCAAAAAGACGAAGGGTATTCATGTGAGCCTTCCAGAGAATGTGGAGGGAAGTGCTGAACTAAATTAAAACACATTATGTGTATACGGATTGTCAAAAAGGTGGAACACAGAAATAACCGAGTACATTAATTTGGAAAATTCAGAAAATGATAAGGGAGATGATCAAAAAGGCAATATTTGCACGCTAACAATACCACTACTACTGCCACCCTACTCCATTTATAGTATTAAGGGGAAATTTAAACTAAATCAAGAGACGCTGTGTGCATGCATATAGTCAAAACAGCTTAACTCAAGAATTTATTTGGGTATTAAGTTGGAACTTCCAGAGAATACTTAAAGGGGAAGATCATCTCCTCAAAAGGCAATATGTGCACATTACTATCACTGCTACATTTACTACTACTATTGCTGCTTCTATTGCAACTACTTGTAGGGCTAAGAGCGTTGGGGTGAAAATTTCAAGAAGTATATGAACATACAGGTTATCAAAAGAAGATATCAGCAATGTCATAGCAATGACTAACTGTACTAAGTTGAGACTTCCAGGACTTGATGAGAGGGATGTTCTACTGACCAAAAGGCAATAGGTAGATACTACTGTTGCTAGTAGTGCTACCACTATTCAATACTATTACTAGTAATATCAATACTACTACTTCGACTACTATTACAACTATGCCTAAGGGTATGAAGATGAAATTTTCAAGAAATTTTGAAGGGGATGAAGAACTGAATGCGCCCTCTGTATGCAGGTTGGTAAAAGGGTGTAACAGCAATATCTTAGGAACAGTTTGGTGTGTCAAGTTGAAACTAACAGGGCTTGTTGTGAGGAAATATTTGAAAAAAAGAAAATATTTGCATCCTAATCCTAATGCTACTCGTACTACTTCTATTGTTGCTATTATTACTACTTCTATTACTACTACTGCCACTAAAGCATAGGCTACTACAATTAATTCTACTGCTGCTACTACTACTACTGCTATTAAAACTAAAGATACTAAGGCGAAAAATTTGGGATATATAGAACATGTACGGAACTAATTCTTAACACACTATGCCTACACAGCTTGTCAAGCGGAGGCATCAGAAATGCTTCAGGAACGGTTGATGGTATTTATTAAGCTGAAACTTTCAGCGTGTGTTGAAGGGGATGTTGAAGAAACTGAAGGTGCTCGGCACATACTACGTCTAATGCTGCTACAACTATTGCTACTGCGCAAGCTAAGGGTATTAAGGTGAAGTTTTTAAGGGATATTTAGGCGCATATTGAACTAAATCAAAACAAACTATTAGCACGTGGACTTTCAAAAAGGTGACAAAGTAATATCTGAAGAATAACTTATATTATTAATTTAGACCTATAAGGGTAGGTTGTGGGGAATTTTTAACTAGCCAGAAGGCACTATATTTATCTTTAATACTACCACTACAGTTACTGTAACTAGTGACGCTAATGGTATTAAGATCAAACTT
Organism: Artemia sinica; assembly: GCA_027921565.1. Classification (NCBI taxonomy): domain Eukaryota; kingdom Metazoa; phylum Arthropoda; class Branchiopoda; order Anostraca; family Artemiidae; genus Artemia; species Artemia sinica. The sequence continues at coordinate 8,735,192 of CM051266.1, forward strand.
TTAGGGAACGTTTAGGACTTTCAATTAAACGAAAAAACTATGCATTCACGTTTTCAAAAGGGCATATAAGCAATATCATAAGAAGCACCACTGTATAATAGCTAGAAATATCATTGAAACTGTTAATGGAGCTAATTCGATTCAAATTTAAAAGTTCTGGCGCCATTTTTAAGAGATTGGAGAGAAAGCAGCATTTCTCTCAAGCTTTATTTCTCAAGTTTTATTTTTCAGGACAACTTCAGAAGCTATAAAACTAAATTAAAAACACTGTTTATGTCAGGATTAAAAATTGATGAAAAAGTTTCTCCAACATACGAATAGCAACCCATACTATAGATTCTTGTAGAAAATAACTGAAAAGATATAAAATATTATTTTTTCCAATAAAAAGACTATGTCAATAAAAAAAAAACAAGCAGAAATTAATTAAAAAAAAAACTTTCCACAAAACAAGTTTTTAAAAGAAAAGTAAAGAGCTCCATTAAGCCAAGAATGAGCAGAAATAAAGTCAAATAATCTTCCAAGCGTAAAACTACCACAACAAATGAATGAAACTCAAAAGGAACAGAAATTACAATAAATAGCTGAGTCAACCTCGAAACGAGTAACAATTAACATGAGTAGGGCTGATAACCTCCATGTTTTCTCAAGACTAGAACATAATTTACGCTTTGCTGAAAATAAAATACGTTTTAAATGTTTTCACTTTTCTTACTTTCATAAATAAAAATTATCAAAACTCAGTTTCGGTTTGAAAGTTAATGTAAAGAAGACTAAGTCACTAAGGCTAGGAATAAGTGAAGATGGAAAGGTGACGTTGGGTAACGAAAAGATTGATCAGGTGGGCAGCTTCACTTACCTTGGTAGTATTATTAATAAAGATGGTGGAAGCAGTGAAGATGTTAAAAGTGAATAGCCAAGGCTCAGGGTGTTTTTTCACAGTTAAAAAAAAGTTTGGAAGAATAGGAAGATACGTCTGCAAGCCAAAATTAGAATATTGGAAGCTACAGTGCTGACAGTGGCCAAATATGGCTCTGAAGTATGAGTGCTCCGAAAAGCGGATGAAGATTTGCTAGATGTTTTCCAGAGAAATTGCCTACGGATTGTTCTGGATACCTGACTGACTGACCGTATTTCAAACAGTAGGCTGTACGAAAAATGTGGTTCAAGCCCGCTTTCTTGGGCTATAGTGATAGAAAGGTTGAAATGGCTACGGCACGTTGTGCGGATGAAGCATGACAGATTGCCGAAAATTGTTCTTTTCGGCCAACCGTCTAGGGCTAAACGGAAAGCAGCTCGTCCTAGTCTTGGGTGGGAGGATGTCATAAAGAAATATTTCAAGGAAATGGGAACTTCCTTGGAGGGTGTAAAGAGGGAGGCTTTGAATATACTGGGATGGAGGAGAAGCGTGAGTTGCTGTGTTGGTCTCAGGCGGCTTGGTGCTGTGGTGAGTTGTTAGTAGTAGTAGTAGTAGTAGTAGTAATAGTAGTAGCAGTAGTATATGTTAATAAAACTGGCAATCCACGGTCATTTGTTTTTTTGTTCTTTTTTTCAGTAAAGTGCAAATTGTATTCTGGTCTTGAGAAGGCGTGGGGCTTATCAGCCCTACCGATGCTAATTTTTGCTCGTTTTGTGGTTGACTCGGCTATTTATTGTAATTTCTGTCCGTTTTGAGTTTCATTTGTTTATTGATAGTGATTTGTGGTAGTTTTACGATATTTCTGCTCATTCTTGGCTTAATGGAGCTCTTTACTTTTCTTATTAAAGACCTAAGTAAAGAGCTTACACACACACATACATATATATATATATATATATATATATATATATATATATATATATATATATATATATATATATATATATTATATATATATATATATATATATATATATATATATATATATATATATATATATATATATATATATATATATATATATATATATATATATATATATATTATATATATATATAATATATATATATATATATATATATATATATATATATATATATATATATATATATATATATATATATATATATCAGCCGAAAAGTTTGAGTCTGTTGATGCATTATAGTATATTGTACTAAATTTTTTTTTCACTTGCAAGGCTTCCTATTACTTAAATTTTGTTGCCTAGAACTCTTTCTAGGTCACTGTCAGATGTGAAGGAGACTGCCACTCCTAACTCCCCAGCCCCTGTTGTTTACATCTAAGTCTAATATTTGTATAACTATGCTTCGAAAATGATAATGATCCCTGAAGAAGTGCGCCTCTTAAAACATTTCTTTTGGAGAAGGTGGGCTGAAATGTCAAAACTGGATTTTTAGGCTCATCATTTTCAAATTTTTAAGATGATGTCTTTAGCTAATCTTTTCACAATGGAAGAACTTCTCATCCCTGCCGATTCTGTGTAGATGTGCTTGTTATTATAATATTTTTTGTTACGCTTAAGATGATTCTGCAATACGAGGGAAAGTGTTACCTCGTTGCACCTATATTTGCAGGCCTAGTCCAAAACTGTTTATCACAATGATGGGAGGCTAGGGCCCACCTGGTCCTGTGTCTACGTTTTTCTGAAGGACCTCTCACTGAAAATTAGTAGTTTTGGACTTAAAAATGCACCTTATATGGCTTTGGGTACCCGCCCCTCCTCCCATCCACAAAAGCCCCCTGAACTCAAGGGTTAATACTTTACTACCGTAGATCCCTCTGTACCTAAATCTTTGAAGCCTCAAATGAATCAACTCAATCAAATGAACCCAAAAAATAATCTTTGAAAATGAATTCCCCATGGTGTGGTATTATGGTCTTTGGAATTGTAGATTTTGGCATTTCTAAATTGATTGCAATACCACTTTCAATATGAGCACTTATCATCGATCAAATGAGATCTCTTTTTATATTCTCTTTATCTCTTTATATTCTCTTAGATCTCTTTATATCTCTTTATATCTCTTTTTATATTCTATTATCACTGGTTCAACACAATTTTCCCCAGGAAAAAACACGAGTCTGTGACCTATTTTTTTGTAAAAAAGATACAAAATTTCGCATTTTTACATATATGTACTTGAAACTTCTAGTATAAGGTGTTTGGTCACGCCGAACTTGACGATTTATTTCTCATAAAAGTGAAATAAATCCTTTTTGGAGATTTTTATCTCTTTTCTAAAACTATGCAAGTTTTCTGAGGCTATTAATTTTTGACTGGCAACCTTTAAGTCTAAACTGAAATTTGCATAATTGAAATCACCATGAAAAGCATATTCTTTTGATGCGTGTATCCTTATCAAAATTCCTATTTTTAGAGTTTCGATTACTATTAGCACTAGTCGCTGTTTGCTTACGTTCGTTACCATGAAATGTCAGATGTGTAAAATAGTTTTTTCTCCTCTCACTATGGAATTAATGCCCTGCGGTGTCTTATTATTGCCTTTGGAGCTTTAGATATATTTTTGATAGTTCCAAATCTTAAACTTAAAATAATTTTTTCTTCAGTTACATTTTTTTCGAATGCCGTTTAATCTCTTGTTCCTCTTAGGAACCTTAACTGACTTTAGTCAGTCGCGTCAATAGGAGGGGGAGGGGGCTGCACCTTCAGATTTCTTTGTCCTCTCTAGATTTTGACAACACACCCGGCCCACTTTGGATGGTACTGGTGCATTATATGAACCTTTCTAAAAAGTCAAGTTTGGTTAATGCTAATGAAATAAAATAAAATAGCATGAATATATAATAGTTTATAAACAAATTTGGGCTATATGTTTGCACATTAGGGGGGGGGGGCAAAGCATAGCATATATTAAATAAGTAACCTAACGTAGGTATTCCCTCCCCCCAAACCCAAAGAAACAACAGTTTAAATATCGTAAACGCAAGGAAAACCACGCTTTGCATTGCATTACTCTATAGCGGTCTATTGAATTAACCCGTCTGGCGAGTTTTTCGTGACTGCTTTCCTTGTAAAGGCCCATGTATGGCACCAGTACCCTTTGGATCTTGTATCATGGTACAAATTAAAAATGGTACAAACCCTGTTGGTGCATTACCTTTTGGCAGAAAAATTGGGATGGGAGAAGCTGGGGGTTATGGAGCGACCACGTGTCTTTTTTTGCCTCCAGCTTATTTTTGCAACAACTTGGGTCTTGCTTGTTTTTGAGCAGAGTTATAATCTAATTTTTTTTTTCTGTTTGTGCAAGGGAACAAAAAAGTTGTCTTCCACTTAACATTTTCAAGTTGCATCCTATGAACTGATTTTGGTACGAAAAAAAAAACAAAAAAAAAACTCATGCAATACGCATTCACCAAATCTTCAAGGAATATTGAACACCGTTGAAGACTAAATTATACCTGTATTAGTTCAAAAATTGGTCTTGTTGCCGTTGGAAAATTAAATTTCCGTGTAGAAAAGAGGAGGCACATGCGATATCATTGTATGTCTTTGAGGATGACTTAATCCCCCACATTTCCCGGGGGAAGGGCTGCAAGTTATGAACTTTGCCTATTGTTTACATATAGTGTTGGTTTTTGGGAAGTATACAGACGTTTTCAGGAGGGCTTTTTTTCTGGTTGGAGGGGGTCGGAGGAGCGGTTACGTGGGAGGATATTTACATGGAGAACGTTTTCTTGGGGGAAGGGACATTTCTATGAAGGGGGCGCCGGATTTCCAAGCATCATTTAAGAAACGATCAGAATTTAAATAAGAAAAAAACAAGTTTTTTTCAACTGAAAGTAAGGAGCAACATTAAAGCTTAAAACGACAAAAATTATTACGTATATGAGGGGAGTTCGCCCCCTAGTCAATAACTCGTTCTTCATGCTAAAGTTTTCTTAGTACTTTCAAAAGAGCTATTTATTCTAATTAAACGGCCTTTGTGATTCAGGGGTTTGTGATTCGAAAAAAATTCGAACTTTAGCGTAAAGAGCGAGATATTGACTAGGGGGTGAATCCCCCTCTTATACGTAATAACATATACGTAATAAAAAAACAAGTGATACGGCTCAATAGTAATCGAAACTTTAAAAACCGGAATTAAAAAAAAAAAAATTTAACAGAAAGTAAAGAGCGACATTAAAACTTAAAACGAACAGAAATTATTCCGTATATGAAGGGGGTTGCCTCCTCAACACCTCGCTCTTTACGCTAAAGTTTAAATTTTCTTCCAATTCTTTAAGAATGACTTCTGAAACACTCTTCGTTTAATTGGAACAATGAGAAGCCTTTTTCAAAAGTACTGAAAAATTTAGTGTAAAGAGCGAGGTGTTGAGGAGGAGGGAGCCCCCTTCATATGGGGAATAATTTCTGTTCGTTTTAAGTTTTAATGTCGCTCCTTACTTTCTGTTAAAAAAAAACTTGTTTTTTTTTTATTTAATAAGCTGACGAGTTTGGTATGAAGTCGCTACAATCAGGTTTTTAGGGCACCCTTCTCTCCAAAGCTTAATCAAAGAAAAGCAAATAGGTCAAAAGATGGGGCATGCTCTAAGTCGCGCTTTCTTTTTCTCTTTTTTTTCTCTTTTTTTCTGTCTTTCTCTTTTTTTTCTTTTTTTTTTATAGATACAATGTTGATCTTAGTCAATCAAGATGGTTTCTTTTGAACTTTCATGTTTCTGAAAAAAAAACTACATGACAAAATCTAAAAAAAAAAACGGTACTTAGGCTATGTCTTATAGCCACCACACCCAAGTTTTGTCGAAAAGTGAAGTTTCGTTAATGCTAATGAAATAAAACAAAATATGGTGAAAATATAATACTTTATCAACAAAATTATGAATACTACAACAAGAATTATGGAAGGGGGGCTGCCCAGACTGCTGCATTATATTAAATACGTAACCTAACTAACCAAAATACCAACTAAATATTTAATTAAAATATAGCTACAATATAGTTTCCCACCGAGTCGAAGCTAACATTGTCTGATATAAAGACCATGAAAACCCGTTGTCTCATGTTTGCGATACAGGATCTTGAGTGTGGTGGCTATAAGACAAAAGTATCAAAAAAACTATATGACATGCTATAAAGGGAGTCAAAACATTCACAATTAGATAAATAATTGCAAGAGGTCAAGTTAAGAGGCTAAAAAAAGAATAAACTTTGTTTCAAAGACCAGGAGGTATTTGTATGATATAGCACCAAGCTAAGATACTCTCCTGAAAAAGGCTTATGCTGGCTTTGCCTCTCGCTCAGACTATCTGGCTTTGTCTCCAATTATTCATGGCATGATGGCAACTTGATTTCAAACAGTTCGTGGTAACGAACTGTAAATAAGGAGTGACCCGGGTCAATAGTAACCGAAACTCTAAAAAAACAGAATTTGATACCAATAGATACATGAAAAGAATCAGATTTTTATGCTGATTTCAAATATATAACTTTCATCGAGTTTAGTCCCGTCAAAAGCTACGTGCCTGAGAAAATTTGCCTTATTTTCGAAAAAAAGGGAGACACACTCTCTAAACGTCATAGAACCCTAATGAAAATCACACCGTCAGATTCAGCGTATCAGAGAACCCTACTGTAGAGGTTTCAAGCTTATATTTGTAAAAATGTGGAATTGTGTATTTTTGCCAGCAGAAAGATCACGGATGCGTGTTTATTTATTTTTTTTTTTCCCAGGGGTGATCGTATCGACCCAGTGGTCTTAGAATATCGCGGGAGGTTAAAAGTTCGGAAATTAAAAGTTCTAGTGTCCGTTTTAAGTGACCAAAAAATAGAGAGGAAGTAGGCCCCTTCCCACGCTCATTTGTTTCCCGAAGTCACCCAATCCAAATTTTGAGATAGCCATTTTCTTCAGCATGGTTGAAAAATATAATAACTATGTCTTTGAGGATCAATTAATCCCCTCAGTCCCCGGGGGAAGGGCTGCAAGTTATGAACTTTGCCCAATGGGTTATCATATAGTACTGGTTATTGGGAAGTATACAGACGTTTTCAATGGGGATTTTTTTCTGGTAGTAAGGGTGTCGGGGTTACGTGGGAGGATCTTTCCATGGAGGAACTTTTCACGGGGGAAGGAGCATTGCTATGAAGGAAGCGCCGGATTTCGTAGCATCATTTGAAAAACGATCAGAAATTAAATAAAAGAAAAAAAAAAAAACAAGTTTTTTAAACTGAAAGTAAGGATCAACATCAAAACTTTAAACGAACAGAAATGGTTACGTATATTAGGAGGTTTGCCCCCTAGTCATACCTCGCTCTTTACGCTAAAGTGTTTTTAGGACTTTCATAAGATCTATTTATTCTAATTAAACAGCCTTTGTGATTAAGGGGTCCTTTTTTTTATAGAACAAAATTCGAACGTTAGCGTAAAGAGCGAGGTATTGCCTAGGGGGCAGACCCCCTAACATACGTAATAAAAATATACGAATATTGAAGTTTGTTACGTAACTTAATTCGTAATTTACGCATGTTTATTACTAATAAAAACATTCCTAAATAAAATTAAAAGTTCTATTGCCCTTTTTAAGTAACCAAAAAATTGGAGGGCAACTAGGCACCCTCCTCCGCCCCTTTTTTTCTCTAAATCGTCCAATCAAAATTTTGATCAAGCCATTTAGCCAAAAAAAGTAAAATTAATATGCAAATCTAATTTTAATTATTCTAGTACGGTGAGCCAAAATCAAAACCTGCATTAATTCAAAAACATTCAGAAATTAAATAAAAATAAGTTTTTTTTAACTGAAAGTAAGGAGCGACATTAAAACTTTACAGAAACTATTCATTAATAGCCAAGAGTTTAATGTATAGTCAAGAAACTATACATTAAAACGAACAGAAACTATTCCGTATATGAAAGGAGATGTCCTCTCTTCAACGCCTCGCTCTTTACGCTAAATTTTGACTCTTTCTCACAACTCTATTTTTAAAATAATAAAAACTAGTTTTAAAGTCGCTCCTTGCTTTCAGTACAAAAAAAATGTTTTTTTTATTATTTAGTTAATTCAAAGATCTACGGACTCTGCCAGCCAAATCTACTAGCCATGGCTAATTGAGTAAAATAATTATATTTGATTTTTGTATTTAAATCAAGTTTAGTTAGGTATTATATTTTATAATATTTTGTAATATTTCAATAGGATTGAGCGTCAGAGAAACACGATCTACTTAAATGAAGAATTTGAGATCGGCGCTATATCATACATTACCGACCATGCAACTACAGAGATCTTTTCTCGCCTTTTCTTATCAGCTTTTAACTGTTTTACGAGCAATTTGTGATAACAGCAGCCCCCACGCAATCCAATCCAGTGGGATGGGGTCAACACCCCTCCCTCCGAGATTGGCCCAAGAGATCCTTCGGCCGGAAAACTGTAGATTAAATGTGTACCTTTATCGTGTTTTCGACCCCCCCCCCCCTACCACATGAGAGTCAGACATGTACGTCTATCCTGGCAGCACAGGCTTATTCCAAGCGACGTCATGTGCATCAAGGATTTACAACCCTTTGAAAAATTGACTACAATCCTAACCAATTTTGGTATTTTTTTGTTGTTGTTCAATTCTGTTCACCGTTTATATTCTATTGTCCTTTTATATCTGCGTTCCATTCACTTTTAAATTTCATAGACTTTATTTTAAAATCACGCCGACAGAACTCGTATATCAGCAGTGTGCTAATCAGGTTTTATGATATTTGATACTTGAGATTTCTTGTTTCTGAATCACCTCAATTTCACGGTAAAAAATCCAGGGGCCAGCCAACTAGTTTCCGTGTTAATTGATTTAATTTGAATATTTTGTAAATAGTCTCCAGTCAAAATGCCCTTCTATGGATCTTTTGTTTTTCAGACAGAGCAATACCTGTCTTATATTTTTTCAATGGTTTGGATGGACGAAATTGTTCTTCACATATATTTTTGATAGTTTGTTTTGCATAACTCAGCCTTGCGCAGGAGCCAGCCCTAGGTCCATGTCACTAACCTCGAAAGACTGGAGGAGTCATTCACCCAGGGAGGTGGGTCTTATGGCCCTGATCGGCCCCACGTCCCGAAATCTCAAGATGTTTGACGATTCCTTGTGCATTTCCTATATGATTCGTCCTCATTTTGCTTATTTGAGTTGTATTCCTTCCGTTACTGTCTTGGTGCCATTTTCGCGGGGGGAGAGGGCAATTGCACCCTATTTGTACCCCCCTCCCCAGATGTTGAACAATATCTTTTTTGGTATTTTCACTAAAGAATATTTTCTTGGTATTTTCATTGAAAATAATTAACAAAAATAAAAAAAAAATCCTCCCTGTACATTTTGCATCCCCCTAAATTTTCGTAAATTTGCACGTCTGATTCCTGTATACTTACTTAGGTGGTTTAGGTGCAAAAAAAGGTAGACGAATTATACGGAAAACTAGAAATTGTGAGTATAATCGTGAATATCTTAAAATTATTTTGGAGCAAAGGAGGCGAGTAATTTGCAGCTTTAACTTTTTTTAAATATATTTTTCTGCATCAACTATAAGGCATATGGTGAAGGAGGAAGAGGGCAATTTGGCGAATTTCGCAATAAAATCTTGTCTTGTTCGCAATAAAATACTGACACCTAGTTTCAGTGGAAATATGATGAGTCTTTCAAAACCAAGCTGGTGCTACCGAGATTGAGTTGCTTTCTAAGCTCAATATGTCTTTCCCAAACCAAATTTGCGATTTTCCGGCGTTCTGCAGAGGGGAAAAAAAAAAATCAGTGCCTTAGCTTGCCGACTTTGGTAGCGAAAACGCTGGAACCAAAACATTTCTTGGTAACAAACTGTAAGTAAGCAGTGACTCGGCCCAATAGTAACAGAAACTCTAAAAAACGGAATTTTGATAACAATTGATACATCAAAAGAATCGAATTTTTATGCAGATTCGAATTATTTAAGATTCATTAAGCTTAAAATATTCGCTTGATTTTCGAAAAATGGGGGAAGCACGTCCAATTATAGCAATTTTAATGAAAATAAAGCCATATCTACAAAAATTAGGAATTTAGTATTTTTTTTTTCTTTTGCCAGGGAAAAGATTTTTATTTTTTTGTTTAATTTTTCTTCCAAGGGTGACATATCGAACCAATGGTTCTAGAAGATCGGGAGAGGGATCATTTGAAGGTAAATCAAAACTTCTAGCGCCTTTTTAAATGACCAAAAAGATTGGAGGACAGCTGCCCCCCCCCCCCCCCAACCCCTTATTTTCTAAAGATTTCCTCTCAAAATTTCGGAAAAATCATTTGATTCAGCATAGTTAAAAGGTCCAATAACTATGAGGGCTAAAAATTTTTCAACTGAGTGTAAGGGGTAACATAAAAGCTAAGAATGAACAGAAATTATTCAGTATATTAGAGGGGTTGTCCCTTCCTCAACTCTTGCTCTTTACGCTAAAATTTGACTTTTTGCCACACTTCTTTAAGAAAGACTGCTCAAACACAAGAACGATTGAATTTGAATGAGAAATATTTTTAAAGATCTTTAAGACTTCAACACAGAGAGTGAGGGTTGAGGAAGGGGTAGCGTCCCCTCATAAAAGGGACAATTTCTGTCTGTTCTTTATTTTAATGTTACTCTTTACTTTCAGTTGAAAAAACTTGTTTTTTTTCTTATTTAATCAACCTAAGCCATAGGCAAGAGGAACACACCTTTTGCACATCCACATCTGACAGTGCATAAATAGTTGGATATAGTAATCAGAGTTGCTATTTAAATTTAATTTTAGCGATTTATTCAAATATTTTGAAAATAAGGAATGGATCAAAATGCATTTTTACAGCCTAAACGTTTTTTCAGACAGAGTAAATTTATCTCTTTAATTTAAAGTAAGGGAAAAGAAATTGCCAAATACTATTAGTATCATCAGTGATACTAAATCGCAGCCTGAGCAGCCTAAGACCAACTAATTTTACCTTCCGGGGATTCTATTTTGACTGAACGTTGTAACTTTACGCTGCTAAAACTTAAGTTGGAGAGGGAGATTTCCTTGTCAAGGGCATGATGCCTCAAACAGTGTGTTTGAAGACCTAAGTCAGGATTTTTGTTCAGTTCAGTTAAAATATATTCCAATCTAGTTAAAATAGATTGTAGTTCCCCTCCAATCTTTTTGGTCACTTGAAAAGGGCAATAAAACTTTTGATTTCGGTTCGAATGAGCCCTCTTCCGATCTCCCAGGACCATTGGCTTGACCTGATCATCCCTAGGGAAAACAAAAAAAAGTCCGTAATCTTTCTTCTGGCAAAAAACACACAATTTCACATTTTATTGATAGGTACTTAAAACTTCTATAGTAGGGTTCTTCTTGCAAGTGCTGAATCTGATGATGTAATTTTCAATAAGATCGCTTGACCTTTTGGGGGTATAAAAAAGTATATAAACTTTTAAGTTTATATATTCGGTCAATTTTCTCGGTACCAGGATGTTAAAAGAAGTTTAACTTTAAAGGGTTACTCATGCCCATCCAGGATCTAATAAAGGATGTCGTTCTAGGGGGAGGCAAAGCTTAAAAAACTGCGGGCATATTGCTAACAACAAACTTCATCAAAAAATGTGTTTACATGACACCGTTTAATTCGTTCACAACCCTTTAGGGGGGCATCGGGGTATTTTATTGTTTATTTTTAAGTGAACATGTCCAACGCATCAGAGAAATTTTTTGAAAGATTCAAAGTTTTTACGGTATTAAGTCGTGTTTTCTCAAAACTGTTGCTTGTCGGCTTTGAAACTTGTGATAATGTTGATGTTTGAACAATGCTGTGTAAAAAGCAGAAACATCTAGCGATCCCGCAGACATCACTAATCTATGCAGTATGGGTAGTAGGCCTTATACAATACACTTAGCTCAAAACCTCCTATTTGGATTGTCATTGGCCATTTATTTTGGATTGCCAACGAAGTTATTTCATGCTCGTGTGGAAGGCTCCCTGAAATATCATTATCTTTTCAAGTGTCCATAGTTTTCATATATGTTGCTTGTTTTGATGGATTAGCCCCCCTCCCCCAATTACGGCCACTGAAATAAATTCCTGTGTTGACGCCTGTGGTACTCCATATTTTGGATGTCAATGCAACCAGGTGTCTTTGAATCTAAAAAAAAAAAAAAAAAAAAAAAACTTGAAAGAAGCAAGTTGATTTGTTAAATATCTCGTTAAATATCAGAAACTTTCGGTCATGAAGAGATGAAATATGGGAAACGTTTATACAAATTAAAGCGAAACTAATGAGATTCATTCCCTGAAGACATGACAAATTTAGAACAATCTATTCATGTCGGATGTTATCATTAAAATTTGATTAAATCAGTTGGTTTAAGTATTCTCATTAAATTAGAAAGAAAAACTTGTGCCGTGGAATTTTTTACACTAGCATAACTTAAAGACTTCACGTTATCTAAACATACGGATCAAATTTCGTCCGTAACGTAGGCAGTGGGACTAGACGCGAGCTCTGATTAGAATTTTACATTACGGTACGTAAGTCAACGTTGCGTTATAGAAGAAGTCAATATAGGAGCAACAGTAAGTAATTATAGGAGCAATCAATATCAATATAGGAGCAACAGTAACAGTAATTAATAATGAACAATTAGTTAGTTTTGAAAACAAATTGATAAGCTTTTCTTAGAAAGACTCTCATGATAGGTCAGAGCTGTTCCCATTTTCTGGTTTCCTCTGTTATATTTGGCTTGAACAATGGGTAAATTGTTTTTTGTTTTTTTTTTCGTTTTGGTACTTGTCTATTATATAAAACACAATCGATAAGTAAAGTTTGGTGATTGCTAATGAAATAAAACAAAATTATGACGAAAATATAAGTTTAGAAAGAAATTTGGGCTATATATTTCCACATTATGAGAAGGGGGGGGGGGGTAAAGCATAGCTTATATTGAATACATAACCTAAAAAACTTATTTAACCTAATAAAAAAAATATGATGAAAATACAATACTTTATTAGTAAAATTGTGAAAACTATAACTTGGAAATATGATCTCAGAACGCAGAGATGTCATCAAGAATTGCGTTAAAATGAACTCGGCCTTTACTGCCGCCCGCCACAAGTACTCTACTCAGTATGAATGTAAATGATGGCGGGAATTATTTCGGGGCCATTTGTTCCTCCACTTTGCGGAACCCCAGATTCTCTCTACTTATAGGCACCGGTTTCTGAGTCGAAAAGATTGTTTTGGTGGTTTACTTTCAAATGAGTGAAACCTGCTTTTTCCAGCTCAGTTGTGTTGTAGCCCTTCCAACAATGTGAAATGATTCTTGAACATCCATGGTAAGACACCATACTGTATCACTAGTCAAAGCGAACTAACCGGTGTCCTCAAGAATCGTGTTAATAATGAACTAACAAGAACAAGGTCAAGAATTGCGTTAATAATGAACTTTTCTTTGTCTTTGAGACGGTCAACCGACGCCGAAGCTCCCAATTTAATAATTCACAAATGACCTTCACAATTTTGTTAATGAAGTTTGCTATTTTCATCATATTTTATTGTCACCAAACTTCGCTTCTCGAGTGTGTTTTATATAATAGACAAGTACCTTCGTTTTCTTTTTCTGTCTTATGTTGTCTTTGTATTTATGTTAAAAGCATCGTAATGTTTGTAAACAGAGCAAAAATAAGCTATTATTATTACTACTGTAATTAGAATAATAATAGATAAATTAGTATGTTTTAAGTTTTGCGTTCCAATCTGCGTTTACATAAATCTTCTTTATTTTGAAAATCCCCAAAAAACTCTAAATTAGATCCCAAATTGACCTACTTCGAGAAAAGTCAGGTGCCAAACTTGAGCAACCGCCAAAACGTTCCTTTTGTGCTGAGATCTTATATAAAAAGTTGAAATGGCTCTGTATTTTCTATAGATATTCATTTCTAGTATACTAAAATCGGACCGAACCCTGTATAACAGGCCCCCTTCCCATCTAAGCAAGTAAAACTTTTCACCCTCTATTTTCATTGCAAATTATTTGATTATTGAAGGTTTAAATTCGTTCATCTAAAAATTTCGTTAAATCGGATCCTCCGAAGGTTCATGGGGAGATGGTGAACCCTTTATCCATCATATGTCTAGCTAGAGGTTGAAGAAATATGCAAGTAATTTTATTCGATAATCTTTAAGGCCAACCTCTTCATAAGGAAACCCTATGGAATCCTGAAAACTACTTAATTATATCACTCCTAAACTTTTAGTTTTTGAAGTTTTTCTTGAATTTACCAACAAATTACTGTTCTTCATTGAATAGATTATTGTAACGTAGCATTAATGTTTTTTTGTTCGTCCCTTGACTGTTCTTGCCGGTTATATATCATCATCACAGTAGAGAAATTTATACAATTTATATAAATTTGTCTACAATGATCATTATAAAGAAAGATACCTCACTGAAAAATAGAATGGGAAAATACAATGAAAATGGTAATTGACTGGTAAAATCCAGGAAAATTCAATTAAGGAAAAACGAAGTTTAGGAGTGAGATAAGTAAGGGTTTTAGATTGTTCAAAAGTAATTTTCTGAATTTCATTGGGTTTCCTTTAAAGATTGCCACTTTGTCATTAAATTTTGATTACATCAGCTGCGTGAAATATTCTCATCAAATAAATCGCAAAATGTCGGTCGTGAGAATTCCATAAGAAATAGAGGTTAGTGTAACATTTGATGATTCCTCTGGCTTCATATTGACGGCATTATTTAGACAAGTTCTGATTTAGATTGTTTGTCATTTTAGCAAAAAAAACGAATGAGAATCAATGGTGGGAATTGTTTGACCCAAACACTACACGTTTCTACTACTACAATGCATCATCACAGAAAACTGTTTGGCATAAACCTAACAATTGCGACATTATACCATTGGCAAAATTACAGGTAAATTGTCTCTCAATCACCACTTTGTTTCATGACTCCGTGTGAGCGTTGTTCATGTCGTTAATATACTTTAATTATTTGTCTTACATGACTAGGCTTTGGCTATTGCGGTTAACTTTTTTTCTGTTGTGGTTAGGAAATAGTAAAACTCACGGCCATCATACCGTGGAAACTAGGGGGAGGCAGCAGCAAAGGTAGGATTTTTAGCGTCACGAGAAATGCTAGAGCAGTGCTCCCTCCTCGCTTAACAGCGCAAGTGGGCCCTTTCATGAGAAATATCTAAATGGCAACCCAACACATGATCCACCCAAAGTCAAGTGTACCCCCTTGCCTCTTAGCTAAACCACTGGCAAAACTTATTTTATTATTACTACTACTACTAACAACTCACTGCAGTACCAAGCCGCCTGGGACCAACACAACTGCGCACACTCCTCCCCCATCCCAGTATATTTAGCTGAAAAGCGGACCTGCTAGTAACCAAAAGGGCTTTCTGCTTTCTGTCCAACCATGTTTATAGTTTCGCCGTGGTGCTCCATCCGTTGTGCCTGAGGTGCTTTAAAAAAAGTGCTGGTATGCTGATCCAGGGTTAATGTCATTTAAATTTGGCATATACTTTAAGTCTTAAGTAGATTAGTTATTTATTAATTTTTTTTTGGTACTGGTGCATTAGATGGTCACTTTTAAAAAGTCAAATTTGGCTAATACTAATGAAATAAAATAAAATGGATATATAATAGTTTAGAAACAAATTTGGGCTATATATTTGCACATTAGGGGGGGAAGGGGTAAAGCATAGCTCATGTTAAATACGTAACCTCACCTAGGTACCTCCCCCCCCTAAACCCCAAAAAACAACAGTTTAAATATCGTAAACGCAATGAAAACTACCCTGCATTCCATTTCTTAATAGCGGTCTCTTTGAAAATAACCGGTCTCTGGCGGGTTTCGTCTATCATTGCATGACGGGTGTCCTTGTATAGTATATAAAAATGACCATCTAATGTACTAGTACCGTTTTTTTTTAAAGAGGTGCCGGTAGGTTTAAAAAAAAACACAACTAGAGCTTCAATTTGAAATCTTTGCTTTGCATCATAGAACAGAGCGTGTATCAAAGCTTTTAGGGTAGCTTCAGTTACCGCCAATCCTTATTTGATATGACTCGTTCAGTGTTTTTCTGCATTAACTGTGTGGGGCGCATTTACCAGCAAAAAAAGATTAATATTATTTTATATTTTGTGCATATTAAGCACAGTTCATATAATTATCCAGTATGATCATTCCCTATCTCACCCATTATAAAAACCCGGACCGGGGTGCGAGTGCTCCAGAGAACGTAGAAACATAAGCGGCGTCAGATCTTTTCACCGGTAGACAAGTCAGACGCGAAACAATCGGAAACAAGTGGAAACCCGCTATTACGAATAATGCACTTTACGCGAAACAATCGGAAACAAGTGGAAACCCGCTATTAATAACTGCACGAAGAAGTGGGAGGAGCTTTTTGTTCGCACCGAGAACGAAGACCAGAAATGATCTGCGATAAGCTTACTGGATAATTATATGAACTGTGATATTAAGTCTAAAATACCGTAGTAACTAATTTATTATTGATGACGCTTAGTTAATTGAAATGGCGCTTCAATTCGACACCCCTGCTGTGCGTCATTCAACATAAGTGCGCATCAGACCTTTTGCAGTGGCTACATTTGCCGCCAATTTGGACAACACTTGGGCTGTGTAAACATTCAAAGGGTTTGCAATCCTACACTTGGGACCACTTCCGACTCGTTCCGCCAACCTGTCACAGACATGTGAAGAGGATATCGAGTTTAAGCCATATCTAGACATGCGCGTGCCAGTCTCCAAGCGTGGGTCCTTCTGGTTTACAGCTGCTGACACAGAACACGATTGAAAATTGAAGTTGAGACAGAATGATCGAAGATCAAAGCCAAAGCAAATAATGAATCAAATGTTGACATTGTAATCAGATGCAATTTGATGAAGCCGTTGACAAACATCCTTCGGCTCTTATTATTTAGCTTCTTGTTAACACAGATATTTATCATTTTTGTGTTGACTTTATACAACGAATCTGCTCTAAGCTGTCTTTTGATTTTATTTTTTGTTCTGAGCCACATCTCTAAAGTATTATTTTTTATCTTTGAATAGTTTATGTTATGAACTGTGTAAATTCACAGCCAAGTAGTAGTCTACTCATGGAAAAGTAGAAAAATACAATCCTTGAAACGTCGTTTTTTGACCCCTTTCGTCCATAGTAAGTCCTCTAATTTTTCCTCTAGCTTTCTTGATCTTTTTTGCACTCCAGTGGCCACCCTCTTCTGTCTTTTGAAACAGCAGTTTTGACAGGCATGTTCTTACCCTTATCGTTTGAATCATGAAAAAATTGGAAAATGAAAGCTCAAAAGTGCAGTTTTATTGTGTCGTACACCCCCTTCCTTCCGAAGGAAAATAATTGAATATTTTTTTCTTCATCTTACCATGTATTTTTTTTGTTCATATCGTCACCCTTTTCTCCTACCACCTATAAAAAAAATTACGTCTTTCTTTCTATAAACGTTTTATTAAAATTTGTTTCGTCCTCTTTTTTCTTAAAATTATATTCCTGTGTAAATATTATTCTGTCTAGATATTGATATATTATGATGCTGAAAAAAAAACTTCTTGGACAAAATAAACGGGACAAAGTATATTTTAAAACAACGGGGAATCCAGGATTTTTTTAGAGCGATTGTCCAGAAAACTAAAAAAACATCAAAAATTTGTTCATATAAATTTTTGTTACGTTTTTGCGAGTCGGGAAAAATAATTTTTTTTTTTTTTTTTTTTTTGGGGGGGGGGGGGGGGTCAAACCCTGCGCCCTGGATACGGCCTTGTTTTAAAACAAAGTAAAAAAGCATTGGTACACCCATGAACCCCTCTTTTCCTCTCACTAAATTTTTACGCGCTCATGCTCGTAGTATATTGGTTTACCCTTAAACAATAGCTTCAAAATAATAAATAAATAAAATGTATTTACTACGTAACTCACTGTAGAAATGTCGTAAATCTTAATTGCATTAAATAAAAAAAACAAGTTTCTTCAACTGAAAGTAAGGAGCAACATTAAAACTTAAAACGAACATAAATTATTACGTATATAAGGGGGTATTCCCCCTCGTCAGTACCTCACTCTTTGTGCTAAAGTTCGAATTTTGTTCCAATTCTTTAAAAATGACCCCTGAATCATAAGTGCCGTTTAATTAGAATAAATAGCTCTTTTGAAGGTACTAAAAAAACTTTATTGTAAAGAGCGAGATTCTAACAAGGGGGCAAACCCCCTCATATAGGTAATAATTTCTGTTCGTTTTAAGTTTCAATGTTGCTCCTTATTTTCAGTTGAAAAACTTTTTTTTTATTTAATTTCCGATCGCTTGTTAAGTAATACTGGGAAATCCAGCGACCCCTTCATGGAGAATTCCGTTCCCCCATAAAAATAACTCGATGAAAGATCCTTCCACCTAACCCCCAACCCCCCAACACTAGAAAAAATCCCCCCTGAAAATGTCTGTTTACTTCCCAATAACCAATACTATATGTAAACAGTGGGCGAAATTCATAACTTTCAGCCCTTCCCTCGTGGACTATGGGGGATTAAGTCATCCTGAAAGATATAGCTATTAGATTTTTTTTTTACTATGCTGAACAAAATGGATATCTCAAAATTTTGATATGGTGACTTTGGAAAAAAATGAGCATGGGACGGGCCAAGTTGTCCTCTATTTTTTTTGGTCACTTAAAAAGGGCACTAGAACTTTTAATTTCAGTTCGAACGAGCCCTCTTGCGATATTCTAGGACCACTGGGTTAATACGACCACCCCTGAAAAAAAAACGCTTGATCTTTCTACTGGCAAAAAATACAAAATTCCACATTTTTGCAGATGTGAGCTTGAAATCTCTACAGTAGGGTTCTCTGATACGCTGAATCTGTTGGTGTTATCTTCATTAAGATTCTATGGCTTTTTTGGGGGTCCTCCTTTTTTCGAAATTAAGGCAAATTTTTTCCGGCTCGTAACTTTTGATGAGTAAAACTAAACTTTATGAAACTTATACATTTGAAATCAGCATAAAAATCCGATCCTTTTGATCTCTCTACCGGTATCAAAATTATGCTTTTCAGAGTTTCGGTTACCATTGAGTCGGGTCGCTCCTTACTTAAAGTTCGTTTCCGCGAACTGTTTGATCTTCTTATTTCCTCAACGTTAACGCTCTGGCTTCTCTGTGTAATGCCAGCAGTTTTAGTTTCGAAAGCATCACCATGATGTGTGCAAACCAAGTCTGACCCTTGGGGTAGGTTTCGGAGAAGATGGAAACTTTGTTGTGGGAGTGGGAAGGGGTCAATGCATATTAGAGTTTTTTGTAGGGGGAGGGGGTCGGAACACTTCTAGTGGATTGCCTTATTTATTCAAAATGTATTTCTTGAAACTTTCTCATGAGTTTTTTTTCGAAAATCAAATTCTCCATGTAAGATAAAAGTAGATAATGTTGAGGTATTTGTGATATGATTTGGTGTCTCCATCAGATTCCATGTGCAATCACTCTGTACTAGAAGTGGGGAAACATACACATGAACTAGTTTGATTTTGTATGGCAGATTTGGTGAAGTCATTTTTCATCCGGGAAAAATCTTATTCAAATTTTCGACATGGAAAAACCTCCATGTCGAAAATTATTTTTTTTTCTTTATTAAAAAAAAAGCTGAAGTTTTCTGCTTTTCTTTTTTTTTGTTATTACTCTGTCTCAAATGTAATTTTTACTAAAAACCAATCAAATTTTCATGACACATTTGCAACCCTATTATTTGCAACCCTGTCAGAGGACAAACTGAAGTTTGTAGCAGATTTATATTTCCGCATTTCTGAGCTGAGGATATGATCGTATATCTGTTATTCAATATCTCCCCTTGCACATACATACGGGTGCTAAAAGTTTTAGAATTTAGGCTGTGGCACGTTTTCCTTGTGATTTATTTATGAGATATCAACATTTCCCCCCTCTTCTCCTTATAATTTCGTTTGAAAAAAGTTTAGATGAAAAAGAATCCTGTTTACAAATGCAATATTCTGGGAGCATTAATAAAAAAAGAAAAAAAAAGTTACTAAACAATTTATATTAAGGATTTTAAATAAATGTGAATATAGCCAAAATTGTGAAGTATTTGTATTCAAAGTCGTTTATTTAAATAGCTATGGTAGTACTCAAATGAACGCCGAATTAAGCTTCTTTGCAATCACAAAGAAAACATAAAAAAGGGTTACTTGTTAAAGGTTGGGAGTAGAAAGAAAATCTCGCTGTTAAGAGTGATCTAAAATTAGACTCTTTAGAGTGTAGTTTTGAACCCTCTTTTTTCTCTTCTTTTTTTTGTATCCAGTTGGTTGTTAGGTGTTAGTCAGGTAGTGGCTTACGCTCCTAGATGGACGTTTTTTTTCACAGTTCGGACTGCAAAATTTTTACCAACTTTTTATTACATTTTTGACTACAAAATTTTGTTTGACATTCAAATAAAATGAAGCATCGACGGGTAACGGGTATTAACGGTTACAGCGGGCATCGACTCGTACTAACGGGTCAAAGAAGATTCGTCATGGTTTTACTGCTTCACAAATTGTCAAAATTGTTTTTTCAGCCAATCAGTCAGGTTGTTTGAATTTTTAACTCATGCCTTGTAAATGCCTTTTTGATGACAATCTCCTTACATATATGCATAAGAATATATTTTTAATCCATGATGAAGACCTTGAAGATAACGATCAGTGTTTTATTTTTAATGTTTTTTTGAGTGTATTGTATATATCTGTCCTCTA
The DNA here is from genome assembly GCA_027921565.1 of Artemia sinica. NCBI lineage: Eukaryota > Metazoa > Arthropoda > Branchiopoda > Anostraca > Artemiidae > Artemia > Artemia sinica. The sequence continues at coordinate 8,755,902 of CM051266.1, forward strand.
TACTTTGAAAAAGACGTTTCATTGGAAAGAAGTCCTGTTGGCGAATTTTTTTCTCTTGAGCATTTAGAAACCGTCTTTTTTTTACATTTTTATTGATTTATTTTTAATAAAAATTTTGCCAATATTTTGGAGGTAATTTCCAATGGACCTGATACTTAAAAACTTTATTAGGCCCAAGGATCGGAGATATGGTGGACCCCCTTGTTTCCGGAGGAAGCTTTGAATAATTCTTGAATTGCATATATTTATAAAAATAGTATTTTTCCCTTATACCCCCATGGCCCAAGGAAATCAGTGGATTATTTCAATAGTTTTATGCCGTGGAGCAACCCCTACTATGTCTATAATATATCCGAGTGGTGTTGTAGGGTTGTGTGTGTTTCAAAGCACCAGTGGGTTCCAGAATTATGGATAGGCAATATCTTGTGTACGCAGTGGCTAAGACCAGAAACAGGTGTAAACTAACTTGTGCGTAGGGATTAATTTTTTTTTTTCGCTTACTCTGTGTCTTCATTATGGCTTTTTCAGGCAAAGTCGCCCTTTTTTTTTTTTTTTTTTTTTCAGGCAGCCTCTGTCTCCATTGGTACTTTTGTGCATTATCCAACGTGTACGCATGTTTTGCTCGGGAAGAGGGGGGGGGTTAAACTAAGAACAAAGGCCAGAACAGTTGATTTAGGAAAATAGATCGTTCTTTTTGTTTTGTTTTTTAAAATAAAAATTATAAAAATGTTGAGATATGAAAAGGGGTAGGTTGTACCAGTAAAAACATCGGTTTATGTGTGCAGAAATATTTACCAACAATTGGAGAAAACGAAATTTACCCATGGCAAAAGTGAAACTGTAAATTTTCACGTTTGGCAGTTAATGTCCAAGTTAACCATCATGGTGTCAGGGTCACCAATTTGATGCTCTCCTTCGTTGCGTTTGGAAAAGAACAACAAGAGAATCGATTCTTAAGGTTCTATTTGGCGGCGTGATTATGTGATTAAAGCCTAAAATCGGTCCAGTTATAAACCTAATAGAGGTCATTCAATCTTTATGAAAGAAGGTGTTAAAGAAACTGATTAGTTTGAAAAACAAAATTCTCACCAATACTTAATTTCTCAAAGAACAGCTCACCCCTAATTTGAGAGAGTAAATGAGGAGTTGGGAGGATGCTTCGAGATTTTATCTGGTTTGGCTAAAGGTTTGAAAACCTGCCAAGAAGTAGTCTACGACAGCTTAGTCTATTGCTTGTCAAAATTGATACATGAAAATCTCCGATAGAATGATTAGCTTGGCTTCTCCTCAAAATAAAGGAGGTGGGAGAAGGAATAATCACTTACTTTCTTTATTACTTGTACTTGAAGGAGGACGCAAGTGTTAGTTTTCCCTGGCTCCCATATCCCCCCAAACCTTCTGAATACGCTGAGTAGTTCCAGGTCGGCTTTGACAACACCATGTTTTCTTCTGCCCCTCCTCCTTGTCTCTTGCTACGACCAAGTAGGGGAACACACTTCATGACTATATGAAACGAAGTGCTTTCAGGCCACCTCAGGGTGTGGCTGAACTCCTGAGCCATTGGTTTCAATTCATGGAAGTGTTCGGGGGGCTGTGCAAAATGTAATTTCAAAATCTAGAGAGGAGCAATTTGGTGTTTCTTTTAGTTTTTTTTTCTGTGAAAATACAAAAAAGAGGCATTTTCAGTTAAAATACCCCACAAAGGGTAGCTCAAAATCAAGGGGTAGGGCAGATGCCCCCTTCCGAAAAAATGGCTGAAAACATGTATGTGCGTAGGGGTTTAGCTTTTTCACAAGACTGCTTTCCAACGGCAACATTAGTGATAACTGCTAAAAATGTGTGAAAATCCAGATTTTTGGAAAATCCAGATGTACATCATCTCCACAAATAGGAGTATCCTCATCGCCCTCAAAGCTGTGTGCTATGTAGTCTCATTCGGCATGTACTCTGCTTCTGTTTTGCTAAGAAAATAAGCCGAAACAGTTTATTTTGAAGAAAACAAATCTCTCAGAATTTCTAGGAAAATTACAAAAATTGACATTTGGGATGTGGGAGAGTGGACAGGCAAAACCGCCTTTTTTTTCTGCTAGAATTGGTCGGGGAAGCAAAATCGTCCTATTATGGCGAAAGTCAAACTCTGCCAATTTCATTTAATGCTTGGCATTAAGTGTCCAAGTTAATAACAACGGTTGTGCCAGGGTCACCGATTTGAAGCTTTCCTTCTTCTTCGTGTTTGCAAAGAACCATAAGAGAATCGATAGTTTAAGTCCAATTTGATGGTGCGAATATGTGATTAAATACTAAGGTAGAGGTCAACCAATCTTTATGAAGAAGGTGTAAAAAAAATAATAATTAGAAGTTTAAACAATGCATAATTAAATGAAATAGAAAACGAAATGATTAGAAAATGAAATGAAAAGGAAAATGACTGGAAAATGAAAGTTCCCCGCAATGCTTAATCTGTTCAATCTTTATTTTTTTTTATCTATTAGCCTATTCAAAAGTCTGGGGCATCTTAAAATCGAGGAAATAGCTACTATGTCAATATTATAACCAACTCGAAAGCTCACCGATCATCTGAATTGGAAAATAAATTTTGTTAATCAATTAATTTATAATTAGTTAAATAATTCATCAATAATTTTGTTAATTTGTCTGCAGTAATTTTAATAGAGGTCAAAATAACTCTGAAGTAGTTCATACTTAGGGGCCAAAAAAGTCCCTTCAAGTTCAAGTTTCAAGTTTGTTTGCCCATAATTTGCGCTTTACTGAAAACAAAATAAGTTTTAAGTGTTTTCAATTTTTTTTACTTAAATAAATAAAAAATTAAGACTTTAAGGAATAAATATCAGTATATGTATATTAAACTGACAATCCACGGTCATTTTTTTTTTAGTAAAGCCTAAATTATGTTCTGGTCTTGAAAAGGCATGGAGGTTTTCAGCCCTACTCATGTTAATTTTTGCTCGTTTCGAGTTTGGCTTGGCTATTTATTCTAATTTCTGTTCGTTTTGAATTCATCTATTTACTGATAGTGAGTTGAGGTAGTTTTACACTTTGAAGATTATTTGACTTTATTTCTATCCATTTTTGCCTTAATGGAGCTCTTTACTTTTCTTTGAAAAACTTCTTTATGGAAAAAACTTTTTAAATTATTACAAATATAAGGCAGCGTCATTCAGCCAGGGGTCATTCCTGCCCCCCTTCCCTTATGGGTGCGCATGAAAGACACAAGTAGGACATTAGCTTTGAAGTCCCACCGTGTCTGGTTGAGATACGACAATGTTTTCTAGTAATGTCCTGATGGCAGTAATATAGGGATACTCTTCCCCTCCCAGAATAGAGGTCAGACTAGTTCTTGACTCCAAAAACATATAACCAATTAGAACCCTTAGTCTGATTTCCCACTAACTTTGGTCAGTCTTTTAAACTTTCTCCAAAGAGCTCGATTCGGTTTTTAATCACAAAACGACAAAAATAGAATACTCGCTGTTACTGCTGACCATGTTTGGTTGAGGTGTGACATGTATACATACTTATTGTGCCAAGTGGATTTATTTTTTGTTGTTGTTGTTGTTTTTGCAGAATGCTCCCACTATTGAAGCCTTAATGCGGCGCTCCCTTGATTCCTGATGCAATTTTCTTTTCCTGATGCTATTTCCTTGCATTCCTTGAAATTTTCTTGCAAATTCCAAGTTGCTTCTCTATTTTTCCTCTTTCAAAATTAAAAGAGCCCTTTAATAAATGCTTGAAAATTTCAGCATCAACATCATTTGTTGACGAGAAGGAAAACGAAACCGTTGTTTGGCTACGGTAATATATGGATTTTCATTCCTATTAAATACTTTAAATTCAAAGTCAGCGTCAAAGAGAGCAAGAATAATGCGTACGGGATGGAAAGAAGATAACCTCTTCGCCAACTAAAAGGTCGCGTTACTTCCACCTCTTCCAACATCTAGGATCTCTGGGATTTGTCTGATCCATATTTAACGACTTGCTCCCGGCTACCTTGCGGACAGGATCCACTGGGTTACCCATTCGTTGCTTATCTCTCCGAAGGATCCAAGAGGGTCAAGATCTGATTTGACTAGGTTCACCAGGTTTTTTTCCTCTCTAACGTCTCTTTTAGGGACCGAGAGACTCAGCTAGAAGCATTTGGGGATCTAGGTACTTGATTGGCTTCTGTAAGACATTCCCGAACCGTTACAGTTGCTGTTTTTTGTTACTATGAGACTGACATATCTCTGTCTACCGCGTATTTCTAGTATTTTTATGCTATGTTTTTGGTGACGCGGATGATTTGAAGAATTTTCGGGCAGAAATGATCAGAATTCGTATTTAAGCGCCTTCCTTGCATTCTCGTACTACTGGCCCATTGACCGTGTTTCCCATCCACAAAGAAGAATGGCCCGGACAAATACCGTGTATAGATTTGTTCTATAATGGTGTACGAAAGGAATCAAAAGATGTCTGCGCTTTACGCTGAACATCAGCGTCTGTAGATCCATCACCACAAAACTGAGAATCAAGCTATCTAAAATTATCAACTTACTTTCAGGTTCCACTAGGTTTGCAATTAGCAAGAAAGGATTCGAGTCTTTTATTGCCAAACATTCTGTCTTGTGTGTGCTAACTTTGAGACCGATGACATCTGACGATGCCAAGATCAATCCCTGCGTACTTGCCTGATTAGCATAGTGCAGAGATTTTATTTTGTGTAGTGTTTACCTTTGTTTTTAACTATTTAGATTGGATAGTCGTCATGTGCTATGGATGACTCATCGAAGGAATAAATCATCCTTGCTCTCTGTTTTCTGTGCACTTTGGTTTCAGTCTAGTAGCCTGTGTTGACTACTGCGTAACTGCTACGAGTGAAAGCTTATATGCTTAGGGCTAGGAAAAGTACCAATCGGTGACAAAGATATTGGATAAACGAGATGTAGACAGTTATATTAAATAAGTTTTAAAAGGAGGCCTTCTATTGGTATTAGGGAGGGATCCATCCATTGGAATTGATTTTAATGACTATACTGAGGTTTTGAATCAGATGCTAAGGAAAAGGCAATATTTTTGACAGCTTCTGGTCCAGGACTTTAAGGCTTTTTGGAAAATCTCATTTCACTAAGTAAGCCTAAAAATCAAAAGCGAACGCCTAGACCCTCCAACAATTAATAATAGCCGAAAAATTTAGATTTTATAAACGAATTCAAGAAAGAAATCCAACAGTCTGTGATAGTTATTCTGCACTCTGTGGGTTCTCGACAACAAGTGATTTTTGAAATCCCTTGGATGATGCAGTAAGAGATCAGTTTGTTCCTGGTCCAAATTCTAGCAACATGGTAGTGTTGTTACCTGAAGGAGTTTTAGGCTCAGAGAAAGTGCTGAACATAGCAATCAGTACGGAGGCTGCAGCCCGGGTGTCTAGACGTGCTGAATGCCCAAAATCACAAAATAGAACAACAATTGATCCAATGGAAGGATTAAGTACGCTACCAGAAATTTTTCTGGGGAAATCTGTTGAAGCTTTTGCAATGAGGGGGAAAAAGTTAATAAGGCATATACATCGTGAGAATGTAAGTTTTTAAATATCACGAAATTCAGCATTTGTATGAATTTTCAGTTTTTGAACGCTGTGGGGCGAGGGGTTATGTATCTTGAATATGACTTCTTTTATCTTATTTGTATTTTAATAGCTTAGCTCAGTGTTTCTCCCATGCACGTTCTAAGACTGAAGAAAAAAAGATACACGTTCTAAGACTGAAGAAACAAGAGGAATAAAAAAAAGATACACGTTCTAAGACTGAAGAAACTAGAGGAAGAAAAAAAAGATACACGTTCTAAGACTGAAGAAACAAGAGTAATAAAAAAAGATACGCGTTCTAAGACTGAAGAAACAAGAGGAAGAAAAAAAGATACATGTTCTAAGACTGAAGAAACAAGCGAAAGAAAAAAAAAATATACCCGTTCTAAGACTGAAGAAACAGGAGAAAAAAAAAGATACCCGTTCTAAGACTGAAGAAACAAGAGGAAGAAAAAAAGAGACACGTTCTAAGACTGAAGAAACGAGAGGGGAAAAAAAAAGAAGAAAGAAGCCTTTTCATGGGTACATTTTCTTTCTCAATCAATTCTCCTTCTCAATAGATTTCATTTTCTGCTGAGTGTTTTTCTCAGAACATTTATGGAACAATAAACAGAACATAACAAAAGGACCTTAAATAATTATAACTGTTTTTCTTTAAAATAACCTGTAATTTTTTAAAAACATCACCTACATGGTGATGGTGAGGCTGATAGATGGTGATACATGGTGCTTTGTGTTTTTGGTTAAAGATAAAATATAATTTTTCATAAATAGCTTACATATACTATTCCAATTTTATTACACCTGCAACAGCATCGTCATTGATCTTGTAGAAATCTCTAGACATCGTTTTTTCGAGTTTTCTTGTTGAATATTCAATCTATGTCATGGTGGGTCAATTCAGATTTAATCTTCAATTCGTCAATTGCAAGGGCAGTAGTAATTACTTCTTTTGACGTTCAGTTCTCTTACGGAGCAGAATAAAGGATTGTAATTGTTAACTTAAATATCTTTTATTTTCATTCTTAAATGTTCTTAATTATGAGCTTTTTTGTGAACATTTTAGAATCATAGAATTATAGATTGCAAGTCTATAATCTGCATTCATGTTTGTTTTAGTTCTTTTGTTATTGTTTCCAGTCTGCCTTGTGTTTAAGAAATGACATGGATTCAAAATAGCAATTGTTTATATTATCCAGAAGAAGATAAAACGTGGAAAGTTTTCTTGGTTCAGTGTGTCCTTTTGGTTTCGTCTGTAAATGAAACTCCACATCCCATTGGTGTTAACTGTTTGGTACTAATTATGTAAACACCAATTTAGCACTCTACTAAATTGTGAAGAACTTTTGGATGATGGAAGGCTATGTGGGATTTGGTGGCACTTTAGCTCTGGCAAGTTTAGTGGATGTATTTCTTCGATACGTCCATTGCTTTATATTTTATTTTTTTGTTCCTATTTTTCATGTAGGAGAGTCGGAGGGGAGATGAACCTCCCAGACCCGTACAGTAACAACCCTTAAACATACGGGGAAATGCACAAAAAGTTTATAGTTGAGCCAAAACACTTTTTTTTAATTCCTCTTACCTTATAATAGCTCTCTAGTCCTTCCGAAAAGTTTGGTTTTATGTATAAAAACTTTGAATTTTAGAACGTATTTATGGACGGCTGAATTTTAGAACGGCTTCACAGTTTACTCCTTTCAAATTCAACTGACTGAGTTGCAACTCAACTAACCCACAATGAAAAAATTAGGGAGGACCACAAAATGTTTAACATAGAGCTAAATATTTAGTCTGAAGGTTCAAAAGTATGTTTTATGCTAAAAAGGGTGCTTGTGTATTATATGCTGCATACTCGATAAGTCAAGTTAGGTTAATCCCAATGAAATACGCAAAAATATGATGAAAACACAATATTTTAGTAACAAAATTATGAAAACTATAACAAAGAACTATGGTAGGGGGGCCGCACAGAACGTGTTATATTAAACACTTAACCTAACTCAACCAAATTACTACTACTACTACTACTAACAACTCACCGCAGCACCAAGCCGCCTCAGGCCAACACAGCTACGCACGCTCCTCCTCCATCCCATTCTATTCAAAGCCTCCCTTTTACACCCTCCCAGGAAGTTCCCATTTCCTTTAAATCTGTCTTTATGACGCTCTCCCACCCCACACGAGAACGACCTGCTTTACGTTTAGCCCTAGACGGTTGGCAGAAAAGGACAGCAACCAAAATACCATCTCTATATTAAATGATTAATAAAAATATACCTACGACGTAGATTTCAACTGAGCCTAAGCTAATTTTCTTCAAATACTGTCAGGTATAAAGCGGTTATTATTTGACCTGTACATCCAAATTCTCGAAAGTGTACCATATAATACATACGTACCCTAAAAAGTTTAGCTTTGTGTTTCTCAAAGTTTTCCTAGGCTAAGCCTTTGGACGGATCTGAGGAGTATTTATTTTTGATTATAGAGCAAAGGAATAACTTTAAGATATGTATTGAAAATTCGAGACAACCCGAATGTTAGTGTACGGGGGGAGCATGCTTCCCAGGGCGTGGAAATCTCTGAAATGTCACGTTTTTAGGCTCAATTTAGCGAACTTATTACATATTCCAATCTGCGTAGAATGTCTTTCCTGGGCATCCTGAAATGCTTTAGTGCCGTGTTTCAAACGTTGTGTAAAGACCGTTTCAAACTTTTACGGAGCCTAATCTCTCCACTAAACTTGGGTTAAACTATTCATGATCTTGTCCAGGGTAATAGATAGTACACCTTTTCTCGTGCTATGTGAGATGCATATTCCGAATGTTTTTAAACTAGCTAATAATTGCTTATTGCCGTATTAAGCCACCAGAAGCCGACATAACTGTGGACGCTTCTTGTCCGCTCCTCTTTATTTAGAGCTTCTCTCTTTTTACTTTGCCCCTTCTTGTAAAGTTTCCACTTCCTCAAAAGAACCGCTTTTAACCTCTATTTAGAGCTTCTCTGTTTACTGTGTTCGTCCTTGTAAAGTTTCCACTTCCTCAAAAGAACTGCTTTTAACCTCTATGTAGAACTTGTCTGTTTACTTTTTCCGTCCTTTAAAGTTTCTACTTCCTCAAAAGAACCGCTTTTAAACTCTATTTAGAGCTTCTCTGTTTACTTTGTCCGTCCTTGTAAAGTTTCCACTTCCTCAAAAGAACCGCTTGTAACCTCTATTTAGAGCTTCTCTATTTACTTTGTCCGTTCTTGTTAAGTTTCCACTTCCTCAAAGGAACTGCTTTTAACCTCTATTTAGAGTTTCTCTGTTTACTTTGTCCGTCCTTGTAAAGTTTCCACTTCCTAAAAAAAACCGCTTTTAACCTCTATTTAGAGCTTCTCTGTTTACTGTGTTCGTCCTTGTAAAGTTTCCACTTCCTCAAAAGAACTGCTTTTAACCTCTATTTAGAACTTGTCTGTTTACTTTTTCCGTCCTTTAAAGTTTCTACTTCCTCAAAAGAACCGCTTTTAAACTCTATTTAGAGCTTCTCTGTTTACTTTGTCCGTCCTTGTAAAATTTCCACTTCCTCAAAAATACCGCTTTTAATCTCTATTTAGAGTTTCTCTGTTTACTTTGTCCGTCCTTGTAAAATTTCCACTTCCTCAAAAACACCGCTTTTAACCTCTATTTAGAGTTTCTCTGTTTACTTTGTCCGTCCTTGTAAAGTTTCCACTTCCTAAAAAAAACCGCTTTTAAACTCTATTTAGAGTTTCTCTGTTTACTTTGTCCGTCCTTGTAAAGTATCCACTTCCTCAAAAGAACCGCTTTTAACCTCTATTTAGAGCTTCTCTGTTTACTTTGTCCGTCCTTGTAAAATTTCCACTTCCTCAAAAACACCGCTTTTAACCTCTATTTAGAGTTTCTCTGTTTACTTTGTCCGTCCTTGTAAAGTTTCTACTTCCTAAAAAAAACCGCTTTTAACCTCTATTTAGAGCTTCTCTATTTACTTTGTCCGCTCTTGTTAAGTTTCCACTTCCTCAAAGGAACTGCTTTTAACCTCTATTTATAGCTTCTCTGTTTACTTTGTCCGTCCTTGTAAAGTTTCCACTTCCTCCAAAGAACCGCTTTTAACCTCTATTTAGAGCTTTTGTTTACTTTGTCCGTCCTTGTAAAGTTTCCACTTCCTCAAAATAACCGCATTTAACCTCTATTTAGAGCTTCTCTGTTTATTGTCCGTCGTTGTAAAGTTTCCGCTTCCTCAAAAGAACCGCTTGTATCCCGTATTTAGAGCTTCTCTGTTTACTTTGCCCGTCCTTGAAAAGTTTCCACTTACTCAAAAGAACCACTTTTAACCTCTATTTAGAGCCTCTCTGCTTACTTTGTCCGTCCTTGTAAAGTTTCCACTTCCTCACAAGAACCGCTTTTAACCTCTATTTAGAGCTTATCTGTTTACTTTGTCCGTTCTTGTAAAGTTTCTACATCCTCAAAAGAACCGCTTTTAACCCCTAATTAGAGCGTCTTTTAACCTATATTTATCCTATTTGAGAACGTTCTAGTTTTGACTGTCTCAGTTGACTTCCCTTGACAACATACATAATTTCGGGGACCACACTGCCTTTCCATGACGATAAATAAAAGTTCGAATAGGGATAAAATCTTTTTAATAGACAGTGATGATGATAACAGTGATAGAAATTCACAAAAAAATACCAGATATTTCGGTCATATATGCAGTCACTGCAGTCACGTCAGTGATGACGGTCACTGCATATGTGACCGAAATATCTGGTATTTTTTTGTGAATTTCTATCACTGTTATCATAATCACTGTCTATTAAAAGGATTTTGTCCCTATTCGAAATTTTATTTATCGCCTTTACAACCTATAGAAAACAGAATAATAAATATTCTAACTCGTCGGCAAGCAAAAATCATTGTATGAGTCCAAGACATCTTTTATGGAAATTTCAGGAAATAATTCCTTGCAGAGGATCATGATGAACAAAATCCAAGGAAACGAAAATCGTGTAACGTTCTGGAAAGTCAGCAACAACATCAGAAGGAGACTAGGCAATGTAGGATACTGTTGCATGAAGGTCTTTGATGGTTTGCCTTCCAGAGCCTTATCTACTAGAATATCATACAAATATGTTTTAAATATGTTCATAAGAGCCGCTTAACCAAGTGGTTAGCACGCTAGACTTGAATTCCCTTGTCTCGGAGAACAGGGGTTCAAGTCCTGGGATCACTGGCCATTTGATTTGGAACGGGGGCCAGTGATGTGACTCTGTAAGCTCAGCCAGAGTGGACCCAGCTCTTAATGGGACGTAGAGAAATCTTGGGGAGGTAAACAGTAAGGGTGGGGGAAATCACAGGATGCCTTCCCCTCATTGTGCTTTCTGGCTGAAGTGCCATTAATTGGAAACCAGCACCACCGGTAGGGACTGTAAAGTCCGAGGCCGTATACTTTACCTTTAAAAGAGACTGCAGATGAGTTGAAATGACTGCTGTTCCTACTTCTTTTGTAACCATATTTTAAAATCGCCTGAAAATGACAATAGTTAATTAAGTGGGCACTAGAAGTCTTTGCCAAATGGGCAAGCCAATGGCTTATTTTGGCACGCAAAATAAAAAAATTAAATACTATAAATATTAACTCGCTTAGAGATCCTTCACCACGTGTGCCAGACAGGGCACGCCAACAGTTTTAGTTGGCTTGAAACGTGCAAAATGAATAGTGTAAATATAAAATATAAATATTACAAGACTAAAACTGAATAATTGAAATTTTAATTGGCGTGGTTATAAGAAAACAAATAACGCCTGTTATTTAAAAAAAAAAAATGCACTTGAAATTAATTTTCTTGAAAGAGTTCTCTAAATTTTCTCCACTAAATAGTTGCTATATCGCACCAAATAGTACCTAAATAGCTATCCGTCACATGAGCCAAAAATGGCATGCTAACAATTTCTTTTGGCGCGCAAAGTACAAAATAAGTAATATAAATGCAAAATATTAGACGAAATGAATCAAATAATACAAATCTTTAATTATTGTGCTATGATAAAGTGAATAGGGAAATAAATCACCAGTGTCGTCTTTAAAATTCATTTGTGAAATTAGTTAGCACAAAATAGTTGCCATACTTTAGCACATAAATGGTTTGTGCATCCTATATTTGAATTTCCAAAACTGCCAAATTGCCGAAAGAGCGTCACCCGCCTCAATTGATATTACAATAAAATTGCCAGAATCTCCAATCTATTAAATTTTTTTTTCTCTGGTATAGTGTAGCTGAAGCCAAACTATTTCTATTTTATTAATTTCTTAAGCTCTTAAATTTTCTGTGTTAAAATCTTTCAAGACACTTCAAATAAACAAGTCTGTTTATTTTTGGAATGAGAACCACTTTGCTAAAGTAAGTCTGCCTGATTGATGTGTAATCTTTTTTTACAGACACTTAAACAGAACACAGAAGTGCAAGATAGTGGAACGACTGAAGGACGTAAACTAACCGATGTCTGTAAAGTTTCTCGAAAGGAGTCAGTGGCCACCCAAACTCCCTCCCGCTCTGGTGGAGAAAAAAAGAATGTACGTAGTATTTCTAGTATGCGGGTTTATCCACTCAAAACCGACTTGTGTAGATCTTGGAAAATTACTTGTTCCAACACATCTGGCACCCCTTCTGCCCCAACGTGTTGCCCTACTTTGTGTTATACCTGGCATACTTCTGTCACGCGTGGCGTGTGCCTCCTGGTGTATGCGGTTTTTGAAAGTGGGATCTCACTTCGTTCTGATTAATGTAGTTTTTTCAAACGGTCGGCTGGTGTATATTGGCCGTTCAGTATCGATCTTTTGAAGAATCTATCCTATACTAACAACAAAGAATTTAGGTTGCGATTTACATTCTTTGGAGGGAAGGAATTCAGCTACCCATTTCTTTAGGAGAATACCCCAGTTTAAAAAACTTACTGGTTTACTATGAAAAAAAAACAAAAAAAAAAAACGCCATCAATTCTTAACACATGTATGTTTTGGACATTCTAAAGATGTTGCTTTTGTTTGAATCTTATTTTCTCTGGTCAGAGACTTGGATTTTTTTTTCTTTATTCGCCCTTCTTTTTTCCTTTTTGTTTCGAAATCTGTATTGTTATTTATCAACATAAGTATACATTCTGAAATATTTAAGTGGGCCAGGTAGAAGATCCTGTGATGAAAATTTTATGGGCCCCCTGTTTGTACGAAAAAATCTAGTGCTGATGGATGAATTGAGGAATTCTTCAGTAGAATGAAGGAGCAGAAATAAAGAAGAGAAAAACATATGAGCTACTCAAAATTTGTAGTATTATACAGTGCCCAGAAACAGTGTTGCCATTTTGACATTATTCCTTTCAAAATTACACCTTTTCATCTTGGATGATATGCTGACACTTTTCGCCAGTAAATTGCATTTTTTGGAAAGAAAAAAAAAGATTATAATTCGGAGTGCGTGGAAGTCAGCAAGCTCATGTGTATTTTGAACGCACCTACGAGTAGAAGTCGTATTAAAGAAACTATTTAACTCCGAAGTAGGATTTAGAGTGATCACAAAGACCCCACTGCTCATTAGCCTCGGAGCCAGCTCGTATGGAGAAGGTAGCGCTAATTGACACATTTTAAAGATAGTTTAAGCATAGGATGTCAGTATTGAAAGATCTAAAAGTTCTTGTTCTTTTATATTGCTGGCATTCAGCATTGAGATTAAGTAAAGCATCCAAGTGAACAGTCAACTTTAAGATTCGTTGTCTACGCAATTTACATGCTTAGTTTACAATTATTAAATGGTAACGCTTTGATTTGCGTAGCTGTGATTTACGAAGCCCTCCAAAAAAATTACATTTTTGATGGCCATTTTTTTGCCATATGTTCATATCAAGCGATTCCATATATCAGAACTATCATTAAAAGCTACCATTTAATCACGTAGCATTTACAAAATGCTAAGTGATACAAAATAGTATAATACAAAATAGCATTTACAAAATACAAAATAACTCACATTTTACAAAAGCTCGGAAACACGACTAAGAATCAAGGAATTGAAGAAGAAATAGAGTTTAAGTGGCTGAATAAATCGATTATTTGAAATGCTTTAGTTTGTAATAAGCAACGTTTGATATAATTGAATGTGTACTGAGCATACAAAGGAATGATGAAAAAGAATCGTCATCATAATAACCTTGTGCGTTCGTTGCCCGAAAAATCCTTGAGGTACGCCTGTTAAGCTTGGGAGATTTGTATCGGTGTGTCTTTCAGTTATTTCTTTCTTATGGCCGATATTTTATGTCAAATTACCGGCTGTCATAATATAGACCCATACTAAGGTGCAATTGCCTGTAGTTACTTGTACGTCATAAAGCCACTTAGGATTGACATATTTTCGAACAACCATTTTCCATCCCACCCTTTTTAAAGCTGCTTTTGCTACCTCTTGAAGAATCTTCAAAGATTTCAAGTCACATTTTATAATGTTATACCAGCCTAACTTCAGCGTCCAATCTTTCTCTGCAATCTTGTGAGCTACTTAGAAGAGCTATTCTAGTAATGTGGCCTTTTAGCCCAATGTTGGCCGTGCCAACAGTGCCAACCTGACACCCAGGTAAATTTTGTCTGTTTAGCGTGTAGGAAAATTCTGCTGCATCACGGTAACACTTCTTATTGATCAACAGTTTTGGTGAAAACAACAATCGCGGAAAAAGTATTTTGCATGAAAAGCTATGCACAAGTTTCAAATTGTCATGCTAACCACTCTGTATTGTTCAGAAATGCTTTCATGTTTCAGAAATGCTTTTATAGAATTCGTTTAATAAAAAAAAAGCTAAAAAAAGAAAAAATAAGAAACCAAGAAACGAAGGTGATTTTTAGCCAGTTGAAAAAAAGCGAAAAGACAAATCAGATATTTCGGCAAGGACCTCCGCCAACCCGTCTGCAGTACTCAATAGAAAAAATCCTTGTGAAGTTAACTACAACCTAACTACTACAGCCTTCCTCTATCTTGTTGTAGTTAACTTCAAAAGTTTTTTTTTTTGTATTGAGCACTGAGGACGGCTTGGCAAGGGTCCTTGCCAAAATATCTGCTTTGTCTTTTCGCTTTCTTTTCGCTTATATATATACATATATATATATATATATATATATATATATATATATATATATATATATATATATATATATATATATATATATATATATATATATATATATATATATATATATATATATATATATATATATATATATATATATATATATATACATATATATATATATATATATATATATATTATATATATATATATATATATATATATATATATATATATATATATATATATATATATATATATATATATATATATATATAAATATATATATATATATATATGGGTCGAGATACAATCAGGACCACTGGGTCGATACGATCACCCCTGGGGGAAAAAAACAACGAAAAAACAAATAAACCCGCATCCGTGATCATTCTTCTGGCAAAAAATAAATAATTCCACATTTTTGCAGATAGGAGCTTGAAACCTCTACAATAGGGTTCTCTTACACGCTGAATCTGATGGTGTGATTTTCATTCAGGTTCTATATCTTTTAATGGTGTTTTCTCCTTTTTTTGAAAATCAGGCAATTTTTTTCAGGCGCGTAACTTTTGATGGGTGGGACTAAACTTGATGAAGCTTATGTATGTGAAATCAGAATTAAAATCTGATTTTTTTGTTGTATCTATTGGTGTAAAAATTTCGTTTTTTAGAGTTTCGGTTACTATTGAGCCGGGTCGCTTCTTACTTACAGTTCGTTACCACGAACTGTTCGATAAAACTAGCAATCCAAGGTTGTATGTGTACATGAAGAAATATATTCTTTAACATTGAAATTTCTAGCATATATTTGTGATATTCCAGACTTATTTTAATAAACACAAAATGATATTACAATTGTCAAACCACACTTGGAACACTTATGCTGGTTCCTTTCGCCCTTTTGCATCAATCGACAACAGTGACATCCACTTTGCAGTACTACCAGCTATGGTGCCAGATGTTTTTTTTTTTTTTTAATTGCGCCACCGTAAAACTGAAAATGCCCCGAAAATGCCATTTTTCTAGTGAAAATGAGCGAAATTAGCGATTTCCTCCCGCCCCCAAAATGCGCCAATTTGAATACAATGCGCAACCACCTCAAAAAAGCTCACAAATGGTGCAAATGTGCTACTTCGGGCAACTCTGAATACTAGTATTTGTGTACTCTTACTTGGGTTACTTAGATGCACACAGAACTAACCATTACGAGGGGGTCAGGTGATTTTTCCTAAAGAGGAGGAAATAAAAACACGGACTGTTTACGTTGAGGCTACTTTCGATTTTAAAAAAATCATTTTTTGAACCCACTCTAGCTGTAAATTGAATCACCCATAAGCTATTTTAGCTTGTCGCAATAGTGCTTTTGCAATTTCCAAACCGTCCACTTTATAGTTGGATTCTTTAAATATTCCTCTGTTTATAATCTGTACTTCATTATTGTCATTTAATAGAAAATAAAGACCATTGATTATAATTATTATTTTTTAACGTCGTATTGTCGCTCTCTCGGGTCTGCTGTTTTTACACCTCTAAGGTAATTCCCACGGTAATTTCCTAACATGATCTAAAAAATGGTTAGAAACTTAATTAAAAAAGACAATTTTTTCAACTGAAAGTAATGAGCAACATTAAAATCTAAAACGAAGAGAAATTATTCCGTATATGAGGGGGGCTACCCCTTCCTCAATCCTCGCTTTTACGCTAAAGTTTGGCTCTTGGTCACAAATCTTTGAGGAAGGTTGCTCAAGCACAAGAATGAGAAGTATTTTTAAAGAACTTTCTGTTCGTTTTAATGTTGCTCCTTACTTTCAGTTGAAAAACTTGACTTTTTATTTAACTAAAACACATACACAAAAAAAAGTCACATTCCAGCAATCATCGTGTTCACTCAGGGAAACTGCTTAACCTTGAAATTTCTATTGTACGTAATGGGTTCTGTATGATTAGTTTATAATTATAAAGTATTAGTGTAATGGTCACACCGTGAATCGTATTGGCGTGATTTAACTAAACGTCGCAGAAAATGTATCTTTTATGCATACTTATATGGTGGTCCTATCATTTTAAATGGAGTGAAACCAATTATGGACCGGTAAATTTTGTTCTTATTTAACTGAGATAATTATAATGGTTAGCTGACTAATGAGTACCATATATAGGTGGTGTATTGCAACCTAAGGCGTGTCTCTAGGTGTAATTTCATTCAGGTTCAGTTTGTATATTAATTCCCAGGTAGCAAAAATTATTACTTTCAGATTAAAAGATTGTTTTTGATTTATTGAAGCTAGATATTGAAGCCATATGTTTTTCCTGGATCAGTTTCGAAAGCCCTCTCCTGCATTTTAAGCTTTTCTGTTCAAGTCCATCCTATTCAAGTTCCTTTTACTCCTTCTTTAGTTAAATGGGGATGAGTTGCACGAGGGTTGAGTTCCACGTGGGTTCTGTTAAGCGGGGGTTCAGTTGCACGAGGGTTCAGTTAAGTGGGGTTACACGAGGGATCGGTTCCACGGGTTCGGTTCTACGGGGGTTCAGTTGCACTAGGGCTCAGTTAAATGGGGTTGAATGGCACATGGGTTTAGTTGCACGGGGGTGCAGTTGCACGAGGGTTCCGTTACACGGGGGTGCAGTTGCACGAGGGTTCCGTTACAGGGGTTCAGTTTCAATGGAACTTTTATTTGGGCACACCTTTTTGGGACACAGCAAACATTGCCCCTTTTTCCAGTGACAAATCCTACATGTAAAAAATTGGGAAATTTTATAATCTTCATTCCTTGCCTCAGGGGTTCTGAGGGGCTCGGTATACATAGAGGTATAATTGTTACAACTTTTGACTTTATTGAACAAAAGTTCTTTTCAAATTTTCTATTTATTTTCGACATACCACCTTTAAATTAGGTGTTGTTTTCTTAGACCACACTGCCGTTCTAAGACGAACAAATAAACTTTTTCAAATGGGGATAAATCCATTTATTTAGACAGTGAAAAAACAGGTACAAAAGTCCAGATATTTCGGTCACATATACAGCGACCGTCTTCAGTAGAAATACTAAATTAATAATATTGAAACTAGCATATTTATATACAACAAAATAAATAACTTTTCGGGTCATTCACAAAATAATGAACT
The DNA here is from genome assembly GCA_027921565.1 of Artemia sinica. Taxonomy (NCBI): domain Eukaryota; kingdom Metazoa; phylum Arthropoda; class Branchiopoda; order Anostraca; family Artemiidae; genus Artemia; species Artemia sinica. The sequence continues at coordinate 8,773,713 of CM051266.1, forward strand.
CCCGGATTATTCACTAGATTATTTTCAGAGAGAGTTCATTGAAGAAGTTCATTCAAAGTTCTTGATGTTAAATTTCTTCTTTAATGTTGCTGAAATGTAAAACAAATATAAAATGAAAGTGGCAAAGCCTTCCGTGTCTTCTAATTGCAAACCAAGTGTTGTGTTTATAGATGTTTACTGGGTTGGTTCTCATTTCCCCATAGTGAGACCAACCCAGTAAACATCTTTAAACTCAACATTTGGTTTGCAATTAGAAGACACGGAAGGCTTTGCCACTTTCATTGGAAATTTGTTTTACATTTCAGCAAGATTAAACAAGAAATTTTACATCAAGAACTTTGTCAATGAACTCTCTCTGAAAATAATCTAGTGAATAATCCGGAAGTTCATTATTTTGTGAATGACCCGAAAAGTTATTTATTTTGTTGTATATAAATATGCTAGTTTCAATTTTATTATTTTAGTATTTCTACTGAAGACGGTCGCTGTATATGTGACCGAAATATCTGGACTTTTGTACCTGTTTTTTCACTGTCTAAATAAATGGATTCATCCCCATTTGAAAGTTTATTTGTTAAATTTTCTATTAGGGTTGAGGGGGGAACATAAAAGGGCGAGGAGTCTGGCTTCCCTCAGATTACTTTATAAGATTCCCCTTAACATACCCTGAAAGTTTCAACTTCATACTCCTCAGCCGTTCCTTAGATATTGTCGGTACGCCCCTTTGACAGCCATCAGTGCATATGATGTGTTTTGATTTTGTTCGATACCCCCTCATCATTTCATGAAAGTTTCAGCTTCATTTTCTAAGCCTTTTCTGGAAACCTAGGGTCAAACGCCTCCTTTTCCAAATTACGAACCTTATATATAAGCAATGTGCAACTTGCATGACTTACAGATCTTGTCCCAGGGTCTGTGGGGTGCATGGCATCCCTGGAGGCTTAGCTCTTAGTTCTTTTTCAAAACCTCAATTATTGCTGAGAGGAGAAGGCAAATCTATATCCAGGATTGTGCTGGGGTGCTATTTTGTTTCAGGGGGGTGATACAAAAAACTTGCACGACAAATGACAAATTTGTTTACATGCATTTTGCTACGTTTATAATAGTCGAAAAAAATTCTGGGAGGGTGTTCAAACCTGGCAACCCCCTGGATAAGACCTCAGAAGGAACATCTATGAAGGGCAAGATGAGTCTGGCTGCCCTTCAATCACTCTTCAACATACCCCCAACTTATCCTGAAAGGTTCAACTTAATACCCTCATCCGTTCCTTGGATAATGATAATACGTCCTTTTGACAACCAGTATAAACATAGTGTGTTTTGATTTTGTTCGACATCTCTCTCAACATTTCTTTAAAGTTTCACCTTAATACCCTAAGCCTACTTGGAGACCCAGGGTCAAATATGCCCCCTTTTCAAAAAAAAAAACTTTATATGTAAACAATGAGCAACTTGCGTAACTTACAGCCCTTACCTTCGAGGGCCGTGAGGGTTTACTTCAACCACAGATGCATAGTTGTTTGACCTTCGGACTGTTTTTAACAAAAGCTCTGTCTCAAATTTGATCGATATCACTGTGGACAAGGGGGCATGGGACGGGAGCTGGTTGCCCTTGAATCACTTGTGACTCTCAAAAAGGGCACTAGGACTTTCAATTTTCATTCAAATGAGTCCCCTCTGAAGTTTATACGACCACCCCATCCGTTTGAAGTGATCTGAAAAACAAAACAAAAATAATGCAATGCATTAAAGCCGTACGGCCTCTGAAAAAATGTCATACCTTTATGGTGGTCCTTTTCATTTTAAATGGACTGAAACCAATTATGGACTCGTAATTTTTGTTGTTCAATTTTGATAATTATAATAGTCAGCTGACTAATGATGAGAGCTTGCTTGAAAAAAAATGCTGCCACAAAAAAAGTTTTTGTTCTTTTTACTGGCTTAAAATGTCACAAAAAATAGTCGGATTTTGCGTTCTTTTTATTGGCTCGAATTTGACATAGCAACAATGTATAAAAAAGGTCTAATCTAATCGAAATATTTGCCTTTTCTTTTTAATTGTTTTTTTTTGTCGATCCAAAACCCCAGTGTTTTCCCCAAAAAAATGTAGAAACTATTTTCTTTTTACTCTAGTTGATGTTGTATAATTGCTGGGACACCAGTGATAATTTTGAAAATGACCTTTTTTTATTTCCATGGAAAAAATGTGTCCCACCCTTCACGAGTTTCGATAAGCATCGGTCTTATTGCTTCTTTAATTTGAAAAAGAAGTACTTGTAAATTATACGGAATACACCCAAAGAAGTAAAGTTGTGTTAATCCTAATGAAATATGCCAAAAAATGATAAAAATATAATACTTTAGTTTATATAATAATATAATTTGGTCTATTATTTGCAAATTAGGGGGGTGTGGGGTAACGTAACCTAACTTTAAGCCCCCCATCTATTGTGCAAATATATAGCTCAAGTTATACAAGTCCAATGCGTTCTCTCACCCGTTATTTGTCTTTGTTGCTATGAATTTGGTTTTCACAGATCGTAAATTGTCCGTTTTATCCTTAGCATACCTTTATCCCCAGGCCTTTCCTCGGGGGCTGCGTGGGTCATGTTCAACCTAAAGGACAAATGCATTTAGACTAGTTTTTAGGTCAACTTTTAATCTTTTTAATGTAAATGAATAAAAATTTATCCTGAGCTGATCAGAGTGCTGACTGGGAAAATGTACGCGCACACGCATAACCCGTAACTAAACCTATTTAGATTATTGGTATACATAAAAAAAACGTTCTAACAAATATTTTGATGTGTGACACATCCTGTAATTGCATTTTTGATGTCTATATTTTCAATTTGGCCATGTAATAGAAAAAGGGCTACATTCAATGTAGCACGTGCTACAGGTGGCAACCCTGTGTATACTGTTGTTCGCTTAAGAAAGAAAAATTATAAATATAAACCAATAGAAATGAAGAACGCTTTTAATACAGAAGAATAGAACTGTGACCATATCTTTATAGACGATATCTATAAAGATATCTATCTATACCACCATAAAGATACTAAAAATATATAAAGATAATATCTTTATGGCGGGTCGTTTTCATTTTAAATAATTTAAAATATAATTATTTCTTTTTAAATGAACTTAAACCAATTATGGAGCAGTCATTTTAGTTCTTATTTAATTGAGGTAATTATAATGGTTAGCTGACTAATGATGTACCATGCATAAGTGGCTCGTTTATCTAGCCCACGGCTTGTAATTAGGTGCAATTTCATTCATGGTCAGTTTCTCCGTTAATATTCAGATAACAAAAATTACTACTTTATATTTAAAATATTATATGTTATATAAATATTTCTTTTATATTACATAATATAAAAAATATAATAAAAAATAAATACGAGCTATTTCTGTTTTAATTATAGATATATAAATATCTCATTTAAATTATTTTTCCTCGATGTACTAGAGCTAGATATAGAACGGTCGCATTTTTGACGAAGTAATTTAATTGAGTCGCCAAACTTTTTCGTTAGTAGTGTGCTGATACGAACTTAACGCCTTTTATGGGAAATGCGAAAAAAAATGATTATTTGATTTGTGTGTATCCATTAAGATGAGTACGCGTGTTTCACAGATAGATGGAATTGAATTAGATCTTGAAACAGCAATTACATACGGATAGGATAGATAGGAAATCTCAAACCAGGACTTGATTTCATTGAGGTTCGTTTTTAAACTTTCGAAAATGTCTATGAAAAGGGATTAATACAGGATTGTATCTATGTGACAGGGTGGCTACCGGGTTTGAACCCTTCCCCTTCCAAAAGTATTTCTCGTAGATCGGTAGTAAAAATGCAGGTAAAAAGACAATTTTTCCTAAGAAATAAAAAAAAAAAAATTCTTTGACTCGAGAATTTGTCTTAAAATGCAGGTGAAATGACCCTTGAACCTCCTCCAAACAAAAGTTCGTTTGGTGATATCCCCCAACCAACCAAATTCTTTGGTAACTCATCACACGAACTAAAATCGTGGATATGGCCCTGGATTAAATATAATAAAAAATTGGTATGTTCAAAGGGGTTTTGATGAGGAGGGTTAAGACTCTCAAAATCTTCTAATGCTTGGGATTTTCCTCAAAATTTCTTATAATTATACAAAAATCACTAGGGTTTTGCTATTTGGCGAATTTTTCTACCCCTTCCCAACTTCCACGGAAAAAAAAATTCTAGAAATAAAAGTAATTATGAGAAATATATTTTCAGTATACTTGGCTGGCTTATCTGCGGAAGGGAAGTGGCTATCCAGTCCTATTTCTTTTTTGAGGAAAGGGGCAAGTATTTGAAAAGTATTTTCTGCCCAAAAAGTATTGTATTTTTATCGAAGGATGCACCATTTTTCAGTTTAAACAGAGGGAGGCAAAACCTCCTCTGCTGTCATTCCCCCTCCCCAACGGGATTGTCTTGGTATGAATTACTTGAAATTTGGTTTCCTTATTTGGGATACATTTTGGACCAAAATAGTACTGTTTTTAGAGGTTCTGGGATACACCATGAAGAATAGTTGGTGACAACCCCGCTCATTGGCATCTTTCGATGGGTAGTTTATGGGTAATGCGGGGCTCCCATGGCGTCAATAAAGTTAATAAAGTTTTTCATGAAATTGCAAACCATAAAGTTTGTCCCACTCACATTTTTAATAGTCGAAAGTGATTGGAGGGCAACTACCCCCCCCCCTCTCTCTCACGCCCATCATTTCCCCAAACACCTCCAATCAAAATTTTGATATAGCCATTTTGTTCAATGTAGTTGAAAGTTCTGGAAATTAGGTCTTTGAGTGTGACAACTCCTCCCCCAGCCCTCAGGGCAAGGGTTGTATGTTATGCCCTGGGAGCATATAAGGTTTTTATGGAAACAGTTGTCGTAGAAAATTCAAAAGGGCTCATTCGATTGGAAATTGAAAGGGCTAGTGCCTTTTTTAATAGTTGAAAGTGATTGGAGAGCAACTAACGCCCCTCTCACACCCACCATTTCCCGAAACACATCCAATCAAAATTTTGAGATAGTCATTTTGTTCGGCGTAGTTGAAAGTTCTGGAAATTAGGTCTTTGAGGATGACAACCCCCTCACAGCCCTCCGCTCAAGTGTTTTATTTTATGCCCTGGGGCAAATAAGGTGTTTTATAGAAAGCGTTAACGTAGAAACTCAAAAAGGGCTCATTCGATTGGAAATCGAAAGGGCTAGTGCCCTTTTTAATAGCGGAAAGTGATGGGTAGGCTTGATATTTTTATAGTAAAGAGCGATGTGGGTACAATGTATTATTATTATTATTATTATTTTTTTTGTTGCTTAGACCAGGGCACTTCGTATCGAAGGAGTTGTCGTAGAAACTTCGAAAAGGGCTCATTCGATTGAAAATAGGAAGTGCTAGTGCCCTTTTTAATATTTGAAAGTGATTGGAGGGCAACTAATCCCCCTCCCACGCCCACCCTCCCTTTTGCCCATTATGTTTAAAAACTAAATGTTGCCTTAAGATTGAATCAAAACGCACTGTGTTAATGCTAATTCCCAATAAGGCATCTCAACAGTTTCCCAAAAAGACTGAGGGTATAATGTTCAAACTTTTGGGGCTACTTTTACTCTTAAAATTTAACCTAATCAAAATAGCGTAAGTGTATCCAAGCTATCAAAGAAAGTAAACAGATTTTTTTGCGAATGGTATCAAATTTTCTATTTCAGGTCAACTAGAGGAGGTATGAAACTATATTAAACTACTATTCGTGTCCAGATTTTTAAAAGGGTGTATGTTGTTAAAAATTGCTGAAAAAATTTTCTCCAGCATACAAATAGCAGGCTCAGCTATAAAGTCTTAAAAAGATGAAAAGATTTAAACTATTGTTTTCTTTTTCCCTGAAAAGACTATGTCAATATAATACGAACAGAAATTAATTAAAAAACTTTTTTCCAAAAAATAAGTTTTTTCAAAGAAAAGAAAAGAACTCCATTAAACCAAAAATGATCTACCAAGCGTGAGACTACCACAAATCAGCATCGATAAGTAAATGAAACCCAAAACGAACCGAAATTACAATAAATAACCGAGTCAAATTCAAAACGAGCAGAAATTAACAAGAGTAGGGCTCAAAACCCCTATGCCTTCCCAAGGCCAGGACATAATTTGCACTTTACTGAAAAAAATATAATGTTTTTTCTTTTATAACTTTAATAAATCAATATTAATACAATATTAACATTTTGATTAATAAATATCAGTATATGTATATTAAACTGACAATGCACATTCATTTGTATTTTTTTCAGTAAAGTAAAAGTTATGTTCTGGCCTTGGGAAGGCATAAGGGTTTTGAGCCCTACTCATGTTAATTTCTGCTCGTTTTGATTTTGACTCGGTTATTTATTGTAATTTCTGTTCGTTATGGGTTTCATTTGTTTATCGAGGCTGATTTGTGGTAAGTTTCACGCTTGGTAGATTATTTGATTTTATTTTTGCTCATTTTTGGTTTAATGAAGTTCTTTACTTTTCTTTGAAAAACTTATTTTGTGGAATTTTTTTTTTAATTAATATCAATATAAAACGAACAGAAATTAGTTAAAACAAACTTTTTCAACAAAATAAGTTTTAAAAAGAAATAAAGAAATCCCTTAAATCAAAATGAACAAAAATAGAATCAAATAATCTACCAAGAATACAACTACCTCAAATCAATATTAATAAATGAATGAAACCCAGTACAAACAGAAATTATAATAAATAAGAGTCAAACTCAAAACGAGCAGAAATTAATATGAATAGGGTTCTAAACCCCAAGCTTTCTAAAAGCCATAATATAATTTGTACTTTACTGAAAAAAATCTTTTATGTGTTTTCACTTTTCTAACTTTAAGAAATCAAAAATCAATTAAGATTTAAAGGAATAAATATCAGCATATGTATATTAAACTGACAATGCAGATTTTTTTCAGTAAATTCATTAGAATATTTTTCAGTAAAGTACAAATTATATTCTGGCTTTTAGAAAGCTTAGGGTTTAGAACCGTCATCATATTAATTCCTGCTCGTTTTGAGTTTGACTCTTATTTATTGTAATTTCTATTCGTTTTGGTTTTCATTTATTTATTGATACTGGTTTGTGGTAGTTGTATGCTTTGTAGATTATTTGATTCTATTTTTGTTCATTTTGGTTTAATGGTTCTTTACTTTTTTTTAAAAACTTATTTTGTTGAAAAAGTTTTTTTAATTAATCACTATAGATAAACATACAACCAAAGACGAACTCTATATTATTTGTTCGGTTATGCTCAAAATCACTTTTTTTCCATGTAGAGTTTAACAACAAACGGATAAAGGAAGTTGTTAAGTGGTTACTTCCTTTTTGTTCTGTATTTTCTCTTTCTTATTGTGCATCGCTAACTGGTCGTGAAATATCTTATCTACAGTTCAATGAATTTATCATACAGGAGGGATATATAAGGGAGTTCCTCTTCCGTGGGGCCTCCTTTGCCTTTTTTTTGAAAATCCGCTAAAATAGTTGAAATTTTGGTCAAGTGTCTGAACCCCTCCTCGGGGATGGAAGCTTGACTGAAGCTAAAAAAAAAACGAAATTATAAGAATAAAGATAGAAAATTTCTGTCGTTTAATTCATCCTTTTATCTCCATCATATCTCCATAAAATAAAAAAAGGCAATAAAAGAAAGAAAAAAAGGCACATCACTTCGTTCCATGCGGTTTTCCTTGTGGCTCTACATGGGGGACTGTAATTAATCTGTATTGGTTTTCGGCTGTGGAGATTCCAATGGTGTAATTTTCATTTTAATTTACAAAATTTTGTAGAGCTTCAGGCTGTTTTTCATTTTTTTTTTTTTTTTTTTTTTTTTTTTTTTTTTTTTTTTTTTTTTTTTTTTTTTTTTTTTTTTTTTTGCTAGGAACTCTTCATAAAAATTAATCGAAAGAATAGTTAACAATCCCGAATCAGTTCCAAATAGCAATTCCTCATCACCTGACTGTTTTTTATGCGTTTTTAAATTATCGTTGCTATAGGATAGATGGGGGTAACCATGATATCTGGAAAAAAAATGACGTCATGAAAAAGCTGAAGGCCTAAGGTAGTCGAGTAGAGGGAGATGATGATAAAAAACCTGTGAAGTGGGAATTTTGCTTGCCCAGAGCCTGTCGAGCTCCCAAGAGCTAGTTATTGAAAAAGGAATAAAACTAAATCACTAATAAAACTATATATAATACAACTAAAATTAAGTCACAATATTCCGACCAGATTTAGCTAAAAACTGTAAAAGCAGATTGGACGTCTGCGGAAGTAAACCCTCGAAAGAATATGATTTTTCACCTTAATCTATGTTCAAGATTGAAAAGTATTGAATCAGACACTTTTAAAGTTTTTGCCAGTATTGATCCTTTTCGGGAAGTTTTCCTAGGAGTATGGAGAATGAAATGCATTCATGAGACTGGGAAAAGGGAAAAAGCAATTCTTTTACAAAGGAGATTATTCAGAGTGGGAGTATTCTCGAACAACATTTATTAGAAATGAGGGAAGCATTGTTCTGTTTATTGCAGACAATGGAATTTTATGAATAAAATGCTGCGCTCCTGAGCATGGGTGTTCGGTATAACCTCCTCCCGAGTGGACAGTATCCAAGAAAAAGTATTTTTGGATGAAGAAAAACATTTAGGAATTTTCTGTATCGTTACAGTCACGTCTAAAAGTTGTATCTGACGTTTTCATACTCATGAGATATTTGCCAAAACCATTTGCTAACTCTACTCGAAGGGAGGGTCAGCAGGGTAATGTAGAACAGTAGGGTGTAATTTTTATTGAGGATACATCGCCCTGTTCATCTCCCCTTTGAGAACAGCTTAGCAAATGATTTTTGACAGTCATCTCAGATGTGTGAAAATTTCAGATAGTACCTTTAGGTTTAACAGCGATAAAATGTGTTGTGATCTTCACAGGGGCAGGAGTGCCCCTCTTGCGTCCTCTGGGCCCTTCTCCTCCTATGCCTAATATTATATCTGAAACTCATACTTTAGACAAGGAGCATTTTAATGCCTGGAGTTTTAATTCTAGGCGATAACCTAGAATTGTTATGTCTATTTATCAAGTTGCAGATCGAGTTGCAGAGTAGGACGGTATCCGTGATTTTTCTTTGGAGGGGGGGGGGTATTTTTTGGGTTGAGGGGGAATTACATGAAACAACTTTTAAAAACACATCAAAATTTGTTTGTATTCATTTCTGTTACGTTTTTAAGAGTCGGAAAAACATTTCGGCAGGGGGGGGGGTCAAACCCCTATCCCCTTGGATTTGCCTTATGTTAGAGTTACTGACATCTAATTAACCCCAGAAAAGCATGATTATTAAATACTATGGGCGTCACTTTTTGGGGCATACTAAGGATAATTTCTTGGAAAAAAGAATGGTTTTCATCTATTCATTCATTAATGAAATCCAAATTTTTAAAGGAGCGTATAGATATGCCTATACCTCAGTTTGGGGTGGAAAGAAATCGTGGAAAAGGATCTTAAATAATTAAGGATTTATTAGGAGCTGACATAAGGGGACTCTTTGCTTAGGTTTGAGATGCAGGGAGTGCTTGCATGTTGGCTGTAGGGGATTGGCTCTAAGTATGTATACGGAAGTGTTTTCTGTGGAGAGCGGGCACAGCGAAAAAAAGTAAATTATGTATACAATTTGTTTATATTTTGAATGGGAAAAGCTTTTTCAGCCCCCCTCTCCCACAAAAAAAGACTAATATGGAACTTAGAAGGCGAGACGGGACAAATCGGAACTCGAACCCCTCCCGCACCTGCTTGAGTGAATTTGTTTTCGTGTCTCGAGTGGTGTTGAAACATACAGAAATATTCAGTATAACTTATTTAATTCTTTAATTAAGCAATATAGGCGAGGCGTAAAATTGACTACGTTGCAACAATTCCAAATATGTTTTTAACTTTATGCCAATGAGTTTGTAATGTAAAATCAAATGCAAATAAACATAAAGTGCTGGAATAACGAGCATGAAACTAAGCTCATTAAACGTCTGATAAAAGGGCTAGCTGCTAAAAGGCGCCGTTACGCTGAAAAAAAAAAAAAAAAACGACTAAGGCTTGTCTATGCAAAACAAAACCTGAAAGTTTAGCCTTTCAAGCGCCCCTAGATTGATGCATTTAGTTTTATTACTATTTACCAATAAATCAAAGAAACAGGTGTGATTTTATATGGTATATTGATCTATATTGTCAGTTATTATACTATTGAATATTATATATATGTAGTATTTATTATTGTATTACATATTGAGTTATACTATATTAATATGACTCAATATTAAATTGTTTCTGGCTGTTCTTACCGAGTGATTATTGCGCTAGACTTTAAATATTGTGTCCGCGGACAGGACAGGACAGTCCGCGGACGTGGACAGGAGCTCAAGTCCTAGTTTCGCTGGTTATTTGGTTTGAAACGGAGGTCAGTGGCGTGTAAGATCAGCCAGAGTCGACCCAGCTCTAAATGGGTATCTGAAGAAATCCGGGGAAGGTAAACAGGAAGGATGTACGAAAGCACGGATGGTTGACCCCCAATATTGAATATATTATAGTTTTGAATTTTAATTTTTAAAGCATGATGAAGGTGTCCACGTATTTTTTTTTATTATCATAGCCAATCACTTTTCGGACATAATTTACTGTAATATTTAAAGGTAAGTAGTTCAGCTGGGTGAACAAAACTTAGAGATTTTCAGTGTTAACATTTGGACTGATTACAGAAATATTCGTCCCCTGGCTTAACTACATTCTTAATTATCAAGGACATTTTTTTCCGGAAGGCGATTGTTTGCCCTAGCTCTGAATTTTAAGGACACAAATTTTTAGACTCAGACACTAAAGTTTTTCAGTACCCCTGCGAGTAGAACAATTTTTCAACTTGCAGATGTGCTCAATTTTATAAGCACCTTTCCCTCCCTAGAAGATTGTAATTTTGGAATAAAACATGTTTGTGTGAAGGAAAAGTAGGTTCAAACCTCAACCTGAATTAGTCTAAAAAGTAGGCCTTTTTAAGCGTCGCTAGAAAACAGTGGCGGATCCAGGGGGGGGGGGAGCGGGGGGTGCCCCCCCAAGCGTAGTCTAAAGTAGTGTAATTTACTTAATTAACTCAAGTTTGCGTTAACTAAACTTGCTCCTAACGCAAGTTTATCGGATCAATCTATTTTGCGCCCCGCTCTAATTTTTTTTCGGATCAACCTATTTTACGCCCCCCCCCCCCAAAAAAAAATCCTGGATCCGCCCCTGCTAGGAAAAGTTGTATTTTGGTTTGCCGCGTGTCACCGTCTTTAAGCTCATTAAATTTTTTAAGTACCACTGATAAAATCAAAAGAGGTACAAAGAGGTACTAAGTAAAAAAAGAGGTACATCACTGTTTCTCATGCAAAAAAGTGATTTCCCTGTTGTTCAATATCCTCATCTTCTTATTACCATCAACTTTAATTACCACGACGGTAATTCTCCCATTTCTGATATTTTCGGCTATGAGGATTCCGAATTTAGCGTCGCACTTGCATTTTAGAAATGGAAAATTAAAATGGTCCGTAATTGATTTGAAGAGCTTTCATTGACTCTAATCTGTTCCCAATTATTCTCTACCAATACTAGGCTTACAGAATTTTTGCGAAATTCCTGCTGCAGATAGAAGAAACTGCTGTTCCCAGTTCTATATTTTCGAATTTTAATAAATTATGCCTAAACTCTTGATTCTGATTGGCCACTCACAAATTTTATGTTTCAAAGTTAAACAATGTTAAATTTGGGAATTACAAACGGCCTACGTAATTGGAGCTGTATTCGTACGTAGTTTTGATTTTTATCGCCAAGTGTGACTATAATGTGATCCGGGGATAAGTCTAACTGTTTACTGAGTGAAAGTCACAAGAGTCGGGCTGCAAAACACAGTTTTCTTTGACCTTTTGGAATTGCACATTTATAAGCAATGCTCTGGCTTTTACTGAGAAAGGTTATCGTTTTAGCCCCAATTTTTAGCATTAAAAGTTCTATAAATAAGACTCAAACCAGAAAAAAATGCAGGTCGTTTAATTTTTAGTTTTAAAGTTGTAGTTATTTTCAGTTTTGCACTACGGCTTTCTTTTGCAGAGAAGTGCACGTGACAGCGTATCCTGTGAATCTCACACAAAGTCAATAATTTCCTCCAGCCGGGGAATAAGCACTGAAACTCAAACATCACCTGTGTCATCTCCCCATTCAACCCGTAGACATCATCACCATCGTCATGGAAATGGCTCTGGAGAGTGTCAGATCGTTGAAAGACAAAGAAGCAGTCGACGACAATGTCCAAGCTCTGGTTGGCATCGACGAGCTGGAACACAGGTAATAGCTATTTTGAGATTGGCTACTTTGGCTAATTACTCCTTGGCTTATTTGGCTACTTACTCCTTGGCTACTTTGCAATTCTATTGACCACTTTTGTTACTTATTTCTTGGGGATAAAGCAGTCCCTTGAGAGCCCTGAAGGAGAGGAAACCCCTCCCCTGTCTTCGTGTCCGGTTGGAAAGACTTCCTCTCAAAATATATTTTGAGCTTTTCACGTTTTTTTCATAATGAAAGGTCTTTGGGAACTTGGTTAAAAATAGTTCGTAGCTCATGATTGTGTATAAATCACTTTTCATGGATAACTCCATTCGTTATTTCTTGATTTTAAGAGTTTTCAAGGAAAAAATGAGGGTATCAAAACCTTAAGACGAGCAAGAATTAAGTCATATCTCAATTTCGTCTTAAAACCAGTAGGAGTTACTGTTAATGAATAAATGAAATTTAAAACAAACATAAATTCAAATGAATAATTAAATAAATAATAATAGTAACAGGGACTATTATACTGGATTAAATAAATCCTAAAACGAGCGAGGTTTAAGGGAGAGTAGCCCCTCCCTTATCACAATTATTACAAACCTGTTTGTGATAATTTTTAGCCCCTCCCCTAACCTGTTTGTGATTAATTTTTAGCCCCTCCTCTAACCTGTTTGTGAAGTGTTATACGACTTTGTTTTTTGTTTGCCTTAGGTTTTAAAATGGCTCTTAAGTTTTCTTTGAAAAACTTAATTTTTGGGAGGTGTTTTCTAAAAATTTGTCTTCTTTGTCTCCATTGAGTAAGTTACCATAAAACGCTTTCGGGCGTAACGAATCAATTCAACTGTTTTTTTTCGTAGCTCGTTTTTTCATTGGAGTCCCCTTGTCTCTAACTCCATACCCTATAAGTGTAAGCATATCTAAGGAAACAACATTTGCTGGCTCAGTTACTGGTGCCACATATCGGCATGACAAAACTTGCTAAATAATTTTGGTTCCACTGAGGTCTACCCAGCCTTGTCTACATATCCTGTAAGTTTAAGCCCATGTAGTTTCAAATTTGTTTTCTGCATAGGGGTCCACCTGGTCAAGAAACTTGCTAAAGTTTTTTAGTGTTTTAAAAAATAAAGTTGTGAGACAGAGTCAAACTTTAGCGTAAAGAGCGAGGCGTTGAGGAGGGGACAGCCCCTTTTATATACGGAATAATTTCTGTTCGTTTTAAGTTTTAATGTCGCTCCTTACTTTCAGTTTAAAAAACTTGTTTTTTTTTAATTTAATTTCTGATCGTTTTTTAGTTGATGCAGCTTTGATTTTGGCTCACCGTCATTGAATAAGTAAACAAAATTTGCATAAGAATTTTACTTTTCTTTTGCTAAATGGCTGTCTCTAAATTTGGTTCTGACGTAATTTACAAATTAACTTACGTAACGAACTTCTATATTCGTATATTTTTCTTCTGGCAAAAAATACAAAGTTGCAGATTTTTGCAGATATGATCTTGAAACCTATGTAATCGGGTTTTTTGATACGCTGAATCTGACGGTGTGATTTTCATTAAAATTCTTTCACTTGTAGGGGATGTTTCCCCCCTCTTTAAAAAATCGGGTAAATTTTCTCAGGCTCGTAGCCTTTGATGAGTAATACTAAACTTAATAAAATTTATATATTTAGAATCAGCATTATAAACCCATTCTTTTGATACATTTATTGACATCAAAATTCCGTTTTTAAAAGTTTCGATCACTATTGAGCCGTATCGCTTGTTTTTTTATTGTTTTCTTTTATTACGTACATGTTATTACGTATATGAGGGGGTTCTCCCCTTAGTCAATACCACGCTCTTTACGTTAAAAGTTAAAAAAAAAATTTTAATTCACAAAACCCTGAATCACAAAGGCCGTTTAAATAGAATAGATAGCTCTTTTGAAAGCACTAAAAAAAAACTGTGGCGTAAAGAGCGAGGTATTGACTTGGGGGAGAACCCCCTCATATACGTAATAATTTCTGTTCGTTTTAAGCTCTAATGTTGTTTCTTACTGTCAGTTGAAAAAACTTGTTTTTTTTTTATTTAATTTCTGATTGTTTTTTAAATAATGCTTTTAAATCCGGCGCCCCCTTCATAGAAATGTCCCTTACCCCAAAGAAACATCCTCCACGGAAAGATTCTCCCGAGTAACCCCTCCTCCAGCCCCCCCTCCCACCAGAAAAAAATTCTTCCTGTAAATGTCTGTACACTTCCCAATAATCATTACAATATGTAAGCAATGGGCAAAGTTCATAACTTGCAGCCCTTCCCCTGGGAACTGTGGGGGATTAAGTCATCCTAAAAGACACATTTATTAGATTTTCGACTATGCTGAACAAAATGGCTATCTCAAAATTTTAATTGGGTGACTTTGAGAAAAAAAATGAGCGTGGGAGGGGGCCTAGTTGCCCTCCATTTTTTGGTCACTTAAAAAGGGCACTATAACTTTTAATTTCCGTTTCAATGAGCCCTCCTACGATATTCTAGGACCACTGGGTCAATACGATTACCCTTGGGAAAAAGAAGAAAAAAAAAAAAACAACAAACAAATGAACACGCATCCGTGATCTTTCTTCTGGCAAAAAGTGGAAAATTCCACATTTTTGTAGGTAGGAGCTTGAAACCTCTACAGTAGGGTTCTCTGATACGCTGAATATGATGGTGTGATTTTCATTAAGGTTTTATAACTTTTAGGGGGTCTTTCCCCCTTTTTTCGAAAATCGAGCAAATTTTCTCAGGCGCGTAACTTTTGATGGGTAAGATTAAACTTGATGAAACTTATATTTTTGAAATCAGAATTAAAATCTGATTCTTTTGATGTATCTATCGGTATCAAAATTCCGTTTTTTAGAGTTTCGGTTACCATTGAGCCGGGTCGCTCCTTACTTACAGTTCGTTACCACGAACTGTTTGATTAAATAAAAAAAAAAAACAAGTTTTTTTAACTGAAAGTAAGGAACGACGTTAAAACTTAAAACGAACAGAAATTATTCCGTATATGAAAGGGGCTGTCCCCTCCTCAACGCCTCGCTCTTTACGCTAAAGTTTTTTATTGTTTAAAAAAATAGAGTTGTGAGAAAGTCAAACTTTAGCGTAAAGAGCGAGGCGTTGAGGAGGGGACAGCTCTTCAGTGAGTCATTAGGGCACTTCACTTCACCACGCTTCCTCTGATTTGGCCTGATCTAAATGAAACACGGCTAGTACTTTTGTTTTAAACCATACTTCCTCATGACTAAATTTGTTTAAAAGCATATTTGGTAGCTCTTTGGTATCGTCGAGCTGAACACTGCTGAACCACTTCTTCATGGTAGAGCTATAAAATATGATATTTTATCGTTGTTTTGTTTAAGGGGTCACAAACGTGCCTCCATTTTGGTCGAGTTATAGTCAGACAACTGGAACTTGAATCCCTCCACTTAGAAAGAATGCCACCATGACTGTACTATAACAATTACACAAGCGGATCCTAGGCATCATAAACAGATCACAGGTCAAACGTTTGATTTATATAGCGTATATTTTGCCGGGGATCCGGTGTTTCCTCTCCCCCCAGAAAATTCTCCTCGGAAAATCTCCCCTCCCTCTTGCGAAAACATATTTCCTATGTTAGCTCCAAAACATTCCCTTGAGGAATTAAATAGATAACCGAGTCAAACTCACAATCCTTATTTCAAGTTATGTGTTTTTATTTCTCACAATATCGAATAAAAAGAAAAAGAAAAAATCATCATCATAACCAAGATTACTAAAAAAAAAAAAAAAAAAAAAAAAACAAATGAATGTGGATTTACAAGTTTAATATAAAGGCTTTTTGATGTATTGCTTTTTTATACTCACTCCCGTAAGTCTGAATAATTTTGGATTCATTAAATAAAAAAAGAGAAAACAATTAAAATGTATTTTCTTTTCTGTAAAGTGCAAATAATTGTCTGGTCTTTAGGAGGCATTGGATGCGTTATCCCCACTCCCTTTAATTTCCGCTCGTTTTGAGTTTGACTCGGTTATTTATTTAATTTTTGTCCGTTTTGGGTTTCATTTATTTATTTGTCGAGATTTATGGTAGTTTCATGCTTGAAAAATTATTTGACCTTATTTATGCTCGTCTTTGGTTTAACGTAGCTCTTTATTTTTCTTTGTAAACTTTTTTTGTGGATAGGGTTTTTTAATTAATTTTTGTTCGTTTTCAATTAACATAATCTTTTAAATTGGTAAAAAAAAAATTGTTGTAATCAGGGTTACAGCGGGAGCTAGCAAACTAGTAGGAGATGTTATATAAAAAATAATAAATAGTTTAGAACAAACTCAATAGTAGGAGCAGAAGTAGGGACAGTACTTTTGTCGTTATGAGCATACCTGCACATACAGGGGAGTTCCGTCTAGCTGGAATTGGTCCGATGGATCTTCTTCGGGGAAACATTTAGCCTGAAGATACTCTTTTTTTATTATTTAGCGCACATCTCGGGCAACAAAGGCCGCATCAAGGTGGGGTGGGGTTTGAATCATCCTTCGAAAATTTTGTCCGACTCTTTCAATAGTAGCAAAAGTAGGCTACATGTATACAATTTGTTTCCGTTTTATAAAGCCTTTTTTGTTCCCCCCCCCCCTAAAAAAATCCCTCCCCCGAACCGAAAATACTAGATACGGCCTTGCTGGCAACACTCCCATGAGATAAACTTCAATATTTACTCTGTTTGTCATCTTCCTATCCTTCGTATCGAGTCTGAATTTACGGCTTTGAAATGAGTTTAATAAATGTAAAAACTATTAAAAATAATATAATAAAACTTATAATTTTTATAATTTTGTTTATTTCAAATTGATTGAAAGAAGAATGTGTTATGTGGTATTATTTTTAAGAATAGCACCAGTGCAAATGACTTGTCGTCGATTGCAATCTGGTTTTGCTGATTCACAACATCCAGAACTTCGAGGTCTCAGTTTATTTTTTAAATCTTCTAAGTCAATTTGGGAACCGGGCTAAATGCCATAAATTCTATTTGCCTTTCCATTTGTTGAAAATAGTTGTGTCTCTATGGAACTTAGACATGATTTACTACGAAAAACTTGACAGATAGAAACATTTATTAAATGAAGACTATTGACGTTATTGTGATTGTTTTTGGATGGCTTAAAATTAAATATGTTGCTTGTTTGTTATAAGGTGTACTCATCTAATGTCGAGACCCAGGCCTCAAAGGCCCATTGCTTCCACACCCCTAGAAAACAAACAAAAACGGCACTTGTCTAGAATCCGGTAAGCGCGCGAGAAGTGAAGTTTCGTTAATGCTGATGAAATGAAACAAAATAGGATAAAAATATAATTGTTCATAAACAAATTTGGGCTATACATTTGCACATTAGGGGGTGGGGGGGGGGGGGGTAAAGCATAGCATATATAAAATACGTAACCTAACCCAACCTAGGTACCTTTTAGTCCCCCTAAGCTAGTGTTGTAAAATTATCGTAAAATAAAAACTCGGTAAGTAAAATTGGTAAAATAAGGTAAAATAAGCTACTCCATTGGAAATACAGGGTAAAATTGGTGTTTTACATTTGCCCTGTAGCTACAAGACCAGTTGAGCTATTCTTTTTAAGCATAACTTACAGCTTTCAATTAAATTTTTTAATGATTCTGATTTGCCTGGACTTAAAAAAGGTAATGCCCCTCCATCTAGAGTTAAAATCAATTTAATTAACTGTCTAGTTTATCCCTTTGGTAATCTTGTGCCTAGGGTAATACCTCAGCAATTAGACAGTGCCTTATTTCGGATATATATTTTTTACATAAATATATATATATATATATATATATATATATATATATATATATATATATATATATATATATATATATATATATATATATATATATATATATATATAATATATATATATATATATATATATATATATATATATATATATATATATATATATATATATATATATAATAAATACATCAAATTTACATTTATTTAAGAATAAAATCATGTCTGTCATTTTTTTTCTACATTTAACCTAAGAAATGTTGCCTCAACAGCCTCGCATATTTAAAGAACCGCATTCAGCTTCATTCCTCATATCATATACATGTTATTTTTCGTTTATTTATAAAAGTACCAAATACAAGTAAAAAAGAAGTTTCTAACACTTTGATTAACTAAGCACTGGGTGATAATAGCGGAACATTCTGTCACTTTCAGTCATTAAGACTGTCTTCAACAGGATTTGCTTGCAAATCTAGCTCCTCTCCTTCAGACTTAGATTCTGGTTCAGATAACCGTGCCTGTTCTGAACCCTCCATCCCCCCCCCAAAAAAAAGGAAAAGAAACGAAAGTCCTGGACGCTAAGGATTATATATCAATTTCTACCTCCACCCTCCCATCGGCTTTCCCTTAGATAATGCAATACGATTGCCCCTGACTTAAACAGGAGAGTAGAATTTTCAATTTCCTCTCCCGGAATTATCCAAGGCCCTTGGATAATTCCAGATTCCCCTTTGGACCAAGGGGGAAATAGGGAGTAATTTTCGAGGGGGGGATAAATGCCAGCTCCCGGGGAAAAGACGATATGAATACAAGATTTCTCGGCGATGTGCAATATCCAACAAAAATGAGGATATTAAATCTGCTTTGGCCCTCCACATTGTTAAAAATCCAGAGCATAAAGTTCTTTTTTGATGAGACAACTTTAATATTTGAGGCAAATGACTTCACACATTTTCAATATTATATTTTGAAGTTTAGTGTGTATTAACCATGGCCCAGTAAGGCTTTTAGTGTTAATAAATCCTATCATATCATTCTTTTAGGAAGGCAATTGAAAAAAAAAAAAATCCATAAATAGAGACCTTGCTTTGAATAAAGATACTGGAGATATTCCTATAAACCCAATTTACAATAACTTATAATTAAAGGATTCAAATAAAATTTTTCTTCAGCTTAAATTAAGATCATCATACCACACTTTTAATGAAAATTAGGCCAGTAGAGAAGCTAAGTCAGTCACTAAGCAGAGAATTTTTGTCCGATCTATTTGATGAATATAGTCTGTCATTTATTCTGGCTTGTTTTTGGTTTGTTTAATTCAAATGTTTGTTTAATTTAATTCTTGTATTCAGAGGTAATTTTGATATACTTGTGTGCCTATGCAGCCACCTTTGAGGAAGAAGAGGTGGATACAAGTAACTTTACTGAAAACAAGTAAACCCTTATTTAGATTATTTGAAAAAAACTACGTTTTCTAAAGAGTTAAAGAGGCTGAGTCACAAGTTCGAACCTTAAAAAGTACAGGGATTAGGAGGTGCAGTTGGGGGGCTGCCGCCCCCCAAACCCCCGCTTCCGTATATGAAAGGGGCTGTGCTCTCCTCAACGCCTCGCTCTTTACGCTAAAGTTTTTATTGTTTAAAAAAAAGAGTTGTGAGAAAGTCGAACTTTAGCGTAAAGAGCGAGGCGTTGTGGAGAGCACAGCCCCTTTCATATACGGATGCGGGGGTTTGGGGGGCGGCAGCCCCCCAACCACACCTCCTAATCCCTGTTTTTAAGGTTCGAACTTGTGACTCAGCCTCTTTAACTCTTTAGAAAACGTAGTTTTTTTCAAGTAATTTCTGCATGTTTTTGTACAGTTTATTACTTATTATTGCTTGACTAACTGTTAGCTGATCTTTTCAGGAGTTAAAGATGGGGGGGGGCTGCCGCCTCCCAAACCCCCCGCTTTTAAAGATTCTTATGTTAAGGCTTTTAATTCCTGAATACTCAAATCAAATGCACAGTAAGATTTTCTTTTTTCAACTTTTCTTCGAGCATGTGGATATACGGCATGTTATCAAAGCAGTGGAGACTTACCTGTAACCTGAAGGCCGACTGTGATATTCTTCTGGAGACGCCTGTTGAGCCGAAGGATTTAATAGATTGGATTTAAAAAAGAAACTGAGTTTCTTTTTTAAACTTTAAATTCAGTATATAAAAAATTTTCTCTCACAGGGAATCGAACCCGGATCTTCCGCCTGACAGTCAGGAACAGCGACCATTGTACCACAGAGACACTTGTTATATTATTTTAGTCTCTCGTTTCTATTTTTGACGCAAGCAAATCCCCACAAAACTTGATATTTGGTTTTTGGAAAATAGGGAAGAAAGGATCGGATTGAGCTGAAATTTCGAGGATAAGCTCCCGGGCCCTAGGAAAGCTTAACCTCTAAATTTCAGCCCAATCGGACAACGTTAAAGGGGGCTGTGGTCGGAGGGTCGAAACTTCCGGCCCACTTTTACCCATGAAGATAAAGTCGGAGGGGGGTGAAATTTTGCACGTTTCTTAGTTGGAGCTTGGGCTACAAAATGCGATCACCGCTGTCTCTCTGCGACCGCTAGGACCGGAAATCGCTTAACATTGTGGTGGGTCGCCTCTTTAAAGAGGCACAAGTGTGCCTTCTTGAAATCGTATTTATACGTTGAGTGATTAACTTTTGAATGATGATGTTTCCGATCCTAACGGAGGGACAGAACCATTCCTAAAGGAAAAGTTTGTTTATATACCCTTATACTGATCAATGACATCGTTTGTCATAAATTACGTCCTCATTTAAAAATCAGATCTATCTATAGTTGGTGTTTTTGGATTTTGATTGAACAAAATATTATCACGTCTAAGACTGAAGAAAATGGCAAATCAAATCAAAGCAAAATCTACAATAAAATCATTAAATTACTAAATATTCAAATTCTTTTTGTGAAATTTTACCCCATAGCTATGCTTAAATTGGACTGATATTCGAGTTTCGTTTAATTCTTCAAGTTAACAAAAAAAAAAAAAAAAAAAAAAAAATGCGTTTACCGTGATTGGCGTGAGTGCTAACTCGGAGTTGTAAAAAAAGGAAAAATGTTTGCTTTCACGTTTTAAACGTCACTAAAACGACACATTTTCATTTCTGTTGTCTATTGTTTGCTTGGTATTCACCGTTAATATAATCATGACTAAATATCAAAATCATATCCAGTGCCTCTTGTTACTTCCTGAGAATCTCACTTCATATTATGTAATTGCCTAGCTTTTTTCCAAAAGAAGAACAAAATACAAAATGTTTTCACGTTTTGAAAAATGGTGAAATCTACCTTTTTTACTTTTCGCTGATTGTATTTTATATTCATCGCTGATTTATTCATTACTAAAATGCATAAATTATTCCCAGTGCTGTGTTTTCACTTAAAAAGTCCAACGTGATTTGGAGTTGTTTTTGTTTTTGACTTTAATAATTTACGTCGTCTGACAAATCCAGGAGTCTAATATCTGATAAAGCATTTAATGCTGGTTATTTATTACCTATTCTTTTCCAGGACTCTGGCCGATCTAGCGATTCTGGTTCAATATGTTTGAGTCGGACCTCCCTTGAAGCTACCATACTGGGAAAATTAGATTCTCCGAGGCGAGATAGGGAAAATCAAGAATTGAAATATCCCTTTTCTGAGCCCTCCGCTGTGAGGAAGTACAAAGAAGGAAGCATGCGAAGTCTAGATAAAGTAACATCTCCCATCAAATCTGAAAGTGTTAGAGCAAGTAGACAGAGAAGTCTAGATACTGATAAACATCGCTTGTTTGATTATTATCATGAAAGACCAAAGGAGGGTTCCCTGTCGCGAAGTTTGTCTTTTATGCAACAGAGAGTTGATGAAGACAAAAGTGGCTCTTTGACCCCTCAGTCGAGGCGCAAGTTGCACAATTCTGGATCCGGTGAATTTAAAAATGAAAGCTTAGACAGCTTGTGCACTCCTATGATTCATCGAAAGATCCGTTCTCTTGAGACGGGAAAAACGCGCGAATTTGGGAATCGGCGATTGCTTGATAAATTGAGGGATTTGAGTGGCAGCTTTAATTCTGATTCAAGTCCAAGTCCTTCAAGCCCAAAGTGTGAATTTTCATCAGTTTTTAGTACTCATGACAGTGGGAATTCAACATTAAACGAAAAAGATTCGTTGAGTATGTTTAGAGGGCGGTGTAGTGCTGACAGTTCCCCCCATTCTCAAGTTGATTCTGGCCTTGCTACGACTGGGAGTAGAGCATCACAGGATAGTAATCCAACTAAAAGTATATCTTCAACCCGAAGCTCTGAAAAATTTGATACCTCAAGAAGTGTGGAATCAAATCGGGGATCAGAGGTTGAAGTAAAATCCGAAAAAAAGTCGAGCGATTCTACGAGTGATTCCACTGCAAAGAATTCGTCACCTTCGACTAATCCGGATTCGGCATCTCCTCTTTATGGCAATATTGAGTCGTACAAGCCCGGTTTGGATGATAGTGGAGAATCTCATTTACTTCCTTTGCAGCAGTATATACTAGAGCAAGTAAGTAGTTTTTTCTTACTTTCTAGATATTGTATACTACCAAGGCCGTTGCCATGGGAGGGGGTTTGCACCCCCCCCCCCCTGAAAGTTCTGTCTGACTCGTAAAAAAGAATATACAAACAATTTTTTGATGCGTATTTTAATTTTTTTTTTGTACCTCCACTCCCCGCTGAACAAAAATCCTGGACATTGCAAATAAAATCTGTTAATGCGGGAGTTTCCCATCAAAACGACGAAGTAAAGCAATTAACAATGAGAAAGGAAATTGAGGAAAACAATGAAGGGAAAGGAGCATAATGACACAAAAGAAAAAGGATTAAAAAGAGGAGTAAGGAGTAAAAGGGGAAGAAGTAAAACGACTAAATTGTCAAGTTTAAAATGTTCGAGGAGGCTTAAATCAGAAATGTTTACCTCATTGGGTCAAAACATCAAAAGTTTCTTACATGCCTATAATAGTGACGTCAGTTGGGGGGGGGGTGGTTCTGGCCTCTCTTACACCCGGGGCAAAATCTTGATTAGCGTCCCCCGTCCTGTCTTCCAAAAATTCGCAGGTCAAATTTCAACGAAGTTTTCATTTATTAACAAAATTTTTAATTATTAATAAAATCTGAATATGACATATCACAAAAAACATTTAAAATTAAATCAATTCGGTCTACTTACCCTTGTTATCAAGGAATGGTGATGTATGGGAAAAATGAAAATCATGGATTGAATTTCCTTGTACGCATTGCCAACTGCATCCTCTACTTTATTGTAATAAAAATGAAATTTCAATTCCTCTAATAAAAATGAAATTTCAGTTCCTCTAAAATAAATGAAAAATGTCATAAAAACGAAATTATTATAACTGTTAGACTATTTATTTGAAATTTCGTCCCTAAAATTTCTTGGACCTAGCCTTGACCGACCCCTGGCACTCGGCACGCGGAAAGCTTGTTTATATGGCATTCTTGAATCGCACATTGGCATTTTTATCATGTTATTATTTAGTTTTTAGTCATGGGATGGCAAATCAGCAATTTCAATTGAATTAAGAAAGTCCGGCTTGAATTCAATTCTTCCTTTCTGTTTATCCTTCACAGAATCATAACTTATTCAGGATTTGCATTTTCTTGGGAGACAATCGGCAATTTCACCATATATTTTACTTACTTCTTTTTTGAGTGGCGCTTAAAATAGCACATTCCTTCATTCCATTGTAATATTGATTACATTGCGAATGCTTCCTATTTGATTGGTCATGCTTGTCGCGTGTCTTCTAACTGCAGATTTTGTTTGCATCATTTTGACTTGTGGCTCATTGTGATTCTCACTATGGCAAATCTGCTAAGTGCAAATTTTGTCGTGCATTCATTTTGTTGGCGATTTGTTCTGATTCTCGCTATTACTTTTCTTTTAACTGCAGATTTCGTTGCCCTCCATTTTCGATGTGATTCTCATTTCACTGAGAACCAAATGTGTAAGACAGATTAAACTATAGAAAGAAATGTAACGAGCTACAGAAAAACTTGTGTATCTTCACACTTTCATGTCTTTCCTCAGGAAAAAATCAAATGGTTTAAAGTAGTAAGCTGCATTATTTTTCCCAAAAATCAGTTAAGACGATTTGTGAAAACGCGGCAAAGGCAGTTGACTGGCCAAAGAAAAGGAATTATTTTATTCTCTAATTCGAATTAATGATACATTTGACGAAAGTACTGAAAATTTTACTTTCAGAATCAGGGTTGCAGCGGTAGTGGCAACCTAGGAAGAGACTATCACGTCCCATACGAAGAAATAAAACAGCCCATAACTTCAAAAAATAGTGTCAGATTGAACTACAAAGTGCACCGTTAGAACCGCCTTGTCTGAAACCCCTATTAAAGAAACTTACAACCCCTTGGCTTGAACAACAAGGAAAATCCATTGACTTGAAAAACAAGCAAATTGCTCATTATCATGATATTTCGCATCGACAGCATCTTTGTTTTTTTTTTTTTTTTTGCTTTTTTCTACTTAAAAGAATGGGTTGACTGAAACTAAAAAAGAAAATCAATCTGAGAATCTGTTAATAACTTATTTAAGAAAATATCATCGATGAAAAAATTGGGCATAATAGTCTACAGTTAGGATTCATTCCTTGCAACAGGCGGGATTAAACCTCAGTCCTGAAAGTTTCCAGCGTTCCTCTATCCGCTACGCTCTTACAAGGTGTTCGGTCTGGATATTCAGTAAATTGATGATATGGATAGAAGAGATAATTAGGTCCTCTTGGAGAAAAAATGACATCATAGTTCAGACAAATAACCATCACTGCAACCATGATGTCGCTCTTTATTTCACGTTTAAGAGTAACCAAATTCTGCTATTTTAATGCACATACTGTTTCTAGGCTACCAATTCTTAGAGTTTCGGCTTCTGGCGCAACAATTCCCCCTTGCTTGAAGTCATGATTTTAAAGATCCTTATGCAGGGCCATATCCAGAATATTTTTCCGGGGTGGGTTTTTTTACTTAAGATTTTTTTTTTTTTTTTGGGGGGGGTACACAAAACAACTAAAAAACGCATAAAAATTTGTTTATAACCATTTTTGTTACGATTTTCCGAGTCAGAAAACATGTTTGGGGGTTCAAGCCCCCTAATCCCCCTCCCATGCCCTGGGTACGGCCTTGTCTTTATGTATATACAACTTGGGTTTTACTGATATTAAATTAGAGAAACAATTTTTTTTTAAACGAAAGTAAAGAGCGATCTTAAAGGTGAAAATGAACAGAAATTACTCTGTATTTGAGGGGGATGCCCTCTCCTTGACCCCTGCTGTCCACGCTAAGGTTTTATAATACTATGCTGAAAGGATATATGTGCAATAGGTGTACAACCAATTGTCTTTTAAAACATTTCGACCAAAACTTATATTGTTTAAAGGTATTGCAAATCAATCCAGTGTTTTATTCTTGATATATTGTGGGAAATACTGTTTATTCCATTCCGATTGAACTTGTGCCTGATTCACAAACTTAGGTTATATAAAAGTTGTTCTTTTCTATTTTAAATTAACTAAAAAAACAGACACGTTTGTGTTTCTAGAGCCCTGTTCAGAATCGTCCATTTAGAAGAGGGGGGGGGGGAATTCTTGCCCAAGCCTTACAATTTATTCTCCGTCCAAAGCTTTGAAAAATTCGTTTGTTGTCTATTCCTGTTAAAAAAAAGTATCTTTTTTTGTATTTTCATAGAAAAATTTGACAAAACGACAAAATTGCCTCCCCTATATTTAAAAAATGATTATCTTCCTCCTTCTTTTTTCATTTTTTGAACTGGCACCATTGTTTCTGTTCCTATTTTAGGGATAAGATGCGTTTAAAAGTGAAATATAAAGTATGAAATAAATCCACATAATCCAGTTTGATCAAGTGTCATTCTTGAATTACGCATTAGCATAATTATTTTGTCATTCTTTAGTTTTAAGTCATGGGGTGACAAACCTGTAATATAAATTGAATGAAGAAATTCCGGCGTAAATTTAATTCTTCCTTCCTGTTTATCCACAGTTTCAGCGTTTTCAGAACCGATCGACAGTTTCAGCATGAATCCATTCTTCATGTGTTTCTCTTAATACTGCAGTCTTTCTGGCAAAAAATTTGATATAGTGACATGCTTTCATTTACGACCTGCTGGTTTTTATCACGTATGTTTAATAGCAATAATAATATGAGATCGTGTTAATTCTTTGTTCCATTCTAGTGCTCTTTCTGCTCTGTGAATTCTATGCTAATTAACCCAATGCTTAAGAACCATGAAGATCTCCATTCAACTTACAATTTAATAAATTCTACTAAAGTATGATATAGTCTTAGTCAAGGCCGTACCCAGAGGGGGTGTTAGGGAGGGTTTGACCCCCCCCCAACGGAAATGTTTGTTTGACTCGTAAAAACGTAACAGAAATGGATATAAACAAATTTTGTATGCGTTTTTTGAGTTTTCTTTGTGTCCCCCCCCAAAAAAAAAAAAATCTTTGTGTAAAACCCCCTCCGAAAAAAATCTTGGGTACGGCCTTGGTTTTAGTGTTTGTTTCCAACCAGAAAATGGGTAATATGCTTTGTTTTTGTGCTGGGCGAGTCTTAGAGTAATGATAAGAAATAATAAAGAAAAGAAACAAGTTAAAAATTCAGCAATTACAAAATGTAGAATTTGATAGAATCAATGGATCTACGAGATTGCTTCTCAATTTGGAATAAGATATCATCTTATTGTTTGTCTTCAACCAGGAAACCAGCAATAGGCTTCAATAAATATAATAATTAGCAAGAAATTAGTGAAAATGCTTCTCAATTCAAAATATGGCACTTCTATGATAAACTCCCTACGGCTCAAGTTAGTTTCTTACTAAACTAACTTTTCGTTAGTTGCTTTCAGCTTAGCGTGAGACAAGACAAAGAGAAGTGATATAAAAGATGGAAAATGTATAATTTGGGCTATATATTTCCCATTAGGGGGGGGGGTGGAATAGTATTTGGACAGTGTGAAGTTAAAAAACAATTCTTACTAAATATATACCTCAAATTTGTTTCTAAAGTATTATATTTTTATCTTACTTTGGTATATCTCGTTATGATTGAGCGTCAGAAAAACTTATTAGAAGAATATTAGGTCGAGGGTATATCATTCAAGTACCCAAAATATGATTTCATCTTAGTGTTTAGCTTAAACCAGAAAGTTATTAGTTCATAAATATAATATAATAATTCCATAAATTATAATAATAAATATATCCATAAATATAATAATAATACGAGGCAGATCTGGTCTTCCTACACTATTAAGTTGATATTTCGGAACCAACATGGTATTCAATTTGAGAATGAAATCTTTTGAGTTACGGAGTGCTGTTACAGTCGCTTCCATAAATATAATAATAATAGTCAAATAATAATCAAAACTGCAAATTGTAGAATTTTGATAGAACCAAAGAATTAACGAGATGGCTTTTTTCGAGTTTTTTTTACCATTAGTCAAGTTCCGGAAAGGAATGCCCTAGATAAATGAAGTTTGCTACATTGTTGTCTTTTTAGTGCCATAAATTTTTGGCTTGTCAAGCTGGTAAATTTTGTAGAAACACCCTTGGGATGAAAGTTGGGAGTGTCACAGTAGATTTTTGACATTTAGTGTATGCACCATTTGCGTTTTGCCGGATGCTGGAAACGAAGGCAGACACTTTGAAACTTTCTCTTGAATGATGTCTTTTAATTTAAACTGTAATTGCTTTAATTTTGTATTCGAAAGTTAGGTATATTTGAAATGGTGGGAATTAATAAGATGTTATCAGTAAATTTAAATTATATAATGATATGTGAACTTTGTTGCTAGTATTCCTAATTTTACACAAATTGGCTTTCCCGAATCAAAACGTAGACTTTAAGTTGAATACAAAAAAGTATCCTTAATTAATGCTTATTATGCCAGTTAAGAGCTTTATGTAGCTCAGAATCTATATTTTAGGATAGTTTTGCAGAGTTTCGTGCATTTTAATTTTGTTTTTTTTTTCTTTTTCCATTTACCCTTAAGACTGAGCCTGTGTACACCTTTATGGTATTTTTGTGTTTACGGTTTTTGATGACTCATTGCTTTATAGATTTACCAGGGGTGCTACCATTTCGAACAACCGTCACAAGCAACAAACGTCATAAAATCCAACTGTCAGAACAATCAACCGTTACAACATCCCAAAAATTTTTTACTTTCCGTACGATTAGTCCAATGGCTCATCCTGGCTTTCGAAAACTTCTTTTCTTTTTTCGAAAACTTCGTCTTCTTTTCTGTTTCGCTTGAATTTGGCTTAAATTGCGAACATATAATAAGTAATAATTTTTTTTTTTTACCGTCTATTCAACAAAAAGCGTATAAATAACCACACACAAAAAAAAACAATAGACAAACATCCAAAATCGCAAAAATTATTGATAAAAAACTAACGGAAAAAGAAAATTACGACTTAACAGCCCACCAAAAGACTGCAACCAGCAGAGTGTCATTTGGGACAGCAACGTGGCAGTTGACAACAACTTTGTAACTCGAAAGATTTTTTCCTCAAATTGAATGCCATCTTGGTTCCGAAATATCAACTTAAATGTGAAGGAAAACCAGATCCGCCTCGCATCACAAACGGTGAAAAGCTGTAAACATCAAACAATCAGAAAGGGATTAGAAGCAGAAAAATAATTTATAAATATATCATAATTTTTTTTCCTTTTGTTGTTGCTTGGTTCCGAAATATCAACTTAAATGTGAAGGAAAACCAGGTCCGCCTTGCATCACAAATGGTGAAATTCTGTAAACATCAAACAATCAGACAGCTTAATCAACTAGGTTAGACAGCAATCAGGGTAGAAGCACAGAAACAATTTTTAAATATATCATAATTTTTTTTCCTTTTGCTGTTGCTTTTGTTGTGCGTAGTACAGAAAGGACTGTTTCAACTCTCCATAACTCAGAACATTTTATTCTCAAACTGAATGCCATCTTGGTTCCGAAATATCAACTTAAATGTGAAGGAAAACACGATCCGCCTCGCATCACAAACGGCGAAAAGCTGTAAACATCAAACAATCAGACAGCTTTATCTACCAAGTTAGACAACAATCAGGTTAGAAGCACAGAAACAATTTTTAAATATATCATAATTTTTTTTTTCCTTTTGCTGTTGCTTTTGTTGTGCGTAGTACAGAAAGGACTGTTTCAACACTCCATAACTCAGAACATTTTATTCTCAAACTGAATGCCATCTTGGTTCCGAAATATCAACTTAAATGTGAAGGAAAATACAATCCGCCTCGCATCACAAACGGCAAAAAGCTGTAAACATCAAACAATCAGACAGCTTTATCAACTAAGTTAGACAACAATCAGGTTAGAAGCACAGAAACAACTTTTAAATATATCATAATTTTTTTTTCCTTTTTCTGTTGCTTTTGTTGTGCGTAGTACAGAAAGGACTGTTTCAACACTCCATAACTCAGAACATTTTATTCTCAAACTGAATGCCATCTTGGTTCCGAAATATCAACTTAAGTGTGAAGGAAAACACAATCCCCCTCGCATCACAAACGGCAAAAAGCTGTAAACATCAAACAATCAGACAGCTTTATCAACTAAGTTAGACAACAATCAGGTTAGAAGCACAGAAATAATTTTTAAATATATCATAATTTTTGTTTCCTTTTGCTTTTGTTGTGCGTAGTACAGAAAGGACTGTTTCAACACTCCATAACTCAGAACATTTCATTCTCAAACTGAATGCCACCTTGCTTCCGAAATATCAACTTAAATGTGAAGGAAAACACGATCCGCCTCGCATCACAAGCGGCGAAAAGCTGTAAACATCAAACAATCAGACAGCTTTATCTACCAAGTTAGACAACAATCAGGTTAGAAGCACAGAAACAATTTTTAAACGTATCATAATTTTTTTTTTCCCGCTGTTGCTTTTGTTGTGCGTAGTACAGAAAGGACTGTTTCAACACTCCATAACTCAGAACATTTCATTCTCAAACTGAATGCCATCTTGGTTCCGAAATATCAACTTAAATGCGAAGGAAAACACAATCCGCCTCGCATCACAAACGGCAAAAAGCTGTAAACATCAAACAATCAGACAGCTTTATCAACTAAGTTAGACAACAATCAGGTTAGAAGCACAGAAATAATTTTTAAATATATCATAATTTTTTTTTTCCTTTTGCTGTTGCTTTTGTTGTGCGTAGTACAGAAAGGACTGTTTCAACACTCCATAACTCAGAACATTTTATTCTCAAACTGAATGCCATCTTGGTTCCGAAATATCAACTTAAATGTGAAGGAAAACACGATCCGCCTCGCATCACAAACGGCGAAAAGCTGTAAACATCAAACAATCAGACAGCTTTATCAACTAAGTTAGACAACGATCAGGTTAGAAGCACAGAAACAATTTTTAAATATATCATAATTTTTTTTTTCCTTTTGCTGTTGCTTTTGTTGTGCGTAGTACAGAAAGGACTGTTTCAACACTCCATAACTCAGAACATTTTATTCTCAAACTGAATGCCATCTTGGTTCCGAAATATCAACTTAAATGCGAAGGAAAACACAATCCGCCTCGCATCACAAACGGCAAAAAGCTGTAAACAGCAAACAATCAGACAGCTTTATCAACTAAGTTAGACAACAATCAGGTTAGAAGCACAGAAACAACTTTTAAATATATCATAATTTTTGTTTCCTTTTGCTGTTGCTTTTGTTGTGCGTATTACAGAGAGGACTGTTTCAACACTCCATAACTCAGAACATTTCATTCTCAAACTGAATGCCATCTTGGTTCCGAAATATCAACTAAACATAATTTTTTTTTTCCTTTTGCTGTTGCTTTTGTTGTGCGTAGTACAGAAAGGACTGTTTCAACACTCCATAACTCAGAACATTTCATTCTCAAACTGAATGCCATCTTGGTTCCGAAATATCAACTTAAATATGAAGGAAAACCAGATCCGCCTCGCATCACAAACGGTGAAAAGCTGTAAACATCAAACAATCAGAGAGGGATTAGAAGCACAGAAACAATTTTTGAATTTATAATAAAATTTCTTTTGTTTTACTGTTGTTTTTGCTGTGCATAGGACAGAAAAGACTGTAACAGCACTCCGTAACTCAAAAGATTTCATTCTCAAGTTGAATACCATGTTGGTTCCGAAATATCAACTTAATAGTGTAGGAAGACCAGATCTGCCTCGTATCACAAATATTAGAAATATTAACAAACAGGGAGGAGGTTAGACGCACAGAAATAATTTTTAACTATACCATAAAATTGATTTCCTTCTGCTTTTGCTATGCTTAGGAGAAAAGGGACTGTTTCAGCACATATGGCTCAAAGAATACAGCAGAAAATACTAAAAACCACGTTATTAAAAATGTTCTGCAGGTTACTCTGCTATACATGGTAAACTTTCAAAAGCAAATTTGAATTTAAATCCTCAAATACAAATTATCCTCACTAAAAGTCTGAAATAGTTAATTTCTCCAGACCAAGTGAACCAAAACGAAGCCTCAATATTCGGGTTTGCACCTTCACTTTTACAGTTTTTTTCATGTATTATTTTTTTTTTCTCTTCAAAAAAGCTTTTCGCGCGAAATTCTAAAAATTATGGTTTCTTATCCTGTAAAAATATGATTTTGTAAGATAAGGCCTTTTATTTTAGGCTCAACGATGCTGTAAAAAAAAAAAAAAAAACAAAAAAAAAAACAGATCTATTGATTTAGAACTAAACATGCTCGTGCATGAAATTTATTTGATAAACTTAATTAGCATTCTGAAAGAAGTGTTACTTTAATGGCAAAGCTGTTTGACAATCGATTGGCTGACTCTTTGGATGATTAAATAAAAAAAAAACAAGTTTTTTCATCTGACAGTAAGGAGCAACATTAAAACTTAAAACGAACAGAAATTACTACGTATATGAAGGGGTTTGTCCCCTCCTAAATACCTCGCTCTTTACGCTCAGGTTCCAATTTTGGGTATTGTGCTAAAATCCAGGACACATGCAAGTAGTGAAGTTTGGTTAATGCTAATGAAATAAAACAAAATAGGATGAAAATATAATAGTTTATGAACAAATTTGGGCTATGTATTTGTGCATTAGGGTGTGGGTGGAGGTAAAGTATTTCCATGTCAGCGTGTTCCATATTTAATATATGCTATGTTTTACCCCCACCCCCCTAATGTGCAAATAGGCCGTTTAGTAGTAGTAGTTTAATTAGAATATAAACTCTTTTAAAATTACTAAAAAAAAAAATTAGCGTAAGGAGCGAAGTATTGACGAGGGGGTGACCCCCCTCATATACGTAATAATTTCTGTTCGTTTTAAGTTTTAATGTTGCTCCTTACTTTCAGTTGAAAAAAATGTTTTTTTTCTAATTAAAGTCAAACTTTAGCGTAAAGAGCAAGGTATTGAGGGGGGGGGGACAAACCCTTCATATACAGGATAATTTCTGTTCGTTTTCAGTTTTAATGTTGCTCCTTGCTTTCAGATGAAAAAACTTGTTTTTTTTTTATTTACGTCCTGATCGTTTTTCAATAGTGCTGATAAATCTGGCTCGCCCTCCATGAAAAATTCCCTCCCCCTACGGGAAACTTCCATTGAAAGCTCCTCCCACGCAAAATACCCCCTCCCCCATAAAATCCCTTCCGGGTAATTACATCCTCGCTGGAAATCCCCTCCCCCTCCGTAAAATGTTTTGCAGAAGACTCAGCCTAAAAAAATCTCCTTGGCATATTTTCATTTGAAAAGACTTTTAAGTTCTAATAGTCTTTCCGATCATTCCGGAAATCCCCCTTCCGTGGAAATTGTTTCCCGGAAATCCTAACACGCTGAAAATTTTCCCCGGGCAATTCCCCCAGAACATTTCCACATGCAAAATTGAGTAGGCAAAGAGAAAGTAAGACTAATAAAAAGAATTTCGTATAGGATTTCTGTCAAATCACCCAGTGTAAAATTTTCCCTGGAAAGTTCACTCTCGGAAATTTCCATCCGCACGGAAGATTATCCCCATGGAAACCCATCCCAAGTACAAAATTCCCCCCCCCCCCGAAAAATCTCTGTACGATTTCCAATAACAAATACTATACGTAAAGAATGGGTAAATTTTACAACTTAGAGACCTATCCCTAGGGGCTGGGGGGGGGTCATGTTATCCTCAAAGGCATGTTTTTTTTACTTTTCAACTATGCTGAACAAATGGCTATCTTCAAATTTTGGTCGGGCGATTTTGGGGAAAAGGGGCGTGGGAGGGGGGCTAGTTACCCTCCACTCTTTTTCTCACTTAAAAAGAGCACTAGAACTTTTGATTTCCGTTCAAATTAACCCTCTCCGGATATTCTACGATCATTGGGCCGGTACGATCACCCCGTGGAGGAAAAACAACAACAACAATAACAAACAAGAAAAAAAAAAAAAACAAACAAACACCCATCTGTCATATTTCTTCTGACAATAACTACAAAATTCCACATTTTTGCAGTTAGTAGCTTGAAACCTCTGCAGCATAGTTCTCTGATACGATGAATCTGATGATGTGATTTTTATTAAGATATTTTGTCTTTTAGGGGGATTTCCCCCCCCCCCTTTTTGAAAATCAGGCAAACTTCTTAGGCTCGTAGCTTTTTATTGGTAACATTAAGCTTAATGAATCTTATATATTTGGAATCAATATAATAAGCTAATTCTTTTGGCTTATTTATTCGTCAGTGATCAGTGCGGAAAAAATTCCATTTTTTCCGTTTTTTAGAGTTTCGCTTACTAGTGAGGCGTGTCGCTCCTTACATGCAGTTCATTACCACGAACTGTATGATTAAACTGTTGAAGTGTTTATGCTATAGTGTTAGTAAACTAAATTGTTAGTTTAGTATTTTTACAGCAAAGCCGACACTTCGAATGATGAAGTTGACTCAATGCATTCAGCTGATAAATAATCAAATACTCATGACTATGACGCATTTGCTGATGCTGGTGCTGGATGAAGTGCATCATTTTGTCTTGGTATTCTTTTTAGTTAATTGCGGCTGGATCCAAAGAAAATAAAACTAACAAGATCACTGACTTCAATTAATTCTTTTGACACTATGGAATACATTGTCGGGTTTAACCCCCCTCCTCCCTCAAAACTTTTTCCGGCTCTTAAAAATAAAACAAAAATGCATATAAACAAATTTTTGATGCATTTTAAAGTTTTTGTACACCCCCCCCCCCTACCCCGCCAAAAAATCGTGGATAAGCCCTTGATTGCCACCTAGTATTCCTCTGCAGAATAGGCTACTTTGCTCTTGGAAATTAGAATTCTTTTGTTAATCTAGTATATTATATTTTGTTATGCCAGATTGATCGTCCAGGAAGGAATATACCAAATCAGCCATTATGGACATAAATATTAGATGGCGGAAGGGGGTTTTTCTTGTCGAAACCCAGGAGTGACTACACTTTTTAGTTAGGATAACCTAAAAGGCTTAGGATAGTCTTTTTAGTTAGGATAATCCCAAATCTTTGTTTTTGTTTACACCTTAGGTGTTTTGACTTTTCTTTTAATTCTCCGCAGTCAGTGTTCTAATGGATTTTAATCTATAGTCAATAAACATTCTAAAAAAGTGTTACTACTAATTAAATTTAATTAGTATTCTAAAGTAATTGTTTCTTTTAAGGCAAAGCTGTCAGGTTACCGATTAGCAGACACTTTGAATGATGAAGTTGACTCGCTGCATTCAGATGACGAAGAATCGAATGCTCATGATTCAGATGCCTTTGCTGATGATGAGGGTTTATCCAATCAGGACTCCGCGAGCTCGCATGATGAACTTGACGGAACTGGATATTTAAAGGAGGATGATCACTATCGTCAGTTTGTTGGTGCAAATTCATCACAGTCAAGTAGGTCGCAGTATAGAAGTGTCAATGGACAAGGTAAATGAATTATGCATTAGAAAATAATTTTGTATCTTTTCAGTCTATTTTTGATTAAAAAAAAAAAAGAAAAAAAAAAAAAAAAAAAAAGAATTGTCTTCCGAAATCTGCATGTTCGTTAGATTTATTTTTCAAGAGAACCTGCATTTTTGATCAGAGTGGGCCTTAGGTCAAACTCCTCAAAACAGTTGACTTAAAGTTTCTTACCCATTTTGTTGATCCCAAAAACTCTGCTATATATATAATATATATATATATATATATATATATATATATATATATATATATATATATATATATATATATATATATATATATATATATGTATATATATATATATATATATATATGTATATATATATATATATATATATATATATATATATATATATATATATATATATATATATATATATATTATATATATATATATATATATATATATATATATATATATATATATATATATATATATATATATATGTAAAGTAAGGGCACTTCAAATTTTGTGTTCGGGAAGGGAGGCAACAATTTTACCTGGTCTTCAAAAAAGAGTATGTCCTATGTTTGTTTTTTCTTTTTGTAACTGTCATCTGACAGGCTCTACTGCCAGTATATTAATTATTTACCTACTGGTAATTTACCATTGTCAAAAGGGCCAAAGGGGGCTACATAGGGAGTGGTGGAAGTGATAGTTAGATGGCGTTGATTTATTTTTTATTTTTTTCATTTTTGAGTGTCCTCTGATCAGTCTCTTGTATCAATTCATAGTCATTAGTTTAAACCTCTGGACCAGTGGGCCCGTTGGATATTGCTCCTGTTAAGTTCATGTTCTTTTATTATCTTTAGACCAAAGTCGTATCTAGGAGAAGAGGGATGGCTCCAGGTTTGACCCCCCCCCCTAAATTTTCATCTGACTCGTAAAAACATAACAAAATGCATATAAAGAATTATTTGAAGGGTTCTTAAAGGTAATAGTGTTACGTTGTTGACCTACTGGTGAGCTTCTTTTAAAATCACTGTTATGACCTATTACGAAAAAGAATGACGTTTTCCAATTGAGGACCCACCCAACTTTTATGATTGCGAATTTCCGATCCTCTGAATGTTGACATGTCTTACTTTTGCGTCGTGCTTTGACTTTTCTTTCATTTTGCTAAACGAACCTTAATAGCTTAGACATGTTTGTGGAGGCGTTGCCTCCATGCCTGACTTGTTTTGAGAATGTGACGGAGCTGATTGTTATCTGCCAAGCGACAAGCCTTTTATCGTCGCTTTTATTTCGCAAAAGAACTTGGCTAAAAATAATGTCGGTAATTAATGTCGTGTTCCATTTGCAAAAATTTCTCAGAAATTGTCTTCATGTCTTCGGAATCAGGTATCTTCAAATGGAACATATTGTGAAACTTTATAATAAAGAATGGAACTTTCTGTGATATTGGCTTTCTCGGTTGTATTTGAAACATAAAATTAAAGGTTGAAATGGTTGTATATGTTTTTTCAGTTAATGTTTAGTACCTGATGCATACACTACAGTCTATTTCAGGGAAGAGACTTGATAAAACAAAAAGAAAGAAAAATTTTAAAATGAGAAATATAGAATATTGGAGGTACAGTATTAAAAACACTGGTTTTCAAGGGGCCCCAGGGTGGCGGCCTGTTTATATATATATATATATATATATATATATATATATATATATATATATATATATATATATATATATATATATATATATATATATATATATATATATTATATATATATATATATATATATATATATATATATATATATATATATAATATATATATATATATATATATATATATATATATATATATATAGGAAAAAGTGTATAGTATATTTTGTATGTTTTGGCCTACAATTTTTAAGAGGGGATGTCTTGTCGTTTTTCAAATGTTATCAATTGACAAGACAATGATACCTCTGCTGAATTTAAATAAAGACTATGACGAATAGAGACTGCGTTAATTTGCAAGGCTGTTTGCCACAGAACATATATATGTTGATCATTTCCAAAAGAACCAGCATAAACGAAATTATTAAGCTATCACATGTCTGTCAATTAACGTAGTCAATAGATATGAAGAGTTAAGCAAAAACGCAGATACCCCTTTTAGGTTATGAAAATAGTTGTTTTAGTTCACCCCTTACCATGATCTGCAACATGCTCTCAGAGACTGCTCGAAGCTGCCGCTTATCTTCATATAGAACTTAACTGAATTTCAAGCTAATAATATTTTTTTTTTTTGAGTTCATATCTCTGGTATTGGTGCTTATTTGGTTGTTAAGTAATGTGCTACCCCTGCCTTTCTTGTGATTTTGAGGATTGTTTTAGGTGGGTGACTGGATCTGGTTTTTATTCCAGATTTCTTCATGTTTCGTTCATATTTCTTATTTGCATTTCTTTTCTCCCCTGTTCTTTCATGGCCCCAGACCCTTCCCAAGAGACTGTGTTGAAGTTGTTTTTTCTTGATTTAACTGTATTGTTAAATAAAAGAATTCAGAAAAAGAGGGGACCTCTTACTCTGGAGCAACCTTTTTACAGTCGATAGGCCAAACATATTTCTTAGAATAAAGGGATTGATATTAAGGGGCCAGTCATAGGCATTTATTATCAAAATCTTAAAAAAAGAATATTATATAAAAATTCCAGGCCTATTGACAACTTTGCAAAAATTATGACATCTTAGGAGGAAAAAGTGCCCTCCCTTCGTGCATGTTGACGTGCATAGTTTGCTAAGGTTGGTCGACAATGCAAAAATAGTTACTACCTCTGCCGTATCCATATAACCCCCCCCCCAAAAAAAAAAAAAAAAAACACCGTGTTATGATTTTGGACCGTCGGTGCTTGAAGTAATGCAACCTATTCCCATGAAGAGTTTTCATCCATTGTTGTTTAGATACTATAATCAATTAAAGGCTGATGTCCTCACTGTAAGTCTTCAAAATATATTTTTACTTAATAATATCTTATTAATTAAAAAAGTGACTCCAGATACATTCGATGGTGTCTTGCAAGAAGTCTTCAATCCATGTGTGCTTAGAATTGAGAAAGTTGCGGTAAAAAATGTCGGCTACAAAGGCAAAAAAAAAATCGGCTACAAGAGCAAAAAAAAGAAAAAGAAAAACAAAAAATGTCGGATACAAAAATGAAAAAAAACAAAAAACTAAATCATCGTCGGCATGCCTAAAAGTCGCATCCGACATTTTCCGGATTCTGAAATATTTTCCAAAACCGTTTGCTAAGCTATTCTCAAAAGAGAATCAGCAGGACAATGCCTGTTCAATGACACTTTTATCCTTCTTAACTACATGGCTCTACTGATTGTCCCTTTGAGAACAGCTTAGAAAATGGTTTTAGACAATTATCTAACAAGTGTGAAAATGTCATATCGACTTTTCAGCCCAAAAATGACGAAATATGTCCAGTAACCAAGACTGTGGAGTCGGTCCACTTTACCACCGACGAGCAACTCCGACTTCAAACATTTTCAATATACCGACTCCAATTCTGACTCCGACATCTGAAACTTTAAAGATAATTGCTACCACTCCATTTCCGATTGTTTCTGTAGTAGTACTGTACATGGGCGTAGGCAGCATATTGTCTAGGGGGGGGGGGGGGCAGTCGATAGTGTGATGGAGTTTTATCAACTGCTTTTTCCAAACCATCTGCTTTTTCAGCCATATCTAATGTAAATTTGAAGGTCTAGGGGGGGCAGCTGCCCCCCTGTCCCCCCTTCCTACGCCCATGGTACTGTAGTAATATGCTACAAAAAATCTTATTCACTATAATTAGCCTACAATATTAATTTTATTTTTTATTGCCACTTTTTAGTAGTATGTAAGAGTATTAGGCTTGACTCCACGCCTTTATGTGTTTCCGTAACTCCAACTCAAAAGGGTCTTACAATATTTCTGTTACTCTGATTTCATTTAGCAAACATTTACTAAAACTTCGACTCCGACTCTGACTCCACAGCCCCGCCAGCAACCATGAGGATTTTTGCTCCAAGTTGATGGAAACATTTCAAATTTAAGAGTTTAGATTTATGCTGTTGATATTTTTTTTTTTGTAGAATTATTCCTGGCTTTAGGATTATCTTCTGTTTCTTCCTATGCGAATTGCTCCTCACCCAAATTTTTGTTTTTATTCACCCTAGCGTATTTGAATACTCTGTCAAAGTCTGCACGGGAAACCAAGACTTTGAGGGGAAGTCTGAGAAGTTGTTTCAAATGGCAAAAAAGCGCATTTTAAGCCTCAGTTTCTCATAGATTCCTGAATCTTTGAGCCTCTATCGAACAGATCTTAGAGGCTGGTTCCCCAATCTCTTCATGAATTTCCCCTCCCCCGTATTGCGTGTCACCCATGGTGGGATCATGATGAATAGATATGTGTTTATGTATTGTGCGCCTTCCAGTTAGAAAATTATTAGTTGCTTGCCAATTTGAAAGACATCTTATTGTTTAATAGCTGTTTGTTAGTTGTACAAAACTTCTTGTCTAGTGAGGTATTTTTTGTTCGTTGAATCTTGTATTTAAATCTAAATTGTCGCATAATGTTAAAACTACCCATAAGATGGGATTAGATACCATAAAACCCATTCTTTAAAGACCCAAAGTGTATCATTATTATTATTACTAAAAAATAAAGCAAGCAATAAACGTATTGTAATGCTAATTTTCATCCGTAAAGCTTGTCTTGATAAATTGCACTTTTTTTCGAGAGATTATCAAACTTGTTCCTGACTTGAGTTTGTGGTTTAAATTGAATGGCAGTTACTCTGTCAACAACATGAGCGTTTCATGCTTTTTATACAGTTGGCATCGTGAGATACATCTGAAAATTTTGATATACCTCTAGTCCTTTGAGTTCCATGTCCTGGTTTGATACATTTATTGCATAGATGGCTCTGATGGAATCCCCTTGGGGCATATGCCATGTTCTTTCCTATACCATTGTCTTATAGTCGGCTAGGAGTAGGACGCCTGTTCAGCATGCAAGAGGCTGTGAGGTCGAATTCTTCTCATTACAGATTTGTTATTACAAACTCTTTAATGGGATTACTCTCTTATGGGTGCCTTTCACCCCATAGCTCTCTTATGGGCAGTGGTGGATCCAGGGGAGGGGTGAGGGGCCCCTTTAACGTAGTGTAATTTGCTGAATTAACGCAATATTGCGTTAATTAAACTTGCTCCTAAAGCAAGTTTATCGGATCAACCTATTTTGCCCCCCCCCCTTAAAATTTTTTGGATCTGCCCCTGCTTATGGGTGCACTTTCAAATCGATGTCTAGTGCACAATTAGGTTTTGTCTCCAGTATTCATTCCTCACACACACGGTTGACACCCCTAGTGATTTATCACTATTTCTAGTGATTTTTTATATTGTTAAAAAAAATTCAATAAATCAGCACTAAAATCACTAGATTATTGACAAAATTCACTAGATCAAACTATCACTAAAATCTAATTTTTTTTTCACCGGGTGGCAACCCTGGTTGTATGCTCAGGCGTTTGTCTTGTCGCCTTGACAAACATTCACACAAAATGGAAAAGTGGGAAGCCCATCATAAGAAATATTGACGCTACATTGTATCTTTTGTTTGAAGGTTTCTGAAGGTCTTTGACGGTTTATTAATCTTTGTTCCACTGTCCTATTTTTTTTTTTTTTTTTGATTTTAATTCTTACGTATCATATTTTGTCTTTTAATACCTGTTGTTCCTTAAGAGATTCTATTTTGTTTCTGCAATACAGTTGAATTGTTAACTATTCTATCAAAAATATGAGTAAACATTATAATGTACTTAATATTGTTCTTTCAGGAAACGTCTGTTTCTTAATTTATTCAATCATTTTTTTGCCATTCCACGATATTTAAAATTGTATAGTTCACACTCGTTTGGCCAATTGAGGGGGGGGGGATTCAGAAAATTTTCCCAATGGGATTCAAAACAAGAAAAGCGGAAATTTTTGATCATTGTTTTTCTATATTTCCCGGGGGAGAGATCTTCGGATTAATCTTTTGGAGGACCCCCCCTCCATTCCGTGTGTGTAGGGATTGTTCTTAGGGTGGGGACTATAAAGGGTTTGTAATATATCTAAGGACAAATATCCAAGGGTTTGAAATATATATATATATATATATATATATATATATATATATATATATATATATATATATATATATATATATATATATATATATATATATATATATATATATATATATATATATATATAATATATATATATATATATATATATATATATATATATATATATATATATATATATATATATATATATATATATATATACATGTTGTTTAATTTTCAAAAAAAAGATGAATTGGAAAAAGCAATGCCGTATCCAGGGGGACTACCGGGTTTTACCATCCACCCCCCCCCCTCACCCCCTGAGAAATTTTTTCCGACTCTTAAAAATGTAACGAAAATGCATGTAAACAAACTTTGATGTGATTTTTTAAAGTTTTTTTTATAACCCCTGCTCCTTTGGGAGAAAATCCTGGATACGCCCTTGGGAACAGGGTAAGGAAAATCACTTTCATTTAAGTGAAAATTTGTATAGTTTTCACTAAACAAGTTTGTACTTTTTATATAAAAAATACTTTTTTTCAAAATTACTCCATTTTCTGCAATAGCTGGCAAGTAATAAAGCCGTGGACTGTTATCTGTTAATTAAATAAAAAAAACAAGTTTTTTAAACTGAAAGTAAGGAGCGACATTAAAACTTAAAACGAACAGAAATTATTCCGTATATGAAAGGGGCTGTCCCCTCCTCAACGCCTCGCTCTTTACGCTAAAGTTTGACTCTGTCTCACAACTTTATTTTTTAAAACAATAAAAAACTTTAGCGTAAAGAGCGAGGCGTTGAGGAGGGGACAGCCCCTTTCATATACGGAATAATTTCTGTTCGTTTTAAGTTTTAATGTCGCTCCTTACTTTCAGTTTAAAAAACTTGTTTTTTTTTATTTAATTTCTGATCGTTTTTTAGTTAATGTAGGGGATGTTTCCCCCCTCTTTAAAAAATCGAGTAAATTTTCTGAGGCTCGTAGCCTTTGATGAGTAATACTAAACTTAATAAAATTTATATATTTAGAATCAGCATTATAAACACATTCTTTTGATCAATTTATTGACATCAAAATTCCGTTTTTAAAAGTTTCGATTACTATTGAGCCGTATCGCTTGTTTTTTTATTGTTTTTTTTTATTACGTATATGTTATTACGTATATGAAGGGGTTCTCCCCTTAGTCAATACCACGCTCTTTACGTTAAAAGTTAAAAAAATTTTTGATTCACAAACCCCTGAATCACAAAGGCCGTTTAATTAGAATAGATAGCTCTTTTGAAAGCACTAAAAAAAAACTGTAGCGTAAAGAGCGAGGTATTGACTTGGGGGAGAACCCCCTCACATACGTTAAAATTTCTGTTCGTTTTTAGTTCTAATATTCCTTCTTACATTTCAGTTGAAAAAACTTTTTTTTTTTTTTTTATTTAATTTCTGATCGTTTTTTAAATAATGTTTGGAAATCCGGCGCCCCCTTCATAGAAATGTCCCTTACCCCAAAGAAACATCCTCCACGGAAATATTCTCCAGATTAACCCCCTCGTCTAGCCCCCCCCCCTCCAGGAAAAATCCTTCCTGAAAATGGTTGTATACTTCCCAATAACCAATAAATAATGCTGGCAAGTCCGGCGCCCCCTTCATGGCAATTTCACTTCCCCCATGAAAACTTCCTTCATGAACAGATCCTCCAACATAACCACCGATCCACCCTTCCCTCCCACTACCAGAAAAAAACCTCCTGAAAACTTCTGTATACTTCCCAATAACCAATACTATATGTTAACATTGGGTAATGTTCATAACTTTTAGCCCTCCCTCTGGGAACTTCGAGGGATTAAGTCATCCTAAAAGACATATTTATCATATTTTTGACCATGCTGAACAAAATGGCTATCTCAAAATTTTGATCGGGTGTCTTTGGGAAAAAAATAAGCGTGGGAGGGGGCCTAGTTGCCCTCCATTTTTTTTGGTCACTTAAAAAGGGCACTAGAACTTTTAATTTCCGTTCCAATGAGCCCTCTCACGATATTCACGATATTTTAAAAATCTTGCTGTTTGACGTGTTATTGTAAAGATATTTTATTTATCTGCACACAAAAAAATAAATAGTTATATGTATTTCTGAGATCAATATTTTGATAATGGACAGTCTCTGTAGGTTTTACACCTCTGTTTTACTCAATTTTGTCTAGTTTGATCTAATATTTCCAACATGTCACTTATTTTTTCAGTCTTTCCTTTTTATTTACCCCTTTTCTTGTTGGGTTTTGTGGCATGATCTTCCATAAGTGCCATTTAGGGGTGCAGTCGTCCTGGGTGCAATCTTCTCATGGCTTGATCTTCTGGGTATAAACTTCTCTGCTCACATTATTTTGTGGATACAGTCTTCTATGGGTGCAACCGTTTGGTAACAGTTTAAATGTATCATTGTATCCAAGCTAAAGGGCGAATCTTACTCTTTATTCTGGAAATGCCCAAACTATTGATCTCCCATGAGCCATCTAGTGTTTTTCCGAAGGGACAAAGGTATCGTGCAAAATTCTTCCTAAACTATATTTAGCTTACTTGTAAGGCGTTGAAAGTATCAGACGAGGTCATTTGTTTTGAGAGCGACGAAGGAGTTGAGGTGTTCCACCCTTTTAAGGGATAGAAGTTTGGAAAAACTAGAACCCAAAATAGAGTACGATAACCGTAATTGCGCACATGATCAACCTTCAGGAATTAGAGGGGAAGTTATCAAAGTAGCTTTCCAGTAAAGATGAACGCTCAACACGAAGACGTTTCTTACTTACAGTTCGTTGCCACATTCTACGTCCGTGGTTTGTTCATGGAGTAGCAATTATACATGTTGGTTTGATCATCTGTTTTTTTTTTCCTTTTTTTTGAAGTTTTTATTATTTAGATTCTTTCGTTGTTGTATGATTTTTTATATTATTTTATATATATTTTTTATATTATAATTTTTTATATATATTTTTTATATATAATTTTTTATATTATAATTATTATATTCTTGA
Organism: Artemia sinica; assembly: GCA_027921565.1. Taxonomy (NCBI): domain Eukaryota; kingdom Metazoa; phylum Arthropoda; class Branchiopoda; order Anostraca; family Artemiidae; genus Artemia; species Artemia sinica. The sequence continues at coordinate 8,818,072 of CM051266.1, forward strand.
AGTTGTATAATTTAGATTATTTAGATTATTATTTAGATTATTTAGATTCTCAACCCTGAAAACGCCTTGTTGTATACATGGGAAACTTTCGAATGATTATTCTTCCCTTTGACCATAGACCCATTGTTTCCCCCGTTCCTTAAATTTTCTATAAAGGTGAATAAGGAAGGGGAAAAGAAGTTGTTAGTTTAAAAGCTAAACTTGTATTTATTATTTTTTACCATGGGATTTAGGTTCTCGACTAGACAATCTAACTAAAAACTAATTGTGGCTTCGACGTTTTGTTAATTCACTCAACTCCAGTTCCTTTTTTTAGAAATACGGGAGCCTGATTACGTAGAAGCAGATTACGGAAGTATTTACGGAGCCGTTTTTGGTATCAGTTCCATAAGGCCCACTGGTTTGAGTCTAAGTCAGACGGTGGGCCAGCATGCCGATCTTTTCACTGGCTCCTTAAGACGAAGAAAAGAGCCCTCACCTTCTAGTCAGCCGAATTTGTATTCCCCGGTTTTGGAGAGAAGAGAAGTGAGTTTTTTTTTTTAATTTCGTGTGATATTAACTGTTTTAAGGAAAACAAATTTTTAGAAGACACGGGCTTATGGCCCGTCGAAAAGAAAAGAAGAAAAATAACGTGAAAATTTCACGTCCATCTAGTTCTAGCATGAATGAGAGCCAAAACCAAAAAGAAAAGAACGTAAAGAAAAGGACCAAGAAGCCACAAAAAGTGGAACAGAAAATAAAAATTGAAGAAAGGGTGAAACCCATGAAAATTTATAAACGAAAAATTAAAAATAATCAAAGTCTAAAGAATAATATTAGCCAACTGTACAAAATTTACTCCAGCCAAATCTAGGTAGTAACAAAATAGAATATATATGTCGGTTGTTTCATGCAGAAGCTATAAAGTAGCTAAATATATATTTTGAACTGCTTCATGTCATATACGGAAAGTGTTTAAGGCTAAATAGAATAAACGAATTTTCAATTCCATTCGAATCTGTTTTATATCAACTTAACTCTTTTCAACTTAACATCCTCACATCTTTTAAACAAAAAGTAAAAAAAAAGAGACACCTCTTGCTCACTCAATTCCCCGACGGGTACCATTAATATTCATTACCAATCCTCATAATGTTTGCCACTACTTCAGGCAAAAAAAAAGAGCCCCCTTAGCAGTCTACGGAAATCGAGTCTAACCGTCTGGTCTAGAATCTCACCTGGTAGTATTTCCCATGTTAACGGAAGCTGGTGTCTGAGCGAGAAGCCAGACCGAGTCGATGGTTTCCTTGGTTTCCGAGTCGATGTTTGATTCATACCTGTGTTACGAGTGCCATATCGATGACGTTTAGGAACGTAACAAAAGATATTAATACTTAAAGAAAGTTTAAAGAAAATATACTTAATTGTGTTAGAAAACATATTTAATAATGTCTCAAAATATAGCTCAAGGCTGCAATTTGTCACCAAAAAAGAATATAAGAAACACACAAAAGTTTGACCAAATCTACATCCGAAATGCAGAACTCTTCTCATAATAAGCTTATTTTTTTTTTTAATTTCATTCTTGTTTTAATTGCGTTAAATTAACGACTTTTGACGGCGGTTTTAACTTTTTGAGTTTTGTCGACTTATCACTTGCATAACTTGACAAACTCTCAATTCCATTCGGATCTATTGTCTGAAATAATTCCACAATTATCTTTGGCCAACTTTTCATCTTTTCCGTTTTAATAATTTACCTAGTTTTGTTACTTAGATAAAAAATATTATATTTGCTAATCATATATTTTTGTATTATCATTTTTTGTATAAAACCGCTTTCATATTCTGCACTTTATCGTATTTTTAACTTATAACTGAAAATTTTTAGCAGTATCAAAAACCATTTTGTTTTGTATATATTTTATTTAGCTAGTGTTTTGTCCAATGCAATTCAACTACTGTGAACTCTTTGACCCCAGCAGACATCCACTATATTCTGAACGAGTTTTGTTATCAAATCGAGATGTCCTCTCTTAATTACTTGTCTTGGTGTTATTTCTGATTTGAATAGTAATATTGTAGTTAATTTAAAATTAACCATTTCAACTGTCGTTGCATTTTCTTTCATACGAGTAATTTCATAATTCCATCAACATACTAATTTAAACAAGCTTATTTTTACAGTCACTGATGCAATTTATTTTTGGTTTCTCTTAAATTTGAGGAGTATAAAAATTAGTTAATAAGTACAAAAAATTAAGTGAAAAAAAATAAAAGTAAAATAATAAAAAATAAATAAGAATAGAAACAAATATAAATGAAATGTAAATATAAAATGTAAATAAAATATAAATAAATATAAGTGAAATGTAGATATAAAATTTAAATAAAAATATATCAGTAAAACAAAATATAAATAAATGAAATAAAAAAGAAGAAAAAACAAGTAAATAACTAAATGCAGTTGCAGAGTCACCAACGAATCAAACAAAGCAACGACTTATAGATAGAAAAAAAACAACAAAAAAACAACACAATAGGCCTAGAAAAATAATTGAATAGAAGCGCATTCAATAAAAATAGGGGAAAATGAAAAGGTCTTGAGCGTTTATTACATTCTGGTTAAAAGCGAAAAGGTCATGGCTAGGAAGAATATTTTTGGATTCATGGCAAGTTATCAACTTGTATCTTTTCAATTCAATTTTCCTTTCGAGACCCGTAGATTAGTTTAGTGTTACTGAAGGAAAGTGAAAAGCCAAGTATAAATTTAAAATGTTTTAAATTCCTGAAATAATTGAGATTGAAGATTGAAGAAAATGAAAAAAATCTCAAAAATGAGATTGAAGAAAAATATCTTTTTAAAACATGTTTGCAAATTTTATATTTAACACTGCCTTAAAAAAAAGCCGACGTAATATCCTGCCTTAAGCAATTATATTTCCCATTCTATGCATTTATATAATGCTAGATTTATTCCTTCCCTGAAAATTCTAACCCGTGGAAAATTCTCCCCAAATGCGAAATTGAGCAGCCTTTGAGAAAGTATCACAATTAAAAGTAACGAAGAAAAAAAGGATTTTTGCATCACTCGATCAATATTCCAAAATATAGGCGAATATGGGGTAGAACAAAACAAATATCTCAAAATTTGATTCGGTATCATAGGGGGTTGAGGAGGGCTGGATTGCCAAAAGGAACCAAAACGGAGGCTGATTGCCCTCCAGTAGCTTTCAGCATTTAAAAAGGACACAAGAACTTTCAATCGAATGATACCCCTCCCTAGTTTCCAAAATAGTTCCCATCATTTTAATTGGGTGGGATAAAAGATTTTGGTGCTTCTCTGGTTCTTTTTTGGACTGTATTTTGAGGCGAATACTCATTCTCATTAGATTGGTCATTTGCCTCCATTTTTTCACAATTTGATTATATGATTGTGCTGAAGTTAATGCAGCATGCTAGTTAACTGTATTCATAAAAAATTTACACAAATCTAATACCTAGTTAATTTTTGATCGTTCCAGCTGTTAATTTCTTCTCACCTGGAACGGATTTTTTCTCTTCTTTTTATGCATTATTGATTTTTGTCGAACTTGGAACGCATTCCAAGTCATTTCATTAATTTGTTCTCACCTGGAACAGTTTTTTTTTGTTTTTTTTTTCGAGTATTGATAACTTTTTGTCGGACCTGGAACACACTCCAAATCATTGCTCGAATCTGTTTACTTATTATTCTCGGTATCACAATTATTAAGCAGTCATAAGATAGAAAAAAGTGATATAGGCCAGGTTTTCACCAGTTGGTGTTGTTTATTCCATTCTTCCATAAAAAGAAGGCACGCATGCAGGTTTTTTTTTCAAGGAGGGGAGGGGTAATAATAAAATATCTAGGGTAAAAAACAAAACTAAATTCATTTAACAATTTAAATAAGGAGTGCCCAAAAATTCGACAGCAAAAAATGGGAATCTTGGGGAAAGGGCCGAACCCCAAGGCCTCCTTCGCGCACGTCCCTTATCCAAGGGTATGGAACGCTTTGCCGATTAGTCGTAAGGAAAATTTGACTTTAATTATTTTTAAATCAGACTTGAAAAGATACCTCAGAATGGAAAATTAGTTTTATCTGTACCATTGTTTGTTCCTTTGGAAGGGGGGTCGCATTATTGTATGAAGTTTATAGTTTTAAATGTAAAAAAAGTAAATCTAATAATCTAATTCGAAAATAATCTTCCAACGTTTGACGGTTATAAAGAACGTAAAATAATGGCTTAGCGGATAGCCATCTCCTTGATTTTTTTTCCCATTCCAGAGGTCAATGCCAATGTTGTAAATCCACAAATAATTGACAGCATTTCAGTTCATTACAAGGGGATTTTTATCTTGTCATTATTAAATTATAAAGAAAAATTATCATTTGTCATATTTTCTTCTGACACAATTTAAAATGCCATTTATAACAACTGCCAAAAGAATTGAGTATGCCACATAGCTCTACAAACCTCCCTGATAAAAAGAAGAGACAAAAAATTTAAAAGCTGTGATATTTTTCTGTCAAGACTGTCAACGTTTTGCTGTCCCTGAAATATGTCCCTTTTTTTGCTGTCCATAGAGCGTAACATTATTGACGTTTTTCAAGAACGGTGAATGATTACAAGTCAGACTGATCGTGGCTGTGGTTTTACTTTTTTTTATATCTTAATATGTACGTCACCGTGAGTATCATAGCTCCAAGAGGACTCATATGCTTAAGAAAGAGGGTTTGTTTTCAAACTTAAGGGATTGTGCACTGGCAAGTTGCCAAAACTTTTAGCAATCTATACAATTCTTTAAGTTTAGCTAGTACTTGTATGATGTAGCGCCAGCCTCTCAAGAAGTGAAGATACTTAGAAACAAATTTAAGCTATATATTTGCACATTAGGGGGAGGGGGGTTAAAACATATCGGGTCTGCATGCAAAATGTGTTAGGTAAAATTATTCTGGATATTATGAAGTAATATTTTTCACACTGTCCAAATACTTTACCTCCACCCCCCCCTCTAATGTGAAAATATATAGCCTAAATTATGTATTTTCCATCTATTTGGTCACTTGTTTTTGTTTTGTTTCACGCTAAGCTGAAAGAAACTAGCGAAAGAAACTGGTATAAAGTGCGTCAATGGATGAACAACTTGAATGGTCGGCGCTTACAAGTACCGTTTAGCTAATAAAAAGATGAGACAAAACAATTTGAAAGTTGTGATATTTTGATGTCGAGATTGTCAAGATTTTGAAATTCCTGAAAATATATTGTGCTTATCTAGCCCCCCCCCCCCCTTCCCCTGTAAAAAATTCTCCTTGTGGAAAATCATCACCGTGGAAAATGGTAAGCAGGACAACCTCTGAAATATCTCTTTTTTTCACTGTCCTCAAAGAATAACATTATTGGCGTTTTAAAAAAAAACGTTGAATTATTGTTAAAGGCTTTTTTTTAAATAATCCTTGTATGTCCAGGGGAGGCTGGGGCGAGTTTTAGAAAAAGGGATAGTTTTCAAATTTATTAATGCGATTGTGCACTGGTAAGGTACCAACAATATTTAGTATACCACATAGTTTTCCCAATGTAAGTTATAAAAAGAGAAGACACACATCTAAAAGCTGTGATATTTTGCTGTCAAAATTGTCAACGGGCCACAAGCCGTAAGATTTCTCTTGTTCTTTTTCTTCTCTTTTTCGTTGTTTAAAGAGTGTAATGAACGATGACAGATTTTGTGAGACTGGGTGTAGTTATTTCCAGACAGTTCATTGCTTACATTGGCAACATTGTCAATGTCTTAGCTCAAGAGGGAGGGGGGGGGGCTTTCTTGATGTGTCGACTCTGCTCATTTAACCAAATGGTGGGTGTATGCAATACCTTTACACATTCTGTGATAGTTGAAAACATTTGTTGTACAAATCTTTCCCACTATATATATATATATATATATATATATATATATATATATATATATTATATATATATATATATATATATATATATATATATATATATATATATATATATATATATATATATATATATATATATATATATATATATATATATATATATATATATATATATATATATATATATATATATTATATATATATATATATATATATATATATATATATATATATATTATATACGTAAGCCTGAACGGTCCTTAAGGAATGGTGAATGATTTTGCGAGGCTGGTTGTAGTTATTTCCAGACAGTTCATTTGCAACATTGTAAATGTCTTAGCTCAAGAGGGGGGAGGGGGGAGCCTGCTTGCAATACCATGGGCTGGTTTTCAAGTATATCTATTCCGTTGTTTAATATTATTATGAACGGACTTAAAAAACTGAGTCGACACTCAGGCAAAGATTACCCTGTTTCTCCAGTTTCGCTATTTATAAATCGTTTTATCGCTATTTATCGCGCATTTCCCACTCTTAATTCGGTTTTCGACAGGAAGCGAATAAGAAAATAAGGTGTCACAAAAGAAATATTTCCTGAAAAGCTAGGCTGCCTCAGTGTTCCCCGTTTCTTTTGGTCCAACTTATTTTTTTTAATACCCTAGGTTTTACATGCAAGCAGGGCCGTATTCAGGATTTTTTTTCGGGGGGGGGGGGATGTTACAAAAGGGTTTTTTCAGGGGTTTTACAAAAAACTTAAAAAAACGCATCAAAAATTTGTTTATATTCATTTTTGTTACGTTTTTACAAGTTGGACAAACATTTTTTGGTGGGAGGTCACCCCCCCCTGAATACGGCCTTCCCTGTTAGGGTTTAAGTTTTACTATTTCAGTTGAAAACGAAGTTGGTTTGACTATTTTTTATTCTTATAAGGGTGAGAAAGGTTTCTCTTGTCATGCTGATTTGAAATATATAACTTTGTTTGAGGTGTGGGTTTACCACTCAAACGAAAATTCAATAATTGTTTTTTCGTGGGTTTCCCTGTTTTATAGATATATTAAGATGCAAAGTGGTCGAAAATAATAGAAGTTATATGTCCAGAATAAGAGGATAGATAAATGTTTTCACTAAACAAAAAAAAAATACAAAAAAACTAGTATATTTTTGTGATAATCCAAACTTTGGAAATCACTTCTATGACTGTGATATCCTATACCAGGTATCTGGCAACACTGAAGGACGAAGAAAAACATCATATTTATTCAATCGTTAAAAAAGAAACAGATGATTATGACCTTTCTTTAATCCAAATTAAGATTACTGCATCTGATTTCACTGACAAACCCCCATCCATAATAAGATTAACGAATAATAACAATAATATATAATAGCAATAAAACCTAATAATATTAATGAGGAGCAACAATTAATCCTACTCATACTCTCAGATAAAATTATCAGATGATAATTCCTTTGAACTGATTTTTTTTTTTGCGTTTTCTGAGCAGTTGTGCTGGAAAATTTTAGGGACTGCTCTTTCCTTAATTGTATAAAGAAAATTCTGCTCCAGTTAGTCAAAAGAACAGAATTCACGCTCTTTGACGATGTAAGTTTTATTAAAACTGAGTATCTCTATCTCCGCCACAATATATGAAGAGCTAAATGGTTTTTCTAAGATTTCCTGAAAAGTAGGGGGTCGGCTTTTAGTTTGAGCACGAAAATTGAGCAAATTTTAAAAAGACTAGGATAAAAGACCTCTTTTTGGGAAAGACCACTTTTCTTTGGCATTCTGGAAAAACAGCAATGGGTTTTTGGACCACCCCTCTTTACTACTGCATCATGCAATGCGAGGGCAGTAACAAGAACCCTGCCTTCTTGGTCAAATTTTCACCAATGATTTGTCAGCATAAATTGAAAATGTGTTCTCTTTTTTGAAAAGCAATTGAAAAGAAAAATTATATTTAATATTTGTGATTTATAGAATAAATATCAAGCAATAAAAGTTACATTTCCAGAATCAGAAGAAAATCAGCTTTCTGTTAATATATGAATAAAACTGAAACACTAAAATGATATATACATCAAAATTTGTATTGGTATTTCAAGGTAAGTGGGTAAGTCAATAAACTAATAATAAGTGTTTGATCTTAAATAATTATAATAATAACCATATTGATGCATAGCTTAGATTTTTAGCTATTCATTAATATACCCAATCCTTCTCAATTCCTCTTTGGTAATTAGATGTGAGGGTTTTAGTGTTACATAATTTTGCTCAATTGGATACTGGTTTTTGTTGTTGTTGTTGTTGTTTGGGGTTTGACGCGTTCGACCAATCGGTCCTATGCGTTCGTATCACTGGATTATTCTGTGCCTTCTGTAATCACTAGCTTGCTTGGGTGTCACTTCAGTCAATGTTCATTGAGCCAGATCAGGTATCACTTATTGTGCTATTGATAGGGGGTCATTCACCTGTAGCAAATGCCTGCGTTGAAAAACGAGAATCAGAGCAATTCAGCACTGCTTTGTCATAAAACAATTAAAATACAATTACGACACAATTAAATAACTAATGCAAATATACATCATTCTTGTCACATACGCCAACTATAGAAAAAAGCTGATAAAATAGATAAAAAAGGAAAAAATATACTAAGTGTTATGACTCTAAAATGAGCTAAAAAAAAAAAAAAAAAAAAAAAATTGTTAAAGGGAATGAACCAAACCAGTAGTCTTAACAAATCTACCTAAAAGGTTTGTGCTTAGTCATCTAGCCCAAGGAGGAGACGTGTGATGTCCCAGAACAGACCGCATTGTGAATGCCTTAAATGCCCTCTCATAGCAATTCCTTAGTATTTCCCTCTCCTTTTCATATTTTCAACAGTTGAAGATGATGTGACGTATGTCTTCATACACTCCAAATGTGTCGCAGTTGGGGGAAGGGGTCATTTTCCAATGGAATAGTGTTGATTTTGTCTTTGCATGGCCACATCTAAGACGAAAGAGACAAGTTGAAAGGATGCGAGATGAGAGGTACATTTCCTTTGACGGCAGCTTGTAATTATAGAGACCCAGGAGCTGGGTATGGAAAGAACGGAGCCAAGCCTCGTCCTCCTCCAAAATTTTTGAAATAATTGAAGATAGGAATTCAGGACCAGTAAATGGGGTTGAGTGATCAGACCCAGATGGGAGGCTTGTTTTGCAGCCTGGTCTGCTAATTCATTTCCTGTTATACCACAGTGTGTTGGAACCCATATAAATAGGACTGATATACCCTTTCTTGCAAGTTGTGTAGCCAGATTTTCAATCTCCATGGCAACATTTCTTGCCCGGTGTTGCTGGTGTGAAAGGTAATCCAGAGCTGGTAGTGAATCAGTGCAGAAAATATACTTCTGATGTTTGTTCTCTGTTTGGCTTGATATGGCTTGAAGAGAAAACTTAATTGCCACAAGTTCTGCAGAGAAAATTGTCAGGTAGGGGGGTAAGCGGTAGGAAAGAGACAGGCCCTGGGAGGGTGTAACTACTGCACAGCTGCATTTTGTTTCTGTCTTTGAGCCATCTGTGTAAACTTGGATGTAGTCCTGGTATTCTGCCAACTTTCCCAGGAATATGATTTTCATCACTGCTTGGGGGAGGTCCTCCTTTTATCCAATGCTGATCTTAGGAATAATCAGTTCCCCAATTCCTTTGGAGGCGCTGGGAGAATCATCATCCAAATTAACAGTCAGCCTGCCATTCTCTATGAACTTTTCCATGCCAGAGAGGCAAAGGAATCTCTGAAAAGAGGGCATCTCTGTTGGTTTGTAGCGGACATCAGGGTTGTGGTGGATAATGATTCCTTTGTAGATAATGTGGTTCTTGAGTCTTATCTTCTTTGCAAAATATCTTGCAAGGAGATATTTTCTTCTGGAGTGAAGGGACTGGATCCCCACTTCACAGTACATAGCTGCAATAGGATTTGATTTTAGGCAGCCAAGGGCTCTTCGTAAGATTGCATGGAGGGTAGTGTCAAGTTTCTTCAGGAGACATTTCTTGGCGGATCCATATATAAATGATCCATAGTCTATCTTGGATATCACCACTGACTTGATAATAGTTGAAGCAAAGGCTGTGGGGGCTCCTCTTTTTCCAAGGTAGAGAACATTAATGAAGTTTTGTCTTTGTTTGAGACTGCCAATCAGCTCATCCAGATGGAGTTTCCATGTCAGTTTTTGGTCAAATACAACTCCCAGAAAGCGTGCATGCTCTGCAACCACAATCCCATGTCCATTCAGTTTCACCAGTGGTTTGAAAGCATCCAGGCTGTGCATTTTGTGGAAAAACACACTAACTGACTTATGGCTTGAGAAGACCATATTATTACTTTTTGCCCAAATTGATAGCATATCTACAGCTTTTTGTGAAGCTGACTGTAAGCATAAAGGGTCTCTCCTCACAACTGCAACAGCAATATCATCAGCATACAGAAAAAAGCTCTGCTCCAAGGACATTTTCCAGGCTTATATCGTGACAATAAACTGAGAAGAGAAGTGAACTTAGAACAGCCCCTTGAGGGAGTCCAATGTCAAAGGCTTTCCTCTTAAACTCTGGGAAGGAGCCCCCCAGGGAGGCCTGAACCTCCCTACCCATCAAAAATTGTTGGATCCAAAATACTCTATCAAATGCTGATTCCATGTCTAAAAATATTACATGAACTGCTTTTCCTTTTTTGAAGTTTTGTTTGATCAGATGCTCTAGTCTAACTAAGGCATCTGTGGTGCTCCTTCCAGGGAGAAATCCGAGCTGTTCAATTTGGATATGGTCTGATAATGGGGTTAAAATTCTTTGTTTTATTACCCTCTCAATTAGTTTTGCAACACAAGAGGTGAGGGATATGGGGCGGTATGAATCAACCAGCTTAGGGTCTTTTCCTGCCTTGAGAAGTGGGATCACTGTTGCCTTATTCCATTCAGATGATATTGATGACTCTATGACAGATCTGTTGAATAACTCTGTCAGTAGCTCAACAAATGTATCTGGCAAATTTTTCAACATCAAATTGTGAATTCCATCAGGACCAGTTGCACCAGGCTGGAGCTTTGAAATGGTGTCTTTAACTTCCTGAAAGCTGAAATGAGAAAATGGAACAGTGCCTTTTTTGAGACTGAGTTGGTGGTGTGTGAGCTGAAATGGTGTATCTACATTCAGAAACTTTTTCTTGGAAGAGATTAAGTTTCCCATTGGTTGAAAATTCTGTAGTCCTTCGCATCTGTATTTCTGCAGGGATGGGTGTTCTTTTTTTACCTGAAAAAACCTGAAAATTTTTCCATAGCTCTCGAACAGGGGTGTTGTGGCCAAATTTGTCTTCAATGAGCCTTCTCCATCCATCTTGTGTCTCAGTCTTTAGTGTCTTTTTGAATTCTGCTGTCTTTTGCTTGAAAATTATTTTATTCTCAATTGAGGGGTATCTAGAGAAGTTATTTTTTGCTTTTTTCTTCTCTAGGTAGGCTTTCTGGCATTTATTGTTCCATCCAGGAGCGGAATTTTGTCTCTTGGGATGAGGTTGTTTGTAACCAAATATTCTTTCTGAAGAAGCTATGATAGCTGAAGTAATATTATTAGATAATGATTCCACTGACTCATCACTTGTCTTAATTTCTGAAGCCTTTTGGTCTAAGTTGTGTTTCCAGGAGTTCCAGAGTTTGTCTTGGAATTTCCAGATTTTCACTGGTTTGTACCTTGACCTTACTGGGTTGATCTCTAGTGTTAATGATAGAACCTCGTGGTCGAAATCAAAGTCACAGGGTTTCTGAATTTCTACACTATTTATAATATCTGTTGATGTGAAAGTGAGGTCAATGGTTGAGTACTTGCCTGTCTGAGGGTTCAGCCGTGTATTTAGGTCTTTGGGGGTGACAAGAGACAACTTATTTATGGGTTCCAGGATGTAATTGGTTAGAGGGGTTGCAATTGGATCTTCTGGTGATACAGTATCCCGCATTCTGTGGTGTAGGTTAAAGTCACCACTAATTATTTTCACTGGGCCACATGCATTCACAATCAGTTTGAATTGATTCAGGGAGAATTTATTTGTCTTCGGGGCATAACAGTTAGCAATACTAATCCACTTATTGCTTCCCAGTAGTTTTATGTCAAATATACCTTCATCCATTTCCCCTTGTGGACTGGGGTCATGTATTCTAAAAGCTAGGTCATTTTTCACAAGTGACAGTAGGCCAACGCCTGTTTTGTGGACTCTGTACAAACGGGCAATATTGTACCCCTTGAAATCATAGATATTATTCTCCTGTTTTAAGAAAAGTTTCTTGGAAGTAGGAAAATATCAGGAGCATGCCTGACTAAAATATTTTGGAGTTCTTTTCTTTTGGCTTGGTTGAATCCCCGGATATTTAGTTGGAACATTGAAAGGGAGCTAGTCATTTGTGTGTGAGGGGGCTAACCTGAGTCTCTGTAGCTTATTACTACTACCTTCAGGGCTAGGTAAAGCCTCCTCTCTTCTACGTTTTCTTTCAGCAGCCCTTGGGCTGCTGGTTTGGGGTGGGTTGTTACTGGTTGTAGGGCTTGATTCAACTCTGTTTAGGTTTTCAGCAATGTTGGACAGGCTAAGGCCTGCATTTTGAAGATTAGCTGGCAGTATCTTACAGACTAGTTTGCAAAGTGATGGTATTGTCTCAGCCAGATCAGAGATCTGTTTTGTAATACCTTCAAACATGGTCATATTTCTTGTTCAGGTCCTCAACCGGATGGTGGTTAGGTGTCAAAGGAGGGAAGGAATCTTTATGGGCCATAGGGACATTTTTAGTTTGTGTTGGAAGTCCCTTCTTCAGGACCTCGGCAGCAGTCCTCATGGGGACATTATTAGTGAAGGAATAGGTTACAATTGCTTTCTTCTCCATGAATACTGGGCATTCTCTAGCATTAACAGCATGGTTACCACTGCAGTTAGGGCACTTGATCTTGATCTTGCTCAATTGTTTTAAATTGCGGGAATTCCTTTTTAGTGTGTTGTCCACTACATAGTAGGCATCTTCTGCCTCTGCGGCAATTTGAAGCCATGTGGCCAAAACCTTGGCAATTGAAGCATTGTATTGCCCGGGGGATAAACTGCTTAACTGTATACCTTGCACCCCAAACAGAGATTTTCAGAGGGAACTGAACATCCTGACTGAAGGTGCAAAGCAGGGGAATAACTGAAGGGCTTGGGTTTTTAAAGGCCAATGCCACATGTTCTATTCTATTGTCAACTTGGACCTCCTTGACAAAGTCATCCAGATGGGTGACCTCCTCAGATGGGATAAATACAATTCCTTTTTTATTTCTTATTAAAGCAGGGTTGGAACGAGGACCAAGCACAAACTTTACTTTACAACCATTTACTGCTATATCTGAAATTGAAAGTATAGCAGTAGCTACTGATTGGTTTGCAGCTATTATTATAATGGAGCCATCTGGTCCAAGTCTTTCTAACATTGGACCATAATAGTAGAAAGGGGGGTACCAGCGCGATCCCTCACCCCTGCTGCCATCTACAATTTAGTCTAATGCTGACAGTTTCCGAGAACTTGATTGCGTAATCGATTGGGAATTTGGAACACCTGTGCTGTCAGTCATTAATCAAATTGTTTCCGGGCAAAGTTGATTAATGTCTGACAGGTGCTGTCAATCATTAATCAAATTGTTTCCAGGCGAAGTCTATTAATGTCTTTGATGTATTTCCAAGGAGAATTGTTTCTGGAAGTTTATTAATGTCTTTGGAGTTCTTCCAAGAGAATTGTTTCCGGGCGAATGTTTTGATCTTAGAGACGAAGAGAATTACACGGGAAAGGGTTTCCCAGTAATTTGAAATGTGACAGCGCAGGGATGTCAAAAACAAAAGGAACACGCAGAAATTACGTTTAGGGATTATTTGGGCGAAACCGTTTTAGACATTTCAGGGAATTATTTCGGCGAAACACTTAGAGACATTTTAAAAGATGATTTTAGAAAAGGTTTTAGAAGAGAATTTGAGGGTGAAACTCTGTGGTCGTTATAATACACAAGTTCCATTTGAACAGTGTCGTGAGGTCCTCTACCCCAACCCCAAAGGGCCCTCATACCCCACCCCAACCCCGAAGGAAGCCCCCGGTCCTCAAAGGTCCACCGGGCTCCCAAAGGGCCACCTGGCCCCCCCAGACCCCCAAAGGCCCTCCTCGGGCCCCCAAAGAGTCCCCTCCATATTTTTTAATACTTTTTAAGGCTTTATTAAATTATTTCAGAACAAGTTCCTTTCTTAATGTCCATCCTAAACTCATTTTTCAACTTGAAGTGCTTGTCTTTTTCACCCACAACTATACTTTACAGCTTTTTGGATACCTCAACACCAAGAAATACTTTTCAAAGACCATTTCAGAGCAAGTTACTTTCTTAATGTCCCTCCTAAACCCATTTTCCAACTTGAAGTACTTATCTTTTTCACCCACAACTATACTTTACAGCTTTTTGGTTACCTCAACACCAAGAAATACTTTTCAATGACCATTTCAGAGCAAGTTACTTTCTTAATGTCCCTCCTAAACCCATTTTCCAACTTGAAGCACTTATCTTTTTCACCCACAACTATACTTTACAGCTTTTTGGTTACCTCAACACCAAGAAATACTTTTCAAAGACAATTTCAGAGCAAGTTACTTTCTTAATGTCCCTCCTAAACCCATTTTCCAACTTGAAGTACTTATCTTTTTCATCCACAACTATACTTTTACAGCTTTTTGGATACCTCAACACCAAGAAATACTTTTCAAAGACCATTTCAGAGCAAGTTACTTTCTTAATGTCCCTCCTAAACCCATTTTCCAACTTGAAGTACTTATCTTTTTCACCCACAACTATACTTTACAGCTTTTTGGATACCTCAACACCAAGAAATACTTTTCAAAGACCATTTCAGAGCAAGTTACTTTCTTAATGTCCCTCCTAAATCCATTTTCCAACTTGAAGTACTTATCTTTTTCACCCACAACTATACTTTACAGCTTTTTGGATACCTCAACACCAAGAAATACTTTTCAAAGATCATTTCAGAGCAAGTTACTTTCTTACTGTCCCTCCTAAACCTATTTTACAAGTAGAAGTACTTATCTTTTTTCCACAACTATACTTTACAGCTTTTTGGATACCTCAACACCAAGAAATACTTTTCAAAGACCATTTCAGAGCAAGTTACTTTCTTAATGTCCCTCCTAAACCCATTTTCCAACTTGAAGTACTTATCTTTTTCACCCACAACTATACTTTACAGCTTTTTGGATACCTCAACACCAAGAAATACTTTTCAAAGACCATTTCAGAGCAAGTTACTTTCTTAATGTCCCTCCTAAACCCATTTCCCAACTTGAAGTGCTTATCTTTTTCACCCACAACTATACTTTACAGCTTTTTGGATACCTCAACACCAAGAAATACTCTTCAAAGACCATTTCAGAGCAATTTACTTTCTTAATGTCCCTTCTAAACCTATTTTCTAACTTGAAGTACTTATCTTTTTCACCCACAACTATACTTTACAGCTTTTTGGATACCTCAACACCAAGAAATACTTTTCAAAGACCATTTCACAGCAAGTTACTTTCTTAATGTCCCTCCTAAACCCATTTTCCAACTTGAAGTACTTATCTTTTTCACCCACAACTATACTTTACAGCTTTTTGGATACCTCAACACCAAGAAATACTTTTCAAAGACCATTTCAGAGCAAGTTACTTTCTTAATGTCCCTCCTAAATCCATTTTCCAACTTGAAGTACTTATCTTTTTCACCCACAACTATACTTTACAGCTTTTTGGATACCTCAACACCAAGAAATACTTTTCAAAGATCATTTCAGAGCAAGTTACTTTCTTACTGTCCCTCCTAAACCTATTTTACAAGTAGAAGTACTTATCTTTTTTCCACAACTATACTTTACAGCTTTTTGGATACCTCAACACCAAGAAATACTTTTCAAAGACCATTTCAGAGCAAGTTACTTTCTTAATGTCCCTCCTAAACCCATTTTCCAACTTGAAGTACTTATCTTTTTCACCCACAACTATACTTTACAGCTTTTTGGATACCTCAACACCAAGAAATACTTTTCAAAGACCATTTCAGAGCAAGTTACTTTCTTAATGTCCCTCCTAAACCCATTTCCCAACTTGAAGTGCTTATCTTTTTCACCCACAACTATACTTTACAGCTTTTTGGATACCTCAACACCAAGAAATACTCTTCAAAGACCATTTCAGAGCAATTTACTTTCTTAATGTCCCTTCTAAACCTATTTTCTAACTTGAAGTACTTATCTTTTTCACCCACAACTATACTTTACAGCTTTTTGGATACCTCAACACCAAGAAATACTTTTCAAAGACCATTTCAGAGCAAGTTACTTTCTTAATGTCCCTCCTAAACCCATTTTCCAACTTGAAGTACTTATCTTTTTCACCCACAACTATACTTTACAGCTTTTTGGATACCTCAACAACAAGAAATACTTTTCAAAGGACATTTCAGAGCAAGTTACTTTCTTAATGTCCCTCCTAAACCCATTTTCCAACTCGAGAAAAAATTTAAAGTTCTGTTCCAAATATTTCCCCGGAAGAAGAAAAGTTCAACTTCGATTCTGAATTTTCTCAGTGAAAATGAAATAAGTTATTGATCAATTCTATTTTCTCAAAATATTATAAAATTTTCCACCTCAATTCAGAATTTTTCTCAAAGAGATGAAAAAATTTAAAATATTGTTCCAAATTTTTCTTAGAAGATAGAAAAGTTCAAGTTCTAATCTGAATTTTACCAAAGAACATAATTCAATTCTAATTTCTCCAGAGAAAATAAAAAGCTTCCACTTACGTTTTAAGTTCACCAAGACATAAAAAATTTAAAGTTCAGTTCTAAATTTTTACATAGAAGATAGGAAAAGTTATACTATGACTATGATTATTTTCCATGAAGATAAAAAGTTTCACTTTAATTCTAAATTTTCTTAAATTCAGTTCCGACTTTTCACATAGAGATGAAAAAATTTAAAGTTCTGTTCCAAATTTTTCTTAGAAGATAGAAAAGTTCAAGTTCTCTTCTGAATTTTACCAAAGAACACAATTTTATTCTAATTTCACCAGAGAAAATAAAAAGCTTCCACTTCAGTTTTAAGTTCACCAAGACATAAAAAATTTTAAGTTCAGTTCTAAATTTTTCCGTAGAAGATAGGAAAAGTTATACCATGATTGTGATTATTTTCCATGAAGATAAAAAGTTTCACTTTAATTCTAAATTTTCTTAAATTCAGTTCCGGCTTTTCTCAAAGAGATGAAAAAATTTAAAGTTCTGTTCCAAATATTTTCCCGGAAAAGAAAAGTTCAACTTCGATTCTGAATTTTCTCAATGAAAATGAAATAAGTTATTGATCAATTCTATTTTCCTAAAATAATATAAAATTTTCCACTTCAATTCAGATTTTTCTCAAAGAGATGACAAAATTTAAAATATTGTTCCAAATTTTTCATAGAAGATAGAAAAAGTTATACTTTGATTGTGAATATTCTTCATGAAGATATGGAGCTCCACTTTAATTCTAAGTTTTCTCGAAGAAGTGCAAAATGTATAAGTTCTCTTCTGAATTTTCTTAGAGAGGAGAAAAAAAAGTTAGCTCAATTCTGAAATTTACCAATGAAAATGAAAAAGCTTCCATTTCGCTTCATAATTTCTCAAAGACATAAAAATTTAAAGTTCAATTCTAAATTTTTCCATAGAAGATAGGAATGGATATACTATGATTGTGATTATTTACCATGAAGATAAAAAGTTTCACTCTAATTCTAATTTTTCTTAAATTCAGTTCATTCATCTAACCACCAAAAACAATAGGTTAGGTTACCTACGTACGCGCGCGTACGTAGGCTAACCTAACCTAACTTAACTTAACCTGACCTAACTTAATCTAGCCTAACCTAACCTAATTTATTCTTTTTACCATGTTTAAGTTAGGTTAGGTTAGCTTATCATGATCGCTCATGATAAGTTAACCTAATCTAGCCTAACTTAAACATGGAGAAATGTTTCTAATTATTTATTAATATTTATTTTTACCTAACCTAACCTATTGTTTTTGGTGGTTAGATGAATGAACTGAATTTAAGAAAAATTAGAAATAGAGTGAAACTTTTTATCTTCATGGTAAATAATCACAATCATAGTATATCCATTCCTATCTTCTATGGAAAAATTTAGAATTGAACTTTAAATTTTTATGTCTTTGAGAAATTATGAAGTGAAATGGAAGCTTTTTCATTTTCTTTGGTAAATTTCAGAATTGAGCTAACTTTTTTTCTCCTCTCTAAGAAAATTCAGAAGAGAACTTATACATTTTGCACTTCTTCGAGAAAACTTAGAATTAAAGTGGAGCTCCATATCTTCATGAAGAATATTCACAATCAAAGTATAACTTTTTCTATCTTCTATGAAAAATTTGGAACAATATTTTAAATTTTGTCATCTCTTTGAGAAAAATCTGAATTGAAGTGGAAAATTTTATATTATTTTAGGAAAATAGAATTGATCAATAACTTATTTCATTTTCATTGAGAAAATTCAGAATCGAAGTTGAACTTTTCTTTTCCGGGAAAATATTTGGAACAGAACTTTAAATTTTTTCATCTCTTTGAGAAATGTCGAATTGAATTTAAGAAAATTTAGAATTAAAATGAAACTTTTTATCTTCATGGAAAATAATCACAATCATAGTATAACTTTTCCTATCTTCTATGGAAAAATTTAGAACTGAACTTTAAATTTTTTATGTCTTGGTGAACTTAAAACTGATGTGGAAGCTTTTTATTTTCTCTGGAGAAATTAGAATTGAATTATGTTCTTCGGTAAAATTCAGAAGAGAACTTGAACTTTTCTATCTTCTATGGAAAATTTGGAACAGTATTTTAAATTTTTTCATCTGTTTGAGAAAAATCTGAACTGAAGTGGAAAATTTTTATATTATTTTGGGAAATAGAAATGATCAATAACTTATTTCATTTTCATTGAGAAAATTCAGAATCGAAGTTGAACTTTTCTTCACTTCTTTGAGAAAATTTAAAATTGAAGTGAAACTTTTAATCTTTATAGGAAATAATCACAATCATAGTATAACTTTTCCTATCTTCTATGTAAAAATTTAGAACTGAACTTAAAATTTTTTATGTCATGGTGAACTTAAAACTGAAGTGGAAGCTTTTTATTTTCTCTGGAGAAATTAGAATTGAATTGTGTTCTTTGGTAAAATTCAGAAGAGAACTTGAATATTCACGATCAAAGTATAACTTTTCCGATCTTCTATGAAAAATTTGGAACAGAACTTTAAATTTTTTTCATCTCTATGTGAAAAGTCGGAACTGAATTTAAGAAAATTTAGAATTAAAGTGAAACTTTTTATCTTCATGGAAAATAATCACAATCATAGTATAACTTTTCCTATCTTCTACGGAAAAATTTAGAACAGAACTTTAAATTTTTTATGTCTTGGTGAACTTAAAACTGAAGTGGAAGCTTTTATTTTCTCTGGGGAAATTAGAATTGAATTGTGTTCGTTGGTAAAATTCAGAAGAGAACTTGAACTTTTCTATCTTCTATGAAAAATTTGGAAGTATTTTAAATTTTTCATCTCTTTGAGAAAAATCTGAACTGAAGTGGAAAATTTTTATATTATTTTGGGAAAATAGAATTGATCGATAACTTATTTCATTTTCATTAAGAAAATTCAGAATCGAAGTTGAACTTTTCTTCTTCCGGGAAAATATTTGGAACAGAACTTTAAATTTTTTCATCTCTTTGAGAAAGGTCGAAACTGAATTTAAGAAAATTTAGAATTAAAGTGAAACTTTTTATCTTCATTGAAAATAGTCACAATCATAGTATAACTTTTCCTATCTTCTATGGAAAAATTTATAACTGAACTTAAATTTTTTATGTCTTGGTGAACTTAAAACTGATGTGGAAGCTTTTTATTTTCTCTGGAGAAATTAGAATTGAATTATGTTCTTTGGTAAAATTCAGAGGAGAACTTGAACTTTTCTATCTTCTATGAAAAATTTGGAACAGTATTTTAAATTTTTCATCTGTTTGAGAAAAATCTGAACTGAAGTGGTAACTTTTTATATTATTTGGAAAAATAGAATTGATCAATAACTTATTTCATTTTCATTAAGAAAATTCAGAATCGAAGTTGAACTTTTCTTCTTCCGGGAAAATATTTGGAACAGAACTTTAAATTTTTTCATCTCTTTGAGAAAAGTCGGAACTGAATTTAAGAAAATTTAGAATTAAAGTGAAACTTTTTATCTTCATGGAAAATAATCATAGTCATAGTATAACTTTTCCTATCTTCTATGTAAAAATTTAGAACTGAACTTTAAATTTTTTATGTCTTGGTGAACTTAAAACGTAAGTGGAAGCTTTTTATTTTCTCTGGAGAAATTAGAATTGAATAATGTTCTTTGGTAAAATTCAGATTAGAACTTGAACTTTTCTATCTTCTAAGAAAAATTTGGAACAATATTTTAAATTTTTTCATCTCTTTGAGAAAAATTCTGAATTGAAGTGGAAAATTTTATAATATTTTGAGAAAATAGAATTGATCAATAACTTATTTCATTTTCACTGAGAAAATTCAGAATCGAAGTTGAACTTTTCTTCTTCCGGGGAAATATTTGGAACAGAACTTTAAATTTTTTCTCGAGTTGGAAAATGGGTTTAGGAGGGACATTAAGAAAGTAACTTGCTCTGAAATGTCTTTTGAAAAGTATTTCTTGGTGTTGAGGTATCCAAAAAGCTGTAAAGTATAGTTGTGGGTGAAAAAGATAAGTACTTCAAGTTGGAAAATGGGTTTAGGAGGGACATTAAGAAAGTAACTTGCTCTGAAATGGTCTTTGAAAAGTATTTCTTGGTGTTGAGGTATCCAAAAAGCTGTAAAGTATAGTTGTGGGTGAAAAAGATAAGTACTTCAAGTTGGAAAATAGGTTTAGAAGGGACATTAAGAAAGTAAATTGCTCTGAAATGGTCTTTGAAGAGTATTTCTTGGTGTTGAGGTATCCAAAAAGCTGTAAAGTATAGTTGTGGGTGAAAAAGATAAGTACTTCAAGTTGGGAAATGGGTTTAGGAGGGACATTAAGAAAGTAACTTGCTCTGAAATGGTCTTTGAAAAGTATTTCTTGGTGTTGAGGTAACCAAAAGCTGTAAAGTATAGTTGTGGGTGAAAAAGATAAGTACTTCAAGTTGGAAAATGGGTTTAGGAGTGACATTAAGAAAGTAACTTGCTCTGAAATGGTCTTTGAAAAGTATTTCTTGGTGCTGAGGTATCCAAAAAGCTGTAAAGTATAGTTGTGGGTGAAAAAGATAAGTACTTCAAGTTGAAAAATGGGTTTAGAAGGGACATTAAGAAAGTAACTTGCTCTGAAATAGTCTTTGAAAAGTATTTCTTGGTGTTGAGGCATCCAAAAAGCTGTAAAGTATAGTTGTGGGTGAAAAAGATAAGTACTTCAAGTTGGAAAATGGGTTTAGGAGGGACATTAAGAAAGTAACTTGCTCTGGAATGGTCTTTGAAAAGTATTTCTTGGTGTTGAGGTATCCAAAAAGCTGTAAAGTATAGTTGTGGGTGAAAAAGATAAGTACTTCAAGTTGGAAAATGGGTTTAGGAGGGACATTAAGAAAGTAACTTGCTCTGATAAAGTAACTTGCTCTGAAATGGTCTTTGAAAAGTATTTCTTGGTGTTTAGGTATCCAAAAAGCTGTAAAGTATAGTTGTGGGTGAAAAAGATAAGTACTTCAAGTTGGAAAATGGGTTTAGGAGGGACATTAAGAAAGTAACTTGCTCTGAAATGGTCTTTGAAAAGTATTTCTTGGTGTTGAGGTATCCAAAAAGCTGTAAAGTATAGTTGTGGGTGAAAAAGATAAGTACTTCAAGTTGAAAAAAGGGTTTAGGAGGGGCATTAAGAAAGTAACTTGCTCTGAAATGGTCTTTGAAAAGTATTTCTTGGTGCTGGGGTAACCAAAAAGCTGTAAAGTATAGTTGTGGGTGAAAAAGATAAGTACTTCAAGTTGGGAAATGGGTTTAGGATGGACATTAAGAAAGTAACTTGCTCTGAAATGGTCTTTGAAAAGTATTTCTTGGTGTTGAGGTATCCAAAAAGCTGTAAAGTATAGTTGTTGGTGAAAAAGATAAGTACTTCAAGTTGAAATATGGGTTTAGAAGGGACATTAAGAAAGTAACTTGCTCTGAAATGGTCTTTGAAAAGTATTTCTTGGTGTTGAGGTATCCAAAAAGCTGTAAAGTATAGTTGTGGGTGAAAAAGATAAGTACTTCAAGTTGGAAAATGGGTTTAGGAGGGACATTAAGAAAGTAACTTGCTCTGAAATGGTCTTTGAAAAGTATTTCTTGGTGTTGAGGTATCCAAAAAGCTGTAAAGTATAGTTGTGGGTGAAAAAGATAAGTACTTCAAGTTGGAAAATGGGTTTAGGAGGGACATTAAGAAAGTAACGTGCTCTGATAAAGTAACTTGCTCTGAAGTGGTCTTTGAAAAGTATTTCTTGGTGTTGAGGTATCCAAAAAGCTGTAAAGTATAGTTGTGGGTGAAAAAGATAAGTACTTCAAGTTGGAAAATGGGTTTAGAAGGGACATTAAGAAAGTAACTTGCTCTGAAATGGTCTTTGAAAAGTATTTCTTGGTGTTGAGGTATCCAAAAAGCTGTAAAGTATAGTTGTGGGTGAAAAAGATAAGTACTTCATGTTGGAAAATGGGTTTAGGAGGGACATTAAGAAAGTAACTTGCTCTAAAATGGTCTTTGGAAAGTATTTCTTGGTGTTGAGGTATCCAAAAAGCTGTAAAGTATAGTTGTGGATGAAAAAGATAAGTACTTCAAGTTGGAAAATGGGTTTAGGAGGGACATTAAGAAAGTAACTTGCTCTGAAATGGTCTTTGAAAAGTATTTCTTGGTGTTGAGGTATCCAAAAAGCTGTAAAGTATAGTTTTGGGTGAAAAAGATAAGTACTTCAAGTTGGAAAATGGGTTTAGGAGGGACATTAAGAAAGTAACTTGCTCTGAAATGGTCTTTGAAAAGTATTTCTTGGTGTTGAGGTATCCAAAAAGCTGTAAAGTATAGTTGTGGGTGAAAAAGATAAGTACTTCATGTTGGAAAATGGGTTTAGAAGGGACATTAAGAAAGTAACTTGCTCTGAAATGGTCTTTGAAAAGTATTTCTTGGTGTTGAGGTATCCAAAAAGCTGTAAAGTATAGTTGTGGATGAAAAAGATAAGTACTTCAAGTTGGAAAATGGGTTTAGGAGGGACATTAAGAAAGTAACTTGCTCTGAAATGGTCTTTGAAAAGTATTTCTTGGTGTTGAGGTAACCAAAAAAGTGTAAAGTATAGTTGTGGGTGAAAAAGATAAGTACTTCAAGTTGGAAAATGGGTTTAGGAGGGACATTAAGAAAGTAACTTGCTCTGAAATGGTCTTTGAAAAGTATTTCTTGGTGTTGAGGTATCCAAAAAGCTGTAAAGTATAGTTGTGGGTGAAAAAGATACAAAGCTGTAAAGTATAGTT
This sequence comes from Artemia sinica, assembly GCA_027921565.1. NCBI lineage: Eukaryota > Metazoa > Arthropoda > Branchiopoda > Anostraca > Artemiidae > Artemia > Artemia sinica. The sequence goes on from CM051266.1 coordinate 8,841,571, forward strand.
GTGGGTGAAAAAGATAAGTACTTCAACTTGTAAAATAGGTTTAGAAGGGACATTAAGAAAGTAACTTGCTCTGAAATGGTCTTTGAAAAGTATTTCTTGGTGTTGAGGTATCCAAAAAGCTGTAAAGTATAGTTTTGGGTGAAAAAGATAAGTACTTCAAGTTGGAAAATGGGTTTAGGAGGGACATTAAGAAAGTAACTTGCTCTGAAATGGTCTTTGAAAAGTATTTCTTGGTGTTGAGGTATCCAAAAAGCTGTAAAGTATAGTTGTGGGTGAAAAAGATAAGTACTTCAAATTGGAAAATGGGTTTAGGAGGGACATTAAGAAAGTAACTTGCTCTGAAATGGTCTTTGAAAAGTATTTCTTGGTGTTGAGGTATCCAAAAAGCTGTAAAGTATAGTTGTGGGTGAAAAAGATAAGTACTTCAAGTTGGAAAATGGGTTTAGGAGGGACATTAAGAAAGTAACTTGCTCTGAAATGGTCTTTGAAAAGTATTTCTTGGTGTTGAGGTATCCAAAAAGCTGTAAAGTATAGTTGTGGATGAAAAAGATAAGTACTTCAAGTTGGAAAATGGGTTTAGGAGGGACATTAAGAAAGTAACTTGCTCTGAAATGGTCTTTAAAAAGTATTTCTTGGTGTTGAGGTAACCAAAAAGCTGTAAAGTATTGTTGTGGGTGAAAAAGATAAGTACTTCAAGTTGGAAAATGGGTTTAGGAGGGACATTAAGAAAGTAACTTGCTCTGAAATGGTCATTGAAAAGTATTTCTTGGTGTTGAGGTATCCAAAAAGCTGTAAAGTATAGTTGTGGATGAAAAAGATAAGTACTTCAAGTTGAAAAAAGGGTTTAGGAGGGACATTAAGAAAGTAACTTGCTCTGAAATGGTCTTTGAAAAGTATTTCTTGGTGTTGAGGTAACCAAAAAGCTGTAAAGTATAGTTGTGGGTGAAAAAGATAAGTACTTCAAGTTGGAAAATGGGTTTAGGAGGGACATTAAGAAAGTAACTTGCTCTGAAATGGTCTTTGAAAAGTATTTCTTGGTGTTGAGGTATCCAAAAAGCTGTAAAGTATAGTTGTGGATGAAAAAGATAAGTACTTCAAGTTGGAAAATGGCTTTAGGAGGGACATTAAGAAAGTAACTTGCTTTGAAATGGTCTTTGAAAAGTATTTCTTGGTGTTGAGGTAACCAAAAAGCTGTAAAGTATAGTTGTGGGTGAAAAAGATAAGTACTTCAAGTTGGAAAATGGGTTTAGGAGGGACATTAAGAAAGTAACTTGCTCTGAAATGGTCTTTGAAAAGTATTTCTTGGTGTTAAGGTATCCAAAAAGCTGTAAAGTATAGTTGTGGGTGAAAAAGATAAGTACTTAAACTTGTAAAATAGGTTTAGGAGGGACATTAAGAAAGTAACTTGCTCTGAAATGATCTTTGAAAAGTATTTCTTGGTGTTGAGGTATCCAAAAAGCTGTAAAGTATAGTTGTGGGTGAAAAAGATAAGTACTTCAAGTTGGAAAATGGGTTTAGGAGGGACATTAAGAAAGTAACTTGCTCTGAAATGGTCTTTGAAAAGTATTTCTTGGTGTTGAGGTATCCAAAAAGCTGTAAAGTATAGTTGTGGGTGAAAAAGATAAGTACTTCAACTTGTAAAATAGGTTTAGAAGGGACATTAAGAAAGTAACTTGCTCTGAAATGGTCTTTGAAAAGTATTTCTTGGTGTTGAGGTATCCAAAAAGCTGTAAAGTATAGTTTTGGGTGAAAAAGATAAGTACTTCAAGTTGGAAAATGGGTTTAGGAGGGACATTAAGAAAGTAACTTACTCTGAAATGGTCTTTGAAAAGTATTTCTTGGTGTTGAGGTATCCAAAAAGCTGTAAAGTATAGTTGTGGGTGAAAAAGATAAGTACTTCAAGTTGGAAAATGGGTTTAGGAGGGACATTAAGAAAGTAACTTGCTCTGAAATGGTCTTTGAAAAGTATTTCTTAGTGTTGAGGTATCCAAAAAGCTGTAAAGTATAGTTGTGGATGAAAAAGATAAGTACTTCAAGTTGGAAAATGGGTTTAGGAGGGACATTAAGAAAGTAACTTGCTCTGATAAAGTAACTTGCTCTGAAATGGTCTTTGAAAAGTATTTCTTGGTTTTTAGGTATCCAAAAAGCTGTAAAGTATAGTTGTGGGTGAAAAATATAAGTACTTCAAGTTGGAAAATGGGTTTAGGAGGGACATTAAGAAAGTAACTTGCTCTGAAATGATCTTTGAAAAGTATTTCTTGGTGTTGAGGTATCCAAAAAGCTGTAAAGTATAGTTGTGGGTGAAAAAGATAAGTACTTCAAGTTGAAAAAAGGGTTTAGGAGGGACATTAAGAAAGTAACTTGCTCTGAAATGGTCTTTGAAAAGTATTTCTTGGTGCTGGGGTAACCAAAAAGCTGTAAAGTATAGTTGTGGGTGAAAAAGATAAGTACTTCAAGTTGGGAAATGGGTTTAGGAGGGACATTAAGAAAGTAACTTGCTCTGAAATGGTCTTTGAAAAGTATTTCTTGGTGTTGAGGTATCCAAAAAGCTGTAAAGTATAGTTGTGGGTGAAAAAGATAAGTACTTCAAGTTGGAAAATGGGTTTAGGAGGGACATTAAGAAAGTAACTTGCTCTGAAATGGTCTTTGAAAAGTATTTCTTGGTGTTGAGGTATCCAAAAAGCTGTAAAGTATAGTTGTGGGTGAAAAAGATAAGTACTTCAAGTTGGAAAATGGGTTTAGGAGGGACATTAAGAAAGTAACTTGCTCTGATAAAGTAACTTGCTCTGAAGTGGTCTTTGAAAAGTATTTCTTGGTGTTGAGGTATCCAAAAAGCTGTAAAGTATAGTTGTGGGTGAAAAAGATAAGTACTTCAAGTTGGAAAATGGGTTTAGAAGGGACATTAAGAAAGTAACTTGCTCTGAAATGGTCTTTGAAAAGTATTTCTTGGTGTTGAGGTATCCAAAAAGCTGTAAAGTATAGTTGTGGGTGAAAAAGATAAGTACTTCATGTTCGAAAAGGGGTTTAGGAGGGACATTAAGAAAGTAACTTGCTCTGAAATGGTCTTTGGAAAGTATTTCTTGGTGTTGAGGTATCCAAAAAGCTGTAAAGTATAGTTGTGGATGAAAAAGATAAGTACTTCAAGTTGGAAAATGGGTTTAGGAGGGACATTAAGAAAGTAACTTGCTCTGAAATGGTCTTTGAAAAGTATTTCTTGGTGTTGAGGTAACCAAAAAGCTGTAAAGTATAGTTGTGGGTGAAAAAGATAAGTACTTCAAGTTGAAAAATGGGTTTAGGATGGACATTAAGAAAGTAACTTGCTCTGAAATGGTCTTTGAAAAGTATTTCTTGGTGTTGAGGTATCCAAAAAGCTGTAAAGTATAGTTTTGGGTGAAAAAGATAAGTACTTCAATCTGGAAAATGGGTTTAGGAGGGACATTAAGAAAGTAACTTACTCTGAAATGGTCTTTGAAAAGTATTTCTTGGTGTTGAGGTATCCAAAAAGCTGTAAAGTATAGTTGTGGGTGAAAAAGATAAGTACTTCATGTTGGAAAATGGGTTTAGAAGGGACATTAAGAAAGTAACTTGCTCTGAAATGGTCTTTGAAAAGTATTTCTTGGTGTTGAGGTATCCAAAAAGCTGTAAAGTATAGTTGTGGATGAAAAAGATAAGTACTTCAAGTTGGAAAATGGGTTTAGGAGGGACATTAAGAAAGTAACTTGCTCTGAAATGGTCTTTGAAAAGTATTTCTTGGTGTTGAGGTAACCAAAAAGCTGTAAAGTATAGTTGTGGGTGAAAAAGATAAGTACTTCAAGTTGGAAAATGGGTTTAGGAGGGACATTAAGAAAGTAACTTGCTCTGAAATGGTCTTTGAAAAGTATTTCTTGGTGCTGAGGTATCCAAAAAGCTGTAAAGTATAGTTGTGGGTGAAAAAGATAAGTACTTCAACTTGTAAAATAGGTTTAGGAGGGACATTAAGAAAGTAACTTGCTCTGAAATGATCTTTGAAAATTATTTCTTGGTGTTGAGGTATCCAAAAAGCTGTAAAGTATAGTTGTGGGTGAAAAAGATAAGTACTTCAAGTTGGAAAATGGGTTTAGGAGGGACATTAAGAAAGTAACTTGCTCTGAAATGGTCTTTGAAAAGTATTTCTTGGTGTTGAGGTATCCAAAAAGCTGTAAAGTACAGTTGTGGGTGAAAAAGATAAGTACTTCAACTTGTAAAATAGGTTTAGAAGGGACATTAAGAAAGTAACTTGCTCTGAAATGGTCTTTGAAAAGTATTTCTTGGTGTTAAGGTATCCAAAAAGCTGTAAAGTATAGTTTTGGGTGAAAAAGATAAGTACTTCAAGTTGGAAAATGGGTTTAGGAGGGACATTAAGAAAGTAACTTGCTCTGAAATGGTCTTTGAAAAGTATTTCTTGGTGTTGAGGTATTCAAAAAGCTGTAAAGTATAGTTGTGGGTGAAAAAGATAAGTACTTCAAATTGGAAAATGGGTTTAGGAGGGACATTAAGAAAGTAACTTGCTCTGAAATGGTCTTTGAAAAGTATTTCTTGGTGTTGAGGTATCCAAAAAGCTGTAAAGTATAGTTGTGGGTGAAAAAGATAAGTACTTCAAGTTGGAAAATGGGTTTAGGAGGGACATTAAGAAAGTAACTTGCTCTGAAATGGTCTTTGAAAAGTATTTCTTGGTGTTGAGGTATCCAAAAAGCTGTAAAGTATAGTTGTGGATGAAAAAGATAAGTACTTCAAGTTGGAAAATGGGTTTAGGAGGGACATTAAGAAAGTAACTTGCTCTGAAATGGTCTTTGAAAAGTATTTCTTGGTGTTGAGGTAACCAAAAAGCTGTAAAGTATTGTTGTGGGTGAAAAAGATAAGTACTTCAAGTTGGAAAATGGGTTTAGGAGGGACATTAAGAAAGTAACTTGCTCTGAAATGGTCATTGAAAAGTATTTCTTGGTGTTGAGGTATCCAAAAAGCTGTAAAGTATAGTTGTGGATGAAAAAGATAAGTACTTCAAGTTGAAAAAAGGGTTTAGGAGGGACATTAAGAAAGTAACTTGCTCTGAAATGGTCTTTGAAAAGTATTTCTTGGTGTTGAGGTAACCAAAAAGGTGTAAAGTATTGTTGTGGGTGAAAAAGATAAGTACTTCAAGTTGGAAAATGGGTTTAGGAGGGACATTAAGAAAGTAACTTGCTCTGAAATGGTCTTTGAAAAGTATTTCTTGGTGTTGAGGTATCCAAAAAGCTGTAAAGTATAGTTGTGGGTGAAAAAGATAAGTACTTCAAGTTGGAAAATGGGTTTAGGAGGGACATTAAGAAAGTAACTTGCTCTGAAATGGTCTTTGAAAAGTATTTCTTGGTGTTGAGGTATCCAAAAAGCTGTAAAGTATAGTTGTGGGTGAAAAAGATAAGTACTTCAAGTTGGAAAATGGGTTTAGGAGGGACATTAAGAAAGTAACTTGCTCTGAAATGGTCTTTGAAAAGTATTTCTTGGTGTTGAGGTATCCAAAAAGCTGTAAAGTATAGTTGTGGGTGAAAAAGATAAGTACTTCAACTTGTAAAATAGGTTTAGAAGGGACATTAAGAAAGTAACTTGCTCTGAAATGGTCTTTGAAAAGTATTTCTTGGTGTTGAGGTATCCAAAATGCTGTAAAGTATAGTTTTGGGTGAAAAAGATAAGTACTTCAAGTTGGAAAATGGCTTTAGGAGGGACATTAAGAAAGTAACTTACTCTGAAATGGTCTTTGAAAAGTATTTCTTGGTGTTGAGGTATCCAAAAAGCTGTAAAGTATAGTTGTGGGTGAAAAAGATAAGTATTTCAAATTGGAAAATGGGTTTAGGAGGGACATTAAGAAAGTAACTTGCTCTGAAATGGTCTGAAAAGTATTTCTTGGTGTTGAGGTATCCAAAAAGCTGTAAAGTATAGTTGTGGGTGAAAAAGATAAGTACTTCAAGTTGAAAAAAGGGTTTAGGAGGGACATTAAGAAAGTAACTTGCTCTGAAATGGTCTTTGAAAAGTATTTCTTGGTGTTGAGGTAACCAAAAAGCTGTAAAGTATAGTTGTGGGTGAAAAAGATAAGTACTTCAAGTTGGAAAATGGGTTTAGGAGGGACATTAAGAAAGTAACTTGCTCTGAAATGGTCTTTGAAAAGTATTTCTTGGTGTTGAGGTATCCAAAAAGCTGTAAAGTATAGTTGTGGGTGAAAAAGATAAGTACTTCAAGTTGAAAAATGGGTTTAGGATGGACATTAAGAAAGGAACTTGTTCTGAAATGATATAATTTAGCCTTAAAAAAGTATTAAAAAATATGGAGGGGACTCTTTGGGGGCCCGGGGAGGGCCTTTGGGGGTCTGGGGGGGGCCGGGTGGCCCTTTGGGAGCCCGGTGGACCTTTGAGGACCGGGGGCTTCCTTCGGGGTTGGGGTGGGGTATGAGGGCCCTTTTGGGTTGGGGTAGAGGAACTCACGACACTGTTCAAATGGAACTTGTGTATTATAACGACCACAGAGTTTCTCCCTCAAATTCTCTTCTAAAACCTTTTCTAAAATCATCTTTTAAAATGTCTCTAACTGTTTCGCCGAAATAATTCCCTAAAATGTCTAAAACGGTTTCACCCAAATAATCCCTAAACGTAATTTCTGCGTGTTCCTTTTGTTTTTGACATCCCTGCGCTGTCACATTTCAAATTACTGGGAAACCCTTTCCCGCGTAATTCTCTTCGTCTCTAAGATCAAAACATTCGCCCGGAAACAATTCTCTTGGAAGAACTCCAAAGACATTAATAAACTTCCAAAAACAATTCTCCTTGGAAATACATCAAAGACATTAATAGACTTCGCCTGGAAACAATTTGGTTAATGATTGACAGCACCTGTCAGACATTAATCAACTTTGCCTGGAAACAATTTGATTAATGACTGACAGCACAGGTGTTCCAAATTCCCAATCGATTACGCAATCAAGTTCTCGGAAACTGTCAGCATTAGACTAAATTGTAGATGGCAGCAGGGGTGAGGGATCGCGCTGTTACCCCCCCTTTCTACTCATAATGGCCCCTGCACTCATGATTATGAAGGTGCTCAAAAAGTTTTTTGGCAATGACTGTTCTACTACCTAATGTCAACAACCTAGTGGTCTCATTTGACCTTCAACACCTAAAGCCAAAATCCTAACACTAGAGTTATTTGGGTCAGGGGTGACAGGACTACTAATTGTCCTGTCAGTAATCACAAATAAAAAAAAACCCAATGGGTTAAAAATAATCAGGTAAAACAACAAGATAAAATCACAAAAGAAGTAAAATGTCAAAAAATAAAACAAATAGGCTACAAGCAGAGGGGGGGGGGCCCTCAGTCAATAATAAATTAAGCAAGCAATATAAATCAAAAGCAGGCACAGCACTAAGTTTCAAAGCAGGGTAAAAATGGGTTGCTAAGCACTCTCAGCACTTTGATAGTTGCAGTATGCAGGAATCTGGGAAAATTTGCACAAAGTACAATAACAGTCAAAGCAAGCCAAAGGCCAAAAATGCACAACAAAACGAGTGTACAGGCGTCAGGGACCCCAAGGGCAGAGCGCCTTGTGATTTAATCAACAAACCGGCACAGAGCTATCCCTACTTGGGAAATAGCAATTTTGGATATATTTAGTTTATTTCAATTTTAATTCCTACTGGTTTTTTACCCTACTAATGCTGAGATTTTGCTAGCGCTAATTTGAACCAATCAGATTTCGTGATTAGCTGAAAAATTCTATGAAAAATCCTGATTGGCTAAAATAAGTGCTAGCTGAATCTTGGTGTTAGTTGTGAAAGGGGCTTAAGCAGTATTGATTAACATATGTCGAATGTCAGATTTTAAACGGAAAGCAATCACTACGAATAATGCAATGAAACTAAAATAGATTAGAAATTTCAACAAGTAAGTGTAGTGTTCCGTGTCTCATCTCCCTCAGCTCCTCCCCCTTTAGCCAAACCACTGAAAAGCCTTTAGTGGCATTTGCACTTAGCTAAAAATTAATTAAAGTGTTTTGTCCAACATCTTCTGTTAGGTTTAATCGAATTTTAAGCCGCCGAATTTTTATTCTTCGTCAACTATGCAGTTGCGAATAAATATTTTAAATCGAGAAATACGCATGAATTCTTTATCGCTGTTCTAAAAAAAGATGGTGTTCTGACATTGACACTTCTGAGGTAAGAATTGCCCAGAACTTTTTACTAAACTGCCCATCAAGGGAGGATCATCAGAGCAATGTATGGTTCAGTTGTATTTTGAACCTCATGATCTATAATTCCCTACTAAAGGTCCCTTTGAGAACAGCTTGGCAGGCGACTTTTGGTAATTATCTCCGATGTGTGAAAATTGTCAGATACAGTCCTTCGGCGTGAGCGCGACACAATGAAAAATTTGATATCTTTTGTGCAACAAATTTATGCGTTAAAAAACTCCAATAGTCGCTTAGAATACCGTGTTCACCATCAGTGTTGCCAGGTAGGGTGCATCTGAGCTATTTTTGTGGTGGTTGGGCTTAGATTTCTTTTTTCAAATGAGCTCATTTTCTTTCAAAAGTCGTACCTTCACCGTAATTTTGTTTACAGGTGGTATTTTCGGTTTTTTTCTTTTTTTGCCTGTATTACTCTGCTGTCTTTACCAGGCATCTGTTAACACTGGACCATCATAAAAATACAATAGAAACTGTAAATTACATTAATGACAGTTATAGTATGAAATTAATAATGAGAATAGTTTTTACTGAACAATATACGGGTTACAAAAGTTTTAGAGGTTTCTATTAAAAAGTGTAAACATACAATCTGCATAAATGGCAAGTTGTAAATTGTTTTTTGGTCATTTGTATTTACAAAGGAATTTTGCCATACAGCAGAGGTTTATGCAAGTTTTGGTATTTTATTTTTTTGCAGCATTACGGTTTTAATGCTTCAAACAACAATTTTGCTATAATTCAGTAGCTGAGATTCAGTTTTATTCATCTATCGAATTATATTTTGAATTTTTGCCCCTTTTTTGGATAAAAAAAAAACACTTTGAAAATTTGTTGAAAATCGTTGAAAACTGAAAAATTTTTCATTTTTTCAAGCAAGTTTAAATCACTGACTAAGATAAAGTCTAAGTAATACCAAAACCCGGTTCGTTGAAATGACAAATCTTAAGCAATGGAATCCAGTATTAGAAGTATTCCTTTCGGTGGAATTATAACTTGTCGCAAAAACGCATGTTTCAGAAAGAACATAAAACTTGAAGAAACTTGAAGTAACTAGCAACCGAGAATGCCTTGTTATGCGTAGAGCTAACATTATTTCTCTCACTGCACGTCATTATAAAATGCCTATTTATTTGTTTAAGCGTAAGAGTTTCAAAGGTTTTAATTGCTCCAATAGGTTTTTTTAATTAAGCTTGTCCGGGTTTAGTGCAAAAAACATGCGATCAAAATGACGTGTATCTCCTTTTTTATTACCACGGAGATCGTTCAGCCCTGTATATTCATCAAGAACCGTCTTTGTGATGGTCTATCAAAACGTCAATAGGTGGTGTATTTGCCCCCTAGATTTTGTTGCCGCCCCCCCCCCCTGCGCTTGATCTTGAAAATACAGTTTTTTGGTATTGTTATTGAAAAATACCTGTTTTAAGTATTTTTGTCGGAAAAAAAACAGCAAACAACGTAGATTTTAAAAATATATTATATCCTCCCCCCCCCCCCTTGTACATATCCAGGACTTGATGCTAGTGCTTTCAAGCAGTGGCTTATTGACATGATGTAAATATATGATATACCTGTTTGAACAATTTTATAAAAAACAAATGAAGAGAAGGGGCAGGTTCGACTATCATTGTAAACAATCCTTAGATTTTAAATAGCATATTGTAAATAGCAAGCTATTTTATTGAAACGCTAACATGATTCACGATAATAAAATGACCCGCATTGGATTGGCATCGAGGAAAGTTTTTGGATGAAAAGTAGGTGAGTTATAAAACGTTTCGACACTGTTATACGATGGTAAACACAAAATTTCTCTAATTAATTAAATTTACATTTTGCTTTTTATGATTATTTATTCATACCAAACAAATTTGGGCTTCATTATGTGAGCTCTCCAGAAGCCAAATTCATTAGCTTTTAATAGTATATATTCGGGATGAAACATACCAAAAAGACGCATTAATGAGAAAAACACTTCGCAAAAAATCCAAAGGAAATCATAAGAATTGAGATACTGAATGATTTTTGTAGAAATCCTTCAACTAACTCCAATATAAAATTAAATTATAAAATTTATTAAATTATATAAAATATAAAATTTGCCTACACGCCTTCTCCACACTCGACTACATAGGTAAACGTACAAAATTTCGCCACATTTTTTTACGGGTCGGATAGTATAAGTGTTGTACCTTCTTTATCATTTTTCTCTGCTGTTTCTCATAGAGGTAATGGATTCGGCAACTGGACTGCTCAATTTTGCTTATGGAGAATCTCATTTTTAGGCTATATCCTCACTTGCTCTCTTCAAGTTATTGTGCTAATTGAGATACTAAATATGGGTAAAAATTGAGATACTGAATAACTTTACTAAAAATAGATTTGACGGACTCAAACATAGAATGTACTTAAACAGGGGGGGGGGCAGATTTTTCCAAGAACAGGGATGAAGTTTGGCGAAATATTTTTTTTTTTATGTCTGAAAAGCATCAGGTTTTTTCCAAATATTAGGAAAAAATTGTATTTTCGTACACTTTTGGTCTTTAGAGGAGAGGGGGGGGCTGTTTTGATGCATTTGTATCGGGAATGGTGCAGAATCGAGTAATTGGGCCAAACATAAATTATGTAAGATATACCTATAACAAAAGATAAAAAGACGGGCGCTTTTTTTATAAAAAAAACGGTAAAGGTCTAGAATAGGGGCTGTCCAGAAGGAGACGTGCTAGAACAAAACGAGGGATGTTTTTAGATCGCTAATTTTTATATAAAAAACTAACCAAACAATGATAAAATTCTTATTTTATAATATGCAGCTCGTATCATATTTCCTTATTCCACCCCCCCTGTTTTTATCTGTTTTTAAATCAGTTTTCATATCTTTTTTACATAGCCTATAGGGGTATGTGAGACCATTAGGGGCTTGGGGGGCTTGGGATGTTTTGTCAAAAAAAGCGAACAAAAGCATAAAATGAATATAAAATTAGCTATCTAAATTGTCTCTCTTTTTGTTCTAGCACGTCTCCTTCTGAAGAACTGCTATTCTAGACTTTTACCTAGAAAATCTATCGTAGGAGAAACAGAACTATTTTTGGTGGATTTAAAATACGAATACAGGGTATGCTAAATGTATAATTCTAAGCTTGGAGGGGGGGGGGGTTGTTTTGACTGGTCTTGGGGAGAGAGGTCGAAACCGTAAAGGCTATGGCACATTTTTTCCCCAAACTTGGTCAATGGGGCCATAGAAGTGCCCTAGTGGGTCTTTATCGACCAATTCTCTGTAACGAAATTTTTGCCGACTAATGACAGTCAAATAAGATGGGGTTATCAGACTGTCTCAACTTGTCAGCGGATATTTATCGCGGTGTTAGCTTGTAGCGACTTGTGAGAGGTATTTTCAATCAACCAATAACATCGTTTGGATTTTGAGGCTTCTCATATTTTCTTCTTTGTGAACCTTCTTCTAATAGTTTTGTAATGATCATATCGTAGCATTTAAAGTTATGTAAAAATCCATTATATAACACCAGAAAGACTGTGAAAATATAGCAATTAAGTCAAAGAGTATGAGAAACTTATCAGAGGAGAAATTGGTGCTAGTGTCGAAAGTAAAATCACAAACGCTATCTAGCCTTTGGTGACTTTTTTTACCCAAAATTGCTGAATACGTCTTTGTTCTGATATTTTAAAATCCAAGCGAGATTAACAAAGAAAAATTCTGGCCCTAATAGGCCTACTAGCTTAAAGTCAGCTATTCTAACCTAGGTCACTTGAGTGTGCAAGACGTAAGTTACCACACGGTAAGTTAATACTGGGTAGCTTACCCGGTAATGGCAAAGTTTTAGGTCAAACTTACTGGTAAGTTTTAAAAGTCGTAAGTTTAATTTTTTGAAGAACAAAAATATTCTCAATTGAAACAAATCCATTCCTAAGAGAGCTGCCACTTTTCTAACATATATTGTAAAAAAAATCCATTCATCAGACTCAATGCATGAGTCATACCCCTTTAAGCATATACTGATATCGCTCTATCGGACTACCTCTTTGTCATTACTTTCCTGAGTAAAAAAAAAGAAAAAAAGGGGATACGCGATGAGTCATTCAGTCTGAATAAATAAGAAGTTCATAACAGAGGTCAATTTGATTTGGTGGGTTTTTCACTTTTGACTCGAATTTTTTGATTGGCTATCTTTAACTATAAAATTAATAATCAGTGAATTATATATCCAATTATAATGCGAGTTGTAAGGTCTATTAATAAAAAATATTCCTGTCCAATCTCTTCTAATCTAGCATTGCGACGGTGACAGCTGTGTTGCCAGATGGGCTTGTTTTCCGCCCCGTTGGCTTGTTTTAGCTGTCAGGGGCGGGCTGAATTTCGGAGTGGGCGTGGGGGCCGTGGGGAGGGAAAGTGGGCCTTTTTTGTACAAAAATGGGCTTATTTTGGGCTTATTTTGACTGAAAGTTTGGAATCAGACAAAAATTCCAAAATCACGGTGGCTCAGCCGTGGTTATGCACCAAAAAGACAAGAGCCCTCCTTTAGCGCGTAGAACGCTTTCTATTCTGAAAAGCTTCTCCATTAGGAATTTATTTCTGCATGGCTGAGATGGCTCTGCGTTAGGAGTCTTACAAGTTACAGGGAATTTTATTGCTGCTCAGATTAAGGCGAGACTTGAATTTTATGCAGGTCTATCCTTTTTTTTATATATTTAAAAGATCTGGCCCAATCTTTTTGTGGCCTACGCTTAGTCTAGAATTGGGGCTGTTGCTAAAAAATCATGTCAAGAAAACAATTTATACTTTGTAATATGCGTATTTCCCTACTTGTAATGGTATATACCTAGAGAAGGAAACATGTTAATGTAGCGATAAACTTTTATGGTGGCTGTACTAATTGCGGTAATGAAGATTGATCGCGTCAAGTCTAAAATTGTACTTTGAAGCTGTGAACTTACACCTTATAAGTTCTCCGATAGCGCCACTTATAGTGCTAAGGACTGTGTCATATGTAATATTATGATTAAAAAGCGGTGTACCGATCGCGCCAGTTCTGCCGGGGTGATTTTTCTTAGGCTACTTAATAGGCTAGGCAAGCAATAAAAATAATGAGAAAATTAAGTTTATGATCGCACCACAGCAATGGGGAGTAAATTAAATTTATGACCGCGCCACCCTCAATCATTGAGAGAAAATAAAATATGTAATTATATAAATGTAACCTCTTTTCCGTGGGTTATCTCGAAATCAATTACCTGTTATAGTATGTAGAAATCAGATCCCTGGGGAGCGCTACCTTGGAAGTATGTGAACTAGTTACCTGTCGTGCGACTAGATACAGACATATAAAATAAAATAAACCCAAATAGAAAGGCAATAGATTTATTATGACTTACATACTTAGGTGTACACCAATGCTCACTTCAATTGACGACAAATAGGAGCAGAGATAATAACAATGACTGAATTTCAATGCTTGAACGCCGAAATAATTCTGCTCTTAATGATTCTGAATCTGATTCACGAATCATCCAAAAAATCACTTTTACAACATTATAAAACTTAGTTTTTGTCCTGCGCTCTAATTGACGACTCACAATTGGCCCAAGTCCTGAGGCGGGCCAAACACCTCGTCCAATAATTTCTTTTAAATATTTCTGTTGATTCAAACGTTCACACACTTCTTATAATTTAAACTTCCTGAGAAACATTGTATGTAGCATCTTTTTTATTGCCCACTATCTTAGCGAAATCCAAAACTGGATAGCGACGTTCTTTGTCCGAGGCTAAAATGCAATTTCTCTTTTTGCTGATTAAGAACTTTTCTTTTATTTGAAACTAGATTTAAACTTAATTAGAGGAAGTCTATTAATTATCTTTAGAAAGAAGGAACTTTTTTTTGTATTTTAAATATATCACATTTTACTCACGGTACATATTACCCTTCCCATTATTTAATGACGTCCCGTCATTAGGACTTGCTTGCCTTTGGGCTTTTGAAATGTTCGCAATTTATTAACTATTTATTCTACATAATTATTTCATATTTATGTTTTGGCTTAATCAGGAGATCTAAAAATTTTCTCTATTACTTTTCTTATTTTATTCTACATCCCTATCTAAAATTCATCTACCGGACTAAGATTATTCATGGTTCTAGTCTAGCTACTATACTAAAGATTTTTTTTCTACATCTAACACTGATTACTTTTACAGTAATCTGATTAATCTGATTACTGATTACTTTTACAGGGTTAATTTTGGTTTCTGTAATTCGATAGTTGGTTTCCAGGTCCATTTTTCAGAAATTATCTCGTAACATTTATGGGATAACAGAGATATGAACTTTCCACATAGAGGGGATAGGACGGATTCCGAGAGATGGTCGAAAGGGATTCGACGCGTGAATCTGCGTCATATAAATAATTTTTGGGATCATCACTTATCATAACTACACAGTCAAATGGTTCATGTGTCCATAAGGATTATCATGGGTGATATTTAGGTACTTATATCTTGTACTGGTCGATGGGGTTCTCTGGATTTATGTGATTATATAGTTCGATAATGCACTGGATACGGAGATTCAAATATAATGTTACCTTCTACGTAATATGTTTCGTGGTCGAGGAAACAACGATCAAAGGTAACTGTTATTTTCGTAGACGAAGCTGGGATGAAAATTGCCTGGAGTGTATGGTGAGTACTCTTTGTTGGTTGAGGTATGATGAAAATAGATGCTACTAGGTTATATCTGCACTGGACTACGCATTGCAATGATCGATTTCCAATATGTCGATCCACTTCCTGTAATAAAAATAACGAGGCAGAATCACACGTTCTTTAAAACAAATAGTCATAATATATATAATAAACAATACAATTAGGTGCACTTTAGGGTGAAGATTACCCTACAAGACAATATAAAAAGATACACTGATATTACTACATAAAACGACATTATTATCATGTTGGTTTCATATATATACAATTCCCATTGGGAAATCTAAAACAGAGATGTCTTCGAATTTGTTTTGAGAAAGGAAACAACGATAAAAGGCTTATTTAATTATTCAGTACATATTTAATTCTCCCTTAGATTTAAAACAATCCTTTAAACATAAGTTACTCTACATTATTAAGTTTAAGGTCTAATTTTACAACATATTTCATGCCTGCATTGTTCACGCACATCCGGGCTGTTTAAGAAACGCATGTTGGAGCGTCGTAACCGCACGGTTTTACGTAAACGACACTACAATGAGGGAACAAGACATAGCCTGGACGAGTGGAGACCTCTATACCCACTCGTTTTCTAATGTCTTCCCTGTTTTTTGGCTTAGACATTCTCATGGGGTTCCGGGTTTAACCTCTGCATTTCAGCTGTTTCCCCGTGTTCTTCTCTTGGTTTTTGCCTTCTTAGTCTCAGGGTTTTTCCATAATTAAAAGTTAATTGGGTTCTTATGGTCAGGGAAGTCGCAAATACGAAACATACGGCCAGTAGTATGTTCCACCAGAAATTGTTTGAGAACAATCTGTATGTATTATCCACATACGTTAATCTCTGGTCTTCATTCGTAAATAGGGGGATCTGGGAGTCTAATGTTTCTCTTATTTTTGTAAGTATTAATGTCCCTTTATTCTTTTCTATTTTGGACCATATCGAGGTCTTTATTTCCTCGTTTTCTATATTGGGAATAGTGTACGACAGGTTAATTGCCTTGAAATTGCTTATTTTGGGACTTATTATCTTTGTGCTCGTGGTAATTAACGGCGTTCGAACAGTTGACTCTTTAGTTACAAGTCGACATTCCTTGTTTTATGGTTATCTTACCCACATCTTGTAACAGTAATTCTGTTTTGTAACTTGGGTCTATTCTTTCTGTATTATTGTAACAAGACAAAGTTCCAACAGTTTCTCTTGGAACAGAAAATAACCAAAGATCATTTCTATGGTGTATGAATATTTCTCGCTTAGTACTTCCTATCATGGCTTCTTTCAGTTGGACTGGATACATCGTACTGGAATGGTACGGGTAGACCTTTTATATTAAAGAAAATTATTCGAATTAATTATGTGCAATGTGACTTTTTAATTAGAATTTGTTTTCGAGAACTGATGTATGTTGAACAGACGGTATCAGACGGTTTTGATTCATGCGAAGCCATGATATATGTTGAACAAAATTTTTCTATAGCGTTTTTATAATTGTATGATTTTTACTCGTAAATTAAAAGTTTTAAATTATTATTCCTTTATGACGCCTATCCATTAAAATCTTTTAATCCTATACTGATTAAGTGTAATTCCATCTGTCGGGTTTTTTAACCGTTCTACCCGATTGTGTCGTTACTTTCTCCTCGACTTCTTGCGGTTTTTTCTTTTTTGGTTTTTCTAGGGAAATAAGATCAAACTTTTTGTATTGTTTTTTTTCAAAAATTCTTGCCCTTTTAATTTTGTTTCCTTCGCGTGTGCGGCTGCTGAAATCGGTTTTGATTTCCATATTTCTTTAACTAATGTATGGTCTGATTCGCCGTTAGACTCTTCGGAACTAGTTTCCGATGATTCTGTATCATAAGTTTTAGAAGTTATCACCTTGCATTTTTGAGGTATCACCTCCCCTTCCTTCGTAAATTTCTACTCCTCTGGAAGTAGAAGGTTTATTCTCTAAGTCCTCGCTTTGGGTTTTCAACTCGGGAGATTTGAAAGATTCTTGAGAGCTTTGGGAGGAATCAAGAGTTTTTGCGGGGTTCCTCCACTGTTTGAATGCCATGGCTTCAGGGAGATGGGGCATTCTTTGCACTAGTGTTTCCCTCCATGAAGTCCACTGTTTAGGCTTGACCTTGGATACAGTTATATCATGATATTGTCCTTGCTGGTCATCCTTGGGAGTTTTATTCTCGGGCAATGTACTTTGACTCGTTTTTATGGGGAAATTTATTAAATCCATAGCTTCTCGCAGATTTGTTTTAGTTGAATCTTTGGGAGGAGTTTTCTTTACAGTAATACCGGGGGTTTCTACAGCTCTGTTCAATTCTTCCTGCAATGACAGGGGCCTTTCTATTGGTGTTGCAGGGGAAACCATATCGTCTGGAAATCTTTTTGGGGGACAAGGGGTTGAAATTCTATCAGGAAAAATTGGTTTTTCGGGGATATCGTATAATCCAGTTCTTCCGCGCTCTCCGATGATGAACTTTTTGGACCTTTTGGCGTTTTTATTCTTACTGGTATTAGGGATTTTCCTTTAGGAATAACTAAATTTTTCATAGCTAAAAATTCTTCAAAGTTTTTCTCATCGCTCTCATCTTCAAAATAGTCTTGCTTGAAATTAAAGGGTTTTAGCTCTGCCAATCTTGATTTAGGGGGCTCATTTTCTGCATCTGACGAATCAGTAGAGGAGGGACGTGATACCCATCTCTCTGGAAATTTGGCTCTTTTTATTCGGCTAACATGCGCCTTGTAAGTTCTTCCACTATCGGGGTTTTCCATTTTAAAAGTATAATCGTTATCGTACTTTTTGACTATTCTGTACGGTTCAGAATATTTATTGGAAAGTTTTTTGCCTTCCGTTTTTGCCTCGTTCTTTAGGTAGACGCAGTCTCCTACTTTGAAATCTATACTCCCCTTGACTTTGGGTTGGTTTCTTAGCTCTTGGTTTATTTTACATTTTTCCAACTCTTGCCTAACTGTTTTATAAGTTTTCCTCATCCTATTTATGAATTCTTGTTTGTAATCCTCCGAGTTATTGTAATATTGCCGGGATTCAATAATCTCATCATACGGGATTCTAAAATCACGACCAAAAAGTAAATAAAATGGATTGTCTTTAGTTGTTTCTGAATAAGCAGTATTGATTACGTTAGTTAAATAAGGTAAGAATTTATCCCAATCGTTCCTGTTGTCTTTTGTATAAATACTTAATACATTCGAAAATATTTTATGCCTATTTTCTATTTTACCATTAGCTTGTGGGTGATATGGGGATGTCACCATTTTTTCTATATTAAGAAAACTCATTAAGTCTTTTGTTACTTTTGAAACAAAATTGCTTCCGTTGTCACTTAAAACTTTATTCGGAATGCCAAATTTTAAAAATAATTTCGCCAACGCCTTACTGGTGGCGTAAGCCCCTTGATTTTTTAATGCTTTTGCAAAAGTAAATCCGGAAAAATGGTCTATAACTGAAAGAATACAAATATGGCCTCTGTTGGAAACAGGGAAGTCTCCGCTGGTTCCATATAAGTCAAATGAGACAATATCGAAGGGGTACTTTGCTACCGGGACCCTTCCCATTGGAGGATTAGGATAAGCTTGGGGGTTTTTTCTTAAGTTACACGCTTCGCATGTACTTACAAATCCTTTAAGTTTTGTTATTGCCGACGGCACGTAAAAATATTGTTTTAATTTATGGAAAGTTTTCGTTACTCCTAAGTGTCCACCTATATCTGAATGAAAATATTCGAAGGCAGGTATTATTAAGTTTTGTGGTAATACAGGTATTATTGATGTTTGGTTTCTATTTGCTTCAGCAGTCACGATTCTAAATAGTATTTCTTCATCAAGATCATAGTAAAAATTATCTATCTCTTTTCTAAGAGTTTTGAATTTATCCGGTAACGCATCGTCATTCACAAAATAATTAATAAGTGCTGAACACATTTCGTCCTTTTTTTGCTTTCTTTTTATATTTTCTAAAGACAGGGTACAATAGTTAACCTTATTTTCTTTTACTGTGTCTTTGACTTTGTTTTTCTTACATTTATGTTTAATCTTAGCATTGATAGTGTTAACTTAATTTTCCTCAGATTCCGACGGAATATTTTCTGGATATCTACTTAAAAAGTCACAAGCTGCGTTTTGTTTACCTTTTAAATGTTCAAATTCGTAATCTAGGTCTATGATTTTCATAATCCATCTAGCTAGAATTCCCGTGGGGTTTTAAAGTGTGCGCAGGTACTGCAAGCTCTTATGGTCTGATCGTAGTATAAATTTTCTACCAATTAAATAGTGTCTAAATTTGTCCAAGTGGTGGATTATAGATAATAATTCTAAGTTTGTGGCGGAATAACTACTTTCGCCCTTTGATAAGGTTCTACTCGAATAGCATATAACTTTTTCTATTTTTTTTTGATTAGAAGGTCCTCGTAAAGGATCAGGGTTTCCTATGGGAATTATTTGCGGAAGAATAGCCCAATGCCCTTCGAACTAGCATCGGTTGTCACCACAAATTGTTCGTTTTCGAAATCAGGAAGTGATAATATTAGTTCAGAAGTGAGTGCCTTTTTGAGGCTGTCTAGGGAAGTTTGAGCTTCCTGGGACCAGGTAACATTTTGGGAGTTCCCTTTAGTTAATTCCGTGAGGGGTTTCGCAATTTGGGTGTAATTGCGCACGAATTTCCTAAAGTAGCCAGTAAGACCTAAAATTCTTCTTATTTCTTTCATAGTTCTAGGGGGTTTGAGGTTTTCAACACATTTTATTTTATCAGGGTCTGGGGATATCTCTCCTTGTGTTACTACTACTCCTAAAAATTTAATCTTAGGTTGAAATAAATTTAATTTTTCGGGCCGGCATTTTAAATTGCCCTGTCTGAATTTCTCGAACACCTTAGCTAATGTTGCTAAGTGTTGTTCAGCGTTTTCTCCCACGCATATGACATCATCAACAAAATGAATGATATTCTTTATCCTCTTAACAGATGTAATAAGGGTCTACATAGCGCGCTTGAACTTGTTTTAAGTCCAAAAGGTACTCTTAAGTATTCATATGAACCACATTCAGATGTTGAAAATGCAGTTTTATGGACATCTTTTTCGGCTATTTTCTCTTGGTGGTAGCCTTGGTCGAGGTCCAAAGAGGTAAAAATTTTGTTTTTGGTTGAGATTGAGTCAAGAATTTCATCTATTCTCGGTAAAGGAAATTTATCACTAACTACTTGTTTGTTAAGGGTTCTATAGTCTACTACAAGTCTAAGGTCACCATTCTTCTTTGGTACCAATATCACTGGTGCAGAATACGGGCTTATACTGGGGCCTATAATTTCATTTTTTTTCCATGAATTTTATTTTTTAACCATTCTTTGTGCTTATACGGCACACGATATGGCTGTTTCGCTACAGGATTACCAGTCGTTAAAATTGAATGTTCATAAAATGGTATCAGTCCGATGTCATCTTCAGATGCGGAAAATACATCTCTAAAATTCCATAATAATTCGCATAATTTTTTCTTAAGTTCCAAGTCCGTAATATGATCCATATTAAATTTGTTTAAAAATGTCGATTTAGTTAGAGGGTACTTATTATTTGAGGTTTTAATGCCGTTAACAAGGTTTGTTTTAGAATTTTCCCATCTATTTAAATCATTCTCCGATAAAACTGGGATTTGAACTAAACACGTCCTTTTTTATTGTAATTGTATCATTTTCGTGGTTATTAGTTGATAGTAATAATAAGTTACCTATATTTAATGATTTTTGTGTGGCAAATATTTACTTTAAGGCTTTAATTGACTCTGGTGCTACCGCGAACATCATAAACTCATGCGTATTCAACATGTTGCCTCCCCATATTAGAAAACAAAGAAATTTTAATAATCCCAATTTAACTAGCGTGACAGGGCATAAATTGGATGCAAGAGGTTCAATTCGCCTTAACGTAAAAAGGGATAATAGAATTTTTCCGACAAATTTTATAATATGCGATAACTTTCCGTACGAAGGTATTATAGGCGCAAATTTTTTAAGGTCTAATAGAGTACTATTAGACGTGGCTAACGAAAGGCTTGTCTACCCGGCTAAGGTAGGGGAAGAAATTTCTACCGTAAGAAATTGTAACAGAGGTTACGAAGACAACGTAACAGTAAATAAAATTTCTGGCGGTATAATGGCGCGATCTATTGAGCCTCAAGTCTCGCAAGGAGGAAAAGGAATAATCAAAAACTTGTCCAATTATTCTGAGAGACATTGCAGAGATGAAGTAAATTTAAATAATAAGTGGATTGAATCTACAAGGATAAAAATAGAAGATATGCGACAGTATAGGTCAAACGAAATTAAGAAAATAGCGGAATTATGGAAAAACATAGTAAAACCCAACGTGACGCCGCAAGATGCTGCAATGGCGCAACATAGCGCCAGTACGAATCTAATAGACAATGAAAATAAAGAGAAATATTACGGATTCGCGATAAGGAAAACAAAAGTCCCTCCCAAAATGATACAAAGAATTCAAATATCAAAGATGATGGAACCAGTGGATAGAAAATCTGAAATATGGTTTGCGACCCCATCAAATGAAATTCCCGAAAATCTGCTATGCGAAGAACAGATTATATCTTACGACAAAGGAGAAGGTTTTATTTGGGTAACTAATAACCACGAAAATGATACAATTACAATAAAAAAGGACGTGTTTAGTTCAAATCCAAGTTTTATCGGAGAATGATTTAAATAGATGGGAAAATTCTAAAACAAACCTTGTTTTGCCTACTGCCGACAGCAATTCTTGGTGTGTTATTGGGGACATAACGGCACTCCCTCGCGATGTGCCCAGGTCGATTACAAATATAGCATCTTGTTCTTGTAGGGTTATTTTCATAATTAAATTGTTTGACAGGCTGAAAACGTACTGTTTTCTGCCTAGCGGGTTCTTGCGTTTTATTTCTTTGTGGCACTGGGGAGTTATCCCTTGAAAAGAAATTGGGAGACGCCTGATCGCCTTTGAAGATTAGGCTCGCGTTTGAATCGCCTAGGCTATTTGTTTTTGCTTTACTGTGATTTGCGACCATCGTATCAACTTCGATCAATCGATCTACCTCCTGAACTGCAAGATCCAACCTCTGAATATTTTTGGATATTACCAATCTATATAGTTTTGGGGGTAGCCCTTGCAAAAAGGTATTTAGTATGACTTTTTCATACAGTTGTCCTGAACCTCTTCCGTATTTTGCCTCTGCTGAAATGCGTATATTATCAAGATATTCTCTTATATTTTGTGAATGGTCAAAGCACACCATTCCGTTTTTTAATTTATTTATGGAACTGGTCTCGATAAATCTATCTTTAAATGCCGTTAACAATTTGTCCACCGTATTTATTGGCAAGCTGGCGTCGTCACCTATAGTTTGTTCAATCTGCTTTAGAAAGGTTAAGGCTTGGCCTTTTAATCGTAATAGAAGCATGTCGACTAACGTTTCTAGCTCTGTTTTTGTTAATTCTACAAACTGGGCCAATTGGATATTAAATTCGTCGATATCTGATTGTTCATTGTACTGCGGGATAGACTTTGCTATTTCTATATTTTTCGCGACCAACTCTTGCGCCATTAATAAATCGCTTAGTTCTTCTGACATTTTTTTGCGTTTGAATTAACTCAAAATAAATTTATTATTTCACTTAACCTATTTTGGGGGAGGCGATTATCTTCTATGAGATATTCTAAAGGGTTTCCCTGTAATAGCTTAGCGGCAATAGGTCTAATCACTTTTCTTATATGTCTGTATCTTTCCAGTGATGAAATTTAAATTACAAGGTTTATAGCCTAACTAGTTCGCAAGTTTTCCGCCAATTTCCGACCGTGCCATTTGTAGCGATAAACTTTTATGGTGGCTGTACTAATTGCGGTAATGAAGATTGAACGCGTCAAGTCTAAAATTGTACTTTGAAGCTGTGAACTTACACCTTATAAGTTCTCCGATAGCGCCACTTATACTGCTAAGGACTGTGCCATATGTAATATTATAATTAAAAAGCGGTCTACCGATCGCGCCAGTTCTTCCGGGGTGATTTTTCTTAGGCTACTTAATAGGCTAGGCAAGCTATAAAAATAATGAGAAAATTAAGTTTATGATTGCACCACAGCAATGGGGAGTAAAGTAAATTTATGACCGCGCCACCCTCAATCATTGAGAGAAAATAAAATATGTAATTATATAGATGTAGCCTCTTTTCCTTGGGTTATCTCGAAATCAATTACCTGTTATAGTATGTAGAAATCAGATCCCTGGGGAGCGCTACCTTGGAAGTATGCGAACTAGTTACCTGTCGTGCGACTAGATACAGACATATAAAATAAAATAAACACAAATAGAAAGGCAATAGATTTATTATGACTTACATACTTAGGTGTACAGCAATGCTCACTTCAATTGACGACAAATAGGAGCAGAGATAATAACAATGACTGAATTGCAATGCTTGAATGCCGAAATAGTTCTGCTCTTAATGATCCTGAATCTGATTTACGAATCATCCAAAAAAGCCCTTTTACAACATTATAAAACTTAGTTTTTGTCCTGCGCTCTAATTGACGACTCACAATTGGCCCAAGTCCTGAGGCGGGCCAAACACCTCGTCCAATAATTTCTTTTAAATATTTCTGTTGATTCAAACGTTCACACACTTCTTATAATTTAAACTTCCTGAGAAACATTGTATGTAGCATCTTTTTTATTGCCCACTATCTTAGCGAAATCCAAAACTGGATAGCACCGTTCTTTGTCTGAGGCTAAAATGCAATTTCTCTTTTTGCTGATTAAGAACTTTTCTTTTTTTTTGAAACTAGATTTAAACTTAATTAGAGGAAGTCTATTAATTATCTTTAGAAAGAAGGAACTTTATTTTTTGTATTTTAAATATATCACATTTTACTCACGGTACATTAAGAAAACAATTCATACTTGATAATTAATATACAGAAATAATTGTTGCTGATACCTTGCTTGTAGCCCTGCTATACAATACCCCAGGCCATTCCTCTTAATTTGCAAATACATGGCTGAAATTCATCCATTGTTCCAGTAAATTTAATCAACTATGACAAAACAAAACCAGAAAAACAAGTTACTGATGGGAGGCAGAATGCATTGGAAATATCTAATTTGGGTTATATATTTGCACATTAGGGGAAGGAGTTAGGGATAAAGTATAGCTGAGATACATGCAATATGCGTTATCTACAATTATTCTGCATATTATGAATTGTTTCCTTAACATGTTTCCTTCTCTACATGTCCTTCTCTAGACTGTTGTAATTAACACTTTTTAACTGCAAGTTTATTATACTTTACCCCCCCCCTCCCTAATGTGCAAATATACATTGGTGCCGATAGGCTGAATTATAGGGGGGCTTACCTGGTCTAATTGGCACTTCCAGTGCTGTATAATTAAAATCTCGAGACAAAATATCATAGGCAGCACAGCAGTGCTACCTAAGTAAAGAGTAATGTGGGCACAATATATTGTTTTGTTTTTTAGACCAGGGTACTTCTTATAGAAAGAAATGTCACAGGAACTTCAAAAAGAGCTCATGGAGGGCAACCAGCTCCCCCTGCCCCATATCAATCACTTCCCCAAACACATCTCATCAAAATTTTGAGATAACCATTTTGTTCAGCATAGTTTAAAGGTCTAGAAATTATGACTTTGACAATGCCCCCCCACAACCCATAGAGCAATACTCCGAAGAGAATATAACAACATCCTCAGTAATCAAATACAAGAAATATTTAGGCAGACATTGAACTAAATCAAAACAAAATATGAGCATGTGGACTTTCAAAAAGGTGACAAAGCAATATCTCAAGAACAACTTATATTAATAAGTTAGATCTTTAAGAGTACATTATGGGGGATTTTGAACTAGCCAGAAGCCACTGTGTGTATACTTTTAGTAATACAACTACAGTTACTGTAACTAATGATGCTAAGAGTACTAAGGTGAAGGTGCCCCCCCCCCCTTGTTCCCCCTTATGGACGCCCATGCAAATATATAGTCTGAATTATATATGATAAGATTCTAGACAATCTATTTGTTGCTATCTTGGGAGGGTTAGGTTACAAAAATGAAGCTTTCTGGGATGGGTTAACAGACTAAAGTATGCCCTTGAAAGATATTTTGAAGTAGCCAACCCATCTCTACTCCTTTCCCCACTAGAGGGCACTGACCTTTGATGACCTTTAAAAACCTTTGTTTTATAAAAGTGAAACCATGCAGAATAGATCTTCTGCTTAAGAAAAAAGTACAAAAAAAGTGTGTTCAGCTTTACAACTTTGCTTAATCCAAATTTGGGAAGTTTCAAAAATCTGGAAATACATTTCCTAAATTTAGGAAAAAACCCTTGATATGGCTTAAAATTCTACTATAACAAACTAAAAAATAGTAACAAGCATTTTCAAACTAAAACCAGAGAAAAAGAAACTCAAAATTAAGATATAATGCTGTTTTGTCAAAATTCCAAGACTTAGAAATCAGAAGGGGTTTAACATAGTAGAATGGCAATACCCTCCCAGAGCATGTTTTTGGCTCTGGATTCATCACTGAATGTTTTGTTTTCCTAACCTAACTCTTCCAAGATATCAAAATGTAGCTTGTCTAGAATTTTACCTTACATATTTCCTGCTCATTTTTACACTCACTCTTGTCTTAACAATCTGCCCAAAAATTGAATCAATAATGACAAAATCAAGAAACAGAAAATATATTGGAAATATAGAATTTGGGCTAGGCTATCCTATATTTTTGCACATTGGGGGTGGGGGGAGGGAGTAAAGTTGAATTACAATCAAAATGTGTTATCTATAATTATTTAATTTGCAAGGATTCACAAGGATTGTTTAAGGTCATCAAATATCAGTGCCTTCTAAAGGGAGAAGGAGGTGGAGGTAAGTATTTCAAAATATTTTCCTAAGAGATTATTAATTATTATCTTGATGCATTCTTGAAAGATTCATTCACCTGACTCAAATATTTTCCAAGACAGCAAAATGCCACTAAACTAGAAATTTACCAAAACAGAAATCAAAGTCTATTAGTCTTAAATCAGAGCTACTGAATAAGAAACATATAAAGAAAACAATTCTAACTTAAAAGTATGGAGAAAAATTGTAGTTAAGCTATTTTGAAGGCACTTCCAGTATAATTTATCCCTTCGCCTAATCTGCAAGTATATAGCCCTACTCATACATTTCCCATGCTTTTTGCCATGCATCACTCTTGTTTAAAACCTTGTTTTCTTTAAATTAAATAAATATTGATGAAGTCAAGATACAGAAAAACAGATGGGAAATATACAGTTTTGGCAATACATTTGCTCATTAGAGGGGTGGGATAAAGTATAGTGGAAGCACCTTCAAAATTTTTAACTATTTTTTTGTTTCATATTGTAAAGGAACAATTGCTGTCTTAAAATGTTTCCTTCTCAATAGCCCCAACTATAGGCTAATACCAAATCAAGTAATGTGTTCACCCATCCCTGTATCAACTATTGAATGGTATACATCTTTTACCTAAGTTTATGGACCTGCCAAAACCATTTGATCTATATCTGATTGTAGAAGACTTTCAGATATAGTGCATATCAAACATTATTTAAACAGATTTATGAATATAGATAACAATGAAAATGAACTTGATAATATGATTAATAAGAACATGTTGTATGTTGTAAAGAAATAATTATGTGCTTTGAGTGTTTTTGTTGTCTTGTATAAACATATGTCCTAGGCCTATATATTGGACTATGAGAGTTGAAGGATACATTTTTTGAGTGAAACAAGTATTACAATTTGAAAGAGTAAGGTATTTATTAGTGTTCCCCTTGTCCCTAGTTCTGATATGGAATCTTATATGTATTTACCAAACGTACCATTCAATTCTTTCCAGTGGTATTTCCAAGTATAGGAATTGCATCCCAACCTTCTAATGGCTGTCAGGTAGTGGTTGTATTCTATGCTGCTCTCATAATTAATTATGATCAATTTTGGCTAGAATGTCTTCCATATTGCCTCAGCTCTGCCCATCACTAATTTCTGTTCTTCATTTGTAAAATAATTAGTTATTTTAATTCTAGTCAGTTGTTGGGTTATAAATGGGCTGAACACAATAAGCCTTAACCAAATTACCGATCTAGTCGATCTAGATAATATCCTAGCCTCCTTTGAGTCTTAAATCTCTTAGTGCCTTATGGATCTAAGTGCCTTTCTTTTTTGTTTTTGTTTTTTATGTGTACGTATTATTTCATCTTGGGATTACGAAGGCTTTTGTATTAACCCCGTTCTCACGTTTTTTTTTTATTTTGAGGCCTGACTTTAATCATAAAGTTATCTTTAAATATTGTGTTGCGATTGTACCAAATAACGTGTACCAAAAATTTTTATGCGATAATAAACCAAACATATTGTATGTCTTCGGCTTGTGGTTGTTACTAGCGTATTCATTGGAATAAGTCATATTAAATTCGAAAAATTAATAAAAAGAGTTCACAGCTGTTTAACCATTATGACGCATAAAACTGCAGCTAAAAACAGATGAACTTTGACGGATCACATAAATCGTTGTTCTTCCGTGAAAGTGGAGCAGGATGAACAAAGGGTAAGCAAGCAAGGTAAAAGTAGAATTAGATTGGGGGCAAAACTTTTTCTGACTTTAGCACGAAAGAACTATTTTAGCACTATTTCATCATATTTAGCACTGTAACACGTGCTTCAATTTGTAGCACTTTCGTAATACAATTTTTTAATTTTGTCATTGACGAAATTATGAGGATTTTGAAAAAGGTTAAGGAATGAACAAAAAGTTTGTGGACCGCATTTTTCCGTATTTGTTTTGAGAGATTTGTGCGAAGTTTTATTTAACCAGGACCACCTTTTTGCCGTGTTTGTTTGGATTGGTGCTAAGTTTGAAATACTAGAAAAAAACTGATCTAGAACTAATCCAACTACACTTATCGGGTCATGCGCGTGTCGTGGCGCAAGCCGCGACACGCGCAAAATTTTTTTGACTTTAGCACCGAAAATTGTTGTGAAACATACAAATTTGGACAATTTTAGAACATTATGAACTGACCATGATGGTAGTCTTGGTTTTCAAAGGCTCGGGCGTATTTTGGCTTGTTTTTCATGGCTCGGGCTTGGTTTTTGTTTGACTTTCTGGCAACCCTGTCCGTGACAGTGCAACGACTAGTGTCCAAGCATAAATCTTTCCCATCATCCACTAGATTCTTAATGAGGAGAATAGGAGTTAGGACCCACTTGTGCTGTAACTTACCAAAGTTACCGGTAACTTATTCGGTAAGAGTAAATTTCGAAACTTACTGGTAAATCTTGTCCACTAGGTCTTTTTGTGCAGACTAAATTTTGACTACCAATCAAGGATGTATCGAGAGGAGGTTAGGGAGTTTGACCCCCCCCCCCCCCGAAATTTTTGTTCGACTCGTAAAAACGTCACAAAAATGCATATAAATAAATTTTGATGTTTTTTTAGTCTTTTGTAACCCCACCCCCCACCCCGAAAAAATTCTGGCTACGCTGCCTCAAATAATTCTTGAACATAAAAAATACTGATTAATTATGATCACTTAAAGGGAAGTAAGTGATATCTTCCCATGCTAAATGGTCAAAGATCCAAGGCTCCTACACTCTTCGAATAAGAAGCTTTTGCATTTTTTTTAAGTTTAGCATTCTACACAAATTTCTTTACTTTAAATAAGATAGCAGGGAATAGCTAAGTGTTTCCACTTCTACCGAATTTTTGGGATCTAGCGAATCCCAATCCATCTCCTGACAGAAAAAGAAGATACCATAGTTATTTATGGTGTAAAATTCGTAGATGGCCCTCAGACTGGAAGCCATCTACCGAGTTTTGTTTTTTACCGAAAACCGAGGAGGTTTTTTCGGATTGTTTGATAAGAAAATTTGAAACACTACAAGTCTTATTAGGACAACAATTTTTCAGGGCTAGTAGTTTAGCATTTTTTTTTCTTAGCCCTTTCTTATTTAGATCATCTAAATGAAAAAATATTCCCACGATAAGCTCAAAAGCACGAGGATAGGGCAAAATTTTGATTCAAGGGCTTCCTGGTACCTTGGAAAATAGTTGCATCAAGAGAATGAATTTTTTGGAGCTAATTCAAAGCATAAACTATACACGGGGAAGGTGTTTTCAAGATCCTATATCTGCTCCTTCCATATTTCTAAGGATTTGATAATTCCGTAGAAAAATACTTGTCAATTTGTTTTTGTTTCTTTTCTTTGCATCTAGGTTTTTAAAACACAGTTCTACTGACTTAAGTAGGATTTTCAGCCATTTATGATTTATTTTTTTCAATTTAAACACAGTTTTTCAAATTCTTTAAAACCTTACAAATTAGGGCTTGCGAAGGTTACGAGACTGAAAACTGTGCTTTAGATCCATGACACAAAGTCTGCAAGTTCAGGAAAGGTCACTACCCTTTGGACATGGAAGGGGTGGGATTATGTAATTTAAAAGGTCTTCCCGGTCATAGTTTAAGCTTTGCGGACATCTCTGAAAATTTATTCCACCTAATTCAACTACTTTCCAAGATTTCCAAAAAGCCCTTCACTTAGAATTTTACCCAAGCAACTTTAATGATGCAACTCTTTTGACTGTTGCAACAGTGGTATCAAATGCCAATGGCTACGGACTAGAATTTTTCTGGTCCATAATCCGAGCCCGTTTAGTTATGCTTGAGCAATACACATGCTTTACATGTTCTAATGTTAGTTTGTCTCAAAGTTCATGGAATGATTGTAATTGGCAATCTGTTTATTTAACTGAACTTGGGATACAGCTAAGATTTTGGGATCCAAACTTTCTAAAGCCATCTGATGCCGAGGCGAGATTATTTTCCTATTATTTGTAAGGTTCAGAAAATTAGGCTTGAGTAAAAATTAAGTAATATTAATTAAATAGCTATTGCTACAAATACTAATTACCTCAAAGTTTCAATTTTTGTGCTTGGTAATTTTTAGGGCTCAACTGCCATAAATATCAATGCATCTATTGACGTTAAATTATAATGCAAATTTAAAACAATAATTCTAAAATTTCATTAAACTTAAATTTTAATTTAATTAATTAATCAATAATATTTAACAATAAAATAAAAATAAATTATTTACTATTAGCAAGTGTTTAACAGCCTCAAATGATAGTGCAACCGTACTGTTTTTTGGGACCATTGGGGGGGGGGGTGTCAGAAAAGTGACCATGATATTTTTGGAAAAAGCATAAAATGAGGATTCTAATGGCACTATTTTTATTTCTTTAGCATGTTTCCTTCAGAAGTGCCAGCCACTATGTATTTACTCTTTCAGTTTTAGACTGAAGAAATAACTGAAGATACAGAATTTCGTTAATAGGTTTTCCAAGGTCCGTTTTTTTCTCGTTGCTTTCCGAAGTCTGTTTCTTCTCGTCTTTGTCACTCCGTTCTCTGCTGGACACAAATACCAGGTTTCGCAACTCTTAACGTCCATGCTTGGTTATAGTTGTGGAAAACTTGTGAAATATATAATTTTTTTTACCCTTATAGGTACTGGGAATCTTACAGGGTGAGAAGAAGCTATTTTCAAATTTAAGGAGGGGGTCGGTAGTGCTGGACTTTAGTTTTTCTTTAATACACTTCTAATAATTTTTGTTACCCTCCCCTCTAATATCTCCCTCCCTTATTATTACCCTTATGGTTATATCTCATAAACTATGGTGCATTAAATACTCGATGCACCAGTATTTACTAGTGCATCCAGTAAATACTGGTGTACTGTATTTGACGGTTGGAACCCCCATGCCGAGTTTAAGCGAGAACCAAAATCAATCTCAAATCAAACAACTCGAAATCAAATTTTTGCGTAATAAGCACATAAAAACTGTGGTATTCGCTGTGTATGACATGAAAAATATGTTGTTCGCTCTAAATAGAATCTTCTACCAGAATCTTCACCTCCAATCTTCTACCAGGCCCGTAAATGATTACCTTTTGTTGGACGGGTTTTTTTTTTTGTAAAAAAAAATGGAAGAAAAAACGCATTTGTGATCTTTCTTCTGGGAAAAGATACAAAATTCCACAATTTTTGTAGATAGGAGCTTGAAACCTCTAGAAAAGCGTTCTCTGATATGCTGAATTTAATGGTATAGTTCTTATTAGAATCAATTGGATTTTGAGTTGTTTTTCTTCCCTTTTTCTAAAACCAGGCAAATTTCCTCTGGTTCGTAGTTTTTGCTGGGTAACATAGATCTTGTTGAATTATATATATTCGGAATCACCATAAAAAGCCAATTTTGTATGTATTAATTGTTATAAAAATTCCATTTTTAAAATTTTGATTACTATTAATCCAAGTCGCCCCTTACTTGCAGTTCGCTGCCTCATTCTAACGAAAATCAAAAGTTCTAGCACCCTTTCTAAGTAACCAAAAAGATTTGAGGAGAAATAGCCCCCTCCACGGCCTTTTCCCCCAAAGGTATCTGGTAAAAAAAATTTACACAGCCATTTGATTCAGTATAATATTCAGTATAATACACGTATAGTATTTGTTATTGGGAAATCCACGGACATTTTTGGGGGGAATTTCCTGCGGGGTGGGATTTCCAGGGTAAATTTTACGGTGGCAGGGGATGTCTTTGTATGATATGTAAAACAGTTAGAAATTCTATTAAAAACAAGTTTATTCAATTGAAACTAAGAAGCAACATTAAAACTAAAATAAACAGAAATTAGCCCCTTTATGAGGACACTGTCCTTCCTCAACATTCCTCTTTACATTAAAGTTTGAACTTTTTGTCGCAATAGACTGTTCAAACACATGGGCCTTTGAATTCGAATAAGAATTATTTTTAAGAACTAATTATTTTTAAAGAATTTTAGGACTTAAGTGTAAATAGCAAGGATTAAGGAAGGGTAGCCCCCCTCCCCCTCATATACGGAATAATTTATGTTCGTTCTAAGTTTTAATGGTGCTCTTTATTCTCAGTTGGGAAAAACTTTGAATTTAATACTCATCAAAATTGCAGATAAAGGGTCTAATTTATTGAAATCCCAATTGATAAAGATTTTACTTTCCGGCCATCCATCTTGGGTCTAGCGAAAAGAAGATTTTCCCCGAATGGGTTGAGAATAGGTTATAGGAGGGATTTAAAGGAAATTGGAACTTATTGGCAGTGGGGTGAGTAAAGAGTGAAGCGTTGAATAGATTGGGGCGGAGAAGGAGCGTGTCCAGTTGTGTTGGCCTCATAGAGCTTGGTGCTGTAGTGAGTTGTTAATAGTAGTAGCAGTAACAGTAATGGCTTTTTTGAAAAGGAGGTTTTATTTTAAAACATTATTTAAAAAAACTTTCCTCGAAATAAGTCTTTCAAAGAAAAGTAAAGAACTCCATTAAACAAAAAATGAGCAAAAATAAAATCAACTAATCTACCAAGCGTGAAACTACCACAAATCAGCATTGATAAATAAATGAAATCCAAAATGAACAGATATTACAATAAATAACTGAGTCAAACTCAAAACGAGCAGAAATTAACATAAGTTGGGCTCAAAACCCCTATGCCTTCCCAAGGCCAGAACATAATTTGCACTTTACTGAAAAAAATATAAATGTTCTTACTTTTATAACTTTAATAAATCAAATAATATTAACATTTTGATTACTAAATATCAGTATATGTATATTAAACTGACAATGCACATTTATTTGTATTTTTTCAGTAAAGTGCAAATTATGTTCTGGCCTTGGGAAGGACTTTACTGCTTGGCCTGCTATTTGTATGCTGGAGAAAAATTTTCAGCAATTTTTAACAACATACACCCTTTTAAAAATCTGGACACAAATAGTAGTGTTCAATCTAGTTTCATACCTCCTCTAGTTGACCTGAAATGGAAAACTTGATACCATTCGCAAAAAAAATCTGCTTACTTTCTTTGATAGCTTGGATACACTTACGCTATTTTGACTTGGTTAAATTTTAAGAGCAGAAGTAGCCCCGAAAGTTTGAACATAATACCCTCAGTCGTTCTTGGGATACAGCTGAGATGCCTAATTGGGAATTAGCATTAATGCAGTGCATTTTGCTTTAATCTTAAGGCAACATTTAGTTTTTAAACATAAAGGCAAATGGGAGAGTGGGCGTGGGAGGGGGATTAGTTGCCTTCCAATCACTTTCGACTATTACTAAGGGCATCAGCCCTTTCTATTTTCAATCGAATGAGCCCTTTCCGACGTTCTTACGACAACACCTTCGATACGAAGTGCCCTGGTCGAAACAACAACAACAACAAAATTATACATTATGCCCACATCAATCTTTACTATAAAAATTTAGTTTTTCCCCCAGGGCATAACTTACAACCCTTGCTCTGAAGGCTGTGGGGAAGTGTCCTCCTCAAAAACATAATTTCTAGCTGGAAATAAACTACGATGAACAAAATGGATATCTCAACATTTTGATTGGATGTGTTTCGGGAAATGGTGGGCGTGGAAGGGGTGTTAGTTGCTTTCCAATCACTTTCGACTATTAAAAAGGGCACAAGCCAATCCAATTTCCTATTGAATGAGCCCTTTTCGAAGTATCTACGACAACTTCTTCGATACGAAGTGCCCTGCTCTAAAGGAAAAAATAATAAATAATGCATTGTGTTTAATTTCTTGAATTAAATTTCTACATCGTGTATCTAAGTCGTGAAAACAATAAAGAGTTTGTTACTTACTTAGAATTTGGTCATAATTTCTTGAACGAAATGTCTTTTTGTTTATCCAGCAGGTGAATTCAAGAAAGAATTTGTTACTTACTTACAATTTTTTCATAGTTTCTTTAATGAAATTTCTGTATTGTGTATCCAAGAAGTGACTTCAAGATTTTCCCTCCAAAATTGACCTCCCCCCTTCCCTGCCCTCAGAAATGGGGGAACGAAGGGTCTCTGAGCCTTCCCCTTGAGGCAGATCCCGTTTATTTTCGATTCTGAGTATTTTTGGTTTTCCCTCCAAAATTGACTCCCCCTCCCCCCTGCCCTCAGAAATGGAGGAAGGAGGGGCCTCTGAGCCTTCCCCTTGAGGCAGATCCCGTTTATTTTCGATTCTGAGTATTTTTGGTTTTCCCTCCAAATTGACTCCCCCTCTCCCCTGCCCTCAGAAATGGAGGAAGGAGGGGCCTCTGAGCTTTGCCCTTGAGGCAGATCCCATTTATTTTCGAATCTGAGCATTTTTGGTTTTCCCTCCAAAATTGACCCCCTCCCCCTCCCCTGCCCTCACAAATGGGGGAACGAAGGGCCTCTGAGCCTTCCCCTTGAGGCAGATCCCGTTTATTTTCGATTCTGAGTATTTTTGGTTTTCCCTCCAAAATTGACTCCCCCCCTCCCCTGCCCTCAGAAATGGGGAAAGGAGGGGCCCCTGAGCCTTCCCCTTGAGGCAGATCCCGTTTTTTTTCGATTCTGAGTATTTTTGGTTTTCCCTCCAATATTGACCCCCCCCCCTTCCCTACCTTCAGAAATGGAGGAAGGAGGGGCCTCTGAGCCTTGCCCTTGAGGCAGATCACGCTTTATTTTCGATTCTGTTTATTTTTGATTTTCCCTCCAAAATTGACCCCCCCCCTCCCTTTGCCCTCAGAAATGGGGGAACGAAGGGCTTCTGAGCCTTCCCCTTGAGGCAGATCCCATTTATTTTCGATTCTGAGCATTTTTGATTTTCCCTCCAAAATTGACTCCCCCCCTGCCCTCAGAAATGGAGGAAGGAGGGGCCTCTGATCCTTGCCCTTGAGGAAGATTCCATTTATTTTCGATTCTGAGTATTTTTGATTTTCCCTCCAAAATTGAGCCCCCCCCCCTCCCCTGCCCTCAGAAATGAGGAACGAAGGGCCTCTGAGCCTTGCCCTTGAGGCAGATCCCGTTTATTTTCGATTCTGAGTATTTTTTGTTTTCCCTCCAAAATTGACCCTTCACGTTAAAAAATTATCCAATCACTAATTACCCCTTTTTTGCAAATGTCAATCAATGAATTCCGATTGTAAAAGCGTGTTTAATCATGTTACCTAACCCACAGTACAGCAATTTGATATGCGTAGTCTACTGCCAGGAACCAGTGGGGGGATCCTTGCTCGTAGATGCTAATCACCTTAACCCTTTTATCCATCGTCAAGTACATGCTCCAAAAATATTTTATTCAGAGATTTGACGTTAAAAAATTATCTAATCACTAATTACCCCTTTTTTGCAAATGTCTATCAAACGCCAAGGAACGTAATCTCACCGAACACGTCAAACTGTTTCCACAGACTTCAAACTATCATATCTACGGAATCGCCGTTAAACCTTCTTCATGATATTAAACCAATTAAGAAGAAAAGATAGTGCCTATACGTCTCCTAGAAATGGTACTTAGATAACTACTCCTAATTTCCAGAACTTTCTACTACGTTGAACACAATGGCTATCTGAAAATTTTCATTGGATGTGTTTGGGGGAATGGTGTGCATGAGAGGGTGGTTAGTTATCCTCCAATCACTTTCAACTATTAAAAAAGGCACTAGCCCTCTCAATTCCCAATTGAATGAGCCCCTTTTTAAGTTTTTACGACATGTCTATCTATAAAAACCTTATATGCCCCCGGGGCATTATTTACAGTCTTTGCCCTGGGAACTCTGGGGGGTTTGTCATCCTTAAATACATAATTTCCAGAACTTTCAACTACGTTGAGTAAAATGGTTATCTCTAAACTTTGATTGAATGTGTTTTGGGAAATGGTGGACTTGAGAGGGGGGTCAATTACTCTCCACTCACTTTCGACTATTAAAAAGGGCAATTCCAATTTCCAAACAAAAGAGCCCTTTTTGAAATTTTTACAACAACTTTCTATATAAACCTTATATGCCCCCAGGGCATAACTTATAGCCCTTGCACTGAGGGCTCTGAGGGAGTTACCATCCGAAAAGACCTAATTTTCAGAACTTTCGACTACGTTGAACAACATGGATATCTCAAAATTTTGATTGGATGTGTTTGGGGAAATGGTGGGCGTGAGAGGGGGTTTAGTTGCCCTTCAATCACTTTCGACTATTAAAAGGGCACTATCCCTTTCAATTTTCAATTGAATGATGCCTTTTTGATGTTTTTACAACATCGCTTTCTATAAAAACCTTACATGCACCGAGGGCATAACTTACAACCCTTGCCCTGAGGTTTGTGGGGGGAATGGGTTGTCATCCTTAAAGACCTAATTTCCAAAACTTTCAACTACGTTGAATAAATTAGCAATCTAAAATTTTGATTGGATGTGGTTGGGGAAAAGGTGGGCGTTTGAGGGGGGGTTAGTTGCCCTCAAATCACTTTCGACTATTAAAAAGGACACTAGCCCTTTCAATTTCCAATCGAATGAGCCTTTTTTGAAGTTTCTACGACAAAGATTTCAATAAAAAATTATATGCCCCAAGGGCATAACTTATAACCCTTGCCCTGAAGACTGTGGTGGGAGTGTCCTGCTCAAAGGTATAATTTCCTGAACTTTAAACTGCGTTGAACAAAATGGCTATCTGAAAATTTTGATTGGATATGTTTGGGGAAGTGGTGGGCGTGGAAAGGGTGTTAGTTGCCTTCCAATCACTTTCGACTATTAAAAAGGACACTAGCCATTTCAGTTTCCAATCGAATGAGCCTTTTTGGAAGTTTCTACGACAACGCGTTCTATAAAAAACTTAAATGCCCCTAGGGTATATTTTACAACCCTTGCCCTGAGGTTTATAGGGGAGTGTCCTCCTGAAAAACATTATTTCTATTTGGAAATCAACAACGCTGAACAAAATGGCTATCTATAAATTTTGATTGGATGTGGTTGGGGAAAAGGTGGGCGAGAGAGGGGGGTTAGTTGCTCTCAAATCACTTTCGACTATTAAAAAGGGCACTAGACCTTTTAATTTCCAATCGAATGAATCCTTTTTCAAGTTTCTACGACAAAGATTTCAATAAAACCTTATATGCCCCAAGGGCATAACTTATAACCCTTGCCCTGAAGACTATGGGGGGAGTGTCCTGCCCAAAAGTAAAATTTTCTGAACTTTAAATTGCATGGAACAAAATGGCTATCTCAAAATTTTTGATTGGATGTGTTTGGGGAAATGGTGAGCATGGAAGGGGTGTTAGTTGCCTTCCAATTACTTTCGACTATTAAAAAGGGCACTAGCCATTTCAATTTCTAATCGAATGAGCTCTTTTTGAAGTTTCTACGAAAACGCGTTCTTTAAAAACCTTAATGCCTCCTGGGCATAACTTATAACCCTTGCCCTGAGGGCTGTGAGAGGATTGTCATCCTCAAAGACCTAATTTACAGAACTTAAAACTACGTTGAATAAAATGGCTTTAGGCCGTGAGAGGGGGGTTAGTTACCCTCCAATCATATTCGACTATGAAAAAGGGCACTAGCCCTTTGAATTTCCAATCGAATGAGCCTTGTTTGAAGTTTCTACGACAACGTCTTCTATAAAAACCTTATATGCCCTAGGGCATAACTTAGAACCCTTGCTCTGAAGGCTGTGGGGAAGTGTCCTCCTCAAAAACATAATTTCTATCTGGAAATCAACTACGCTGAACAAAATGGATATCTCAAAATTTTGATTGGATGTGTTTCGGGAAATGGTGGGCGTGGAAGGGCTGTTAATTGCCTTCCAATCACTTTCGACTATTAAAAAGAGCACAAGCCACTCCAATCTCCAATTGAATGAGCCCATTTTGAAGTTTCTACGACAACTTCTTCGATTCGAAGTGCCCTGCTCTAAAGGAAAAAATAATAAATAATACATTGTGCCAACATTGTTCTTATATACTCTCAGGGCATAACTTAAAACCTTTGCCCCGAGCGTTGCGGGGGAGTGTCCTCCTCAAAAACATATTTTCTATCTGGAAATCAACTACGCTGAACAAAATGGCTATCTCAAAATTTTGATTTGATGTGTTTGGGGGAATGATGGGCGTGGGGGGTGGGCTAGTTTCCCTCCAATCACTTTCGACTATGAAAAAGGGCAGTAGCCCTTGGAATTTCCAATCGAATGAGCCTTTTTTGAAGTTTCTACGACAACGCCTTCTATAAAAACCTTATATGCCCCAGGCCATAACTTAGAACCCTTGCCCTGAAGGCTGTGGGGGAGTGTCCTCCTCAAAAACATAATCTCTATCTGGAAATCAACTACGCTGAACAAAACGGATATCTAAAATTTTTGATTGGATGTGTTTCGGGAAATGGTAGGCGTGGAAGGGGTGTTAATTGCCTTCCAATCACTTTCGACTATTAAAATGGGCACAAGCCACTCTAATCTCAAATTGAATGAGCCCTTTTCGAAGTTTCTATGACAACTTTTTTGATTCGAAGTGCCCTGCTCTAAAGGAAAAAATAATAAATAATACATTGTGCCAAAATTGTTCTTATATACCCTCAGGGCATAACTTAAAACCCTTGCCCCGAGTGTTGTGGGGAGTGTCCTCCTCAAAAACATATTTTCTATTTGGAAATCAACTACGCTGAACAAAATGGCTATCTCAAAATTTTGATTTGATGTGTTTGGGGAATGATGGGCGTGGGGAGGGGGCTAGTTTCCCTCCAATCACTTTTGACTATGAAAAAGGGCAGTAGCCCTTGGAATTTCCAATAGAATGAGCCTTTTTGAAGTTTCTACGACAACGCCTTCTATAAAAACCTTATATGCCCCAGGGCATAACTTAGAACCCTTGCCCTGAAGGCTGTGGGGGAGTGTCCTCCTCAAAAACATAATCTCTATCTGGAAATCAACTACGCTGAACAAAATGGCTATCTCAAAATTTTGATTTGATGTGTTTCGGGAAATGGTAGGCGTGGAAGGGGTGTTAATTGCCTTCCAATCACTTTCGACTATTAAAAAGGGCACAAGCCACTCTAATCTTAAATTGAATGAGCCCTTTTCGAAGTTTCTATGACAACTTCTTCGATTCGAAGTGCCCTGCTCTAAGGAAAAAATAATAAATAATACATTTTGCCAACATCGTTCTTATGTACACTGAGGGAGTTACCATCCGAAAAGACCTAATTTTCAGAACTTTCGACTACGTTGAACAACATGGATATCTCAAAATTTTGATTGGATGTGTTTGGGGAAATGGTGGGCGTGAGAGGGGGTTTAGTTGCCCTTCAATCACTTTCGACTATTAAAAGGGCACTATCCCTTTCAATTTTCAATTGAATGATGCCTTTTTGATGTTTTTACAACATCGCTTTCTATAAAAACCTTACATGCACCGAGGGCATAACTTACAACCCTTGCCCTGAGGTTTGTGGGGGGAATGGGTTGTCATCCTTAAAGACCTAATTTCCAAAACTTTCAACTACGTTGAATAAATTAGCTATCTAAAATTTTGATTGGATGTGGTTGGGGAAAAGGTGGGCGTGAGGGGGGGGTTAGTTGCTCTCAAATCACTTTCGACTATTAAAAAGGACAGTAGCCCTTTGAATTTCCAATCGAATGAGCATTTTTTAAAGTTTCTACGACAAAGATTTCAATAAAACCTTATATGCCCCCAGGGCATAACTTATAACCCTTGCCCTGAAGACTGTGGTGGGAGTGTCCTGCTCAAAGGTATAATTTCCTGAACTTTAAACTGCGTTGAACAAAATGGCTATCTGAAAATTTTGATTGGATATGTTTGGGGAAGTGGTGGGCGTGGAAAGGGTGTTAGTTGCCTTCCAATCACTTTCGACTATTAAAAAGGACACTAGCCATTTCAGTTTCCAATCGAATGAGCCTTTTTGGAAGTTTCTACGACAACGCGTTCTATAAAAAACTTAAATGCCCCCAGGGTATATTTTACAACCCTTGCCCTGAGGTTTATAGGGGAGTGTCCTCCTGAAAAACATTATTTCTATTTGGAAATCAACAACGCTGAACAAAATGGCTATCTATAAATTTTGATTGGATGTGGTTGGGGAAAAGGTGGGCGAGAGAGGGGGGTTAGTTGCTCTCAAATCACTTTCGACTATTAAAAAGGGCACTAGACCTTTTAATTTCCAATCGAATGAATCCTTTTTCAAGTTTCTACGACAAAGATTTCAATAAAAAATTATATGCCCCAAGGGCATAACTTATAACCCTTGCCCTGGAGACTATGGGGGGAGCGTCCTGCCCAAAAGTAAAATTTTCTGAACTTTAAATTGCATGGAACAAAATGGCTATCTCAAAATTTTTGATTGGATGTGTTTGGGGAAATGGTGGGCGTGGAAAGGGTGTTAGTTGCCTTCCAATCACTTTCGACTATTAAAAAGGGCACTAGCCATTTCAGTTTCCAATCGAATGAGCCCTTTTTGAAGTTTCTACGAAAACGCGTTCTTTAAAAACCTTAATGCCTCCTGGGCATAACTTACAACCCTTGCCCTGAGGGCTGTGAGAGGATTGTCATCCTCAAAGACCTAATTTACAGAACTTAAAACTACGTTGAATAAAATGGCTTTAGGCCGTGAGAGGGGGGTTAGTTACCCTCCAATCATATTCGACTATGAAAAAGGGCACTAGCCCTTTGAATTTCCAATCGAATGAGCCTTGTTTGAAGTTTCTACGACAACGTCTTCTATAAAAACCTTATATGCCCTAGGGCATAACTTACAACCCTTGCTCTGAAGGCTGTGGGGAAGTGTCCTCCTCAAAAACATAATTTCTATCTGGAAATCAACTACGCTGAACAAAATGGATATCTCAAAATTTTGATTGGATGTGTTTCGGGAAATGGTGGGCGTGGAAGGGCTGTTAATTGCCTTCCAATCACTTTCGACTATTAAAAAGGGCACAAGCCACTCCAATCTCCAATTGAATGAGCCCATTTTGAAGTTTCTACGACAACTTCTTCGATTCGAAGTGCCCTGCTCTAAAGGAAAAAATAATAAATAATACATTGTGCCAACATTGTTCTTATATACCCTCAGGGCATAACTTAAAACCTTTGCCCCGAGCGTTGCGGGGGAGTGTCCTCCTCAAAAACATATTTTCTATCTGGAAATCAACTACGCTGAACAAAATGGCTATCTCAAAATTTTGATTTGATGTGTTTGGGGGAATGATGGGCGTGGGGGGCGGGCTAGTTTCCCTCCAATCACTTTCGACTATGAAAAAGGGCAGTAGCCCTTGGAATTTCCAATCGAATGAGCCTTTTTGAAGTTTCTACGACAACGCCTTCTATAAAAACCTTATATGCCCCAGGCCATAACTTAGAACCCTTGCCCTGAAGGCTGTGGGGGAGTGTCCTCCTCAAAAACATAATCTCTATCTGGAAATCAACTACGCTGAACAAAACGGATATCTAAAATTTTTGATTGGATGTGTTTCGGGAAATGGTAGGCGTGGAAGGGGTGTTAATTGCCTTCCAATCACTTTCGACTATTAAAATGGGCACAAGCCACTCTAATCTCAAATTGAATGAGCCCTTTTCGAAGTTTCTATGACAACTTTTTTGATTCGAAGTGCCCTGCTCTAAAGGAAAAAATAATAAATAATACATTGTGCCAAAATTGTTCTTATATACCCTCAGGGCATAACTTAAAACCCTTGCCCCGAGTGTTGTGGGGGAGTGTCCTCCTCAAAAACATATTTTCTATCTGGAAATCAACTACGCTGAACAAAATGGCTATCTCAAAATTTTGATTTGATGTGTTTGGGGGAATGATGGGCGTGGGGAGGGGGCTAGTTTCCCTCCAATCACTTTTGACTATGAAAAAGGGCAGTAGCCCTTGGAATTTCCAATAGAATGAGCCTTTTTGAAGTTTCTACGACAACGCCTTCTATAAAAACCTTATATGCCCCAGGGCATAACTTAGAACCCTTGCCCTGAAGGCTGTGGGGGAGTGTCCTCCTCAAAAACATAATCTCTATCTGGAAATCAACTACGCTGAACAAAATGGATATCTAAAAATTTTGATTGGATGTGTTTCGGGAAATGGTAGGCGTGGAAGGGGTGTTAATTGCCTTCCAATCACTTTCGACTATTAAAAAGGGCACAAGCCACTCTAATCTTAAATTGAATGAGCCCTTTTCGAAGTTTCTATGACAACTTCTTCGATTCGAAGTGCCCTGCTCTAAGGAAAAAATAATAAATAATACATTTTGCCAACATCGTTCTTATATACACTCAGGGCATAACTTAAAACCCTTGCCCTGAGCGTTGTGGGGGAGTGTCCTCCTCAAAAACATATTTTCTATCTGGAAATCAACTACGCTGAACAAAATGGCTATCTCAAAATTTTGATTTGATGTTTCTGGGGAATGATGGGCGTGCGGGGGAGGCAAGTTTCTACGACAACGCCTTCTATAAAAACCTTATACGCCCCCGGGCACAACTTAGAGCCCTTGCCCTGTAGGCTATGGGGAAGTGTCCTCCTCAAAAACATAATTTCTATCTGGAAATCAACTACGCTGAACAAAATGGATATCTCAAAATTTTGATTGGATGTGTTTCGGGAAATGGTTGGCGTGGAAGGGGTGTTAATTGCCTTTCAATCACTTTCGACTATTAAAAAAGGGCACAAGCCACTCCAATTTCCAATTGAATGAGCCCTTTTCTAAGTTTCTATGACAACTTCTTCGATACGAAGTGCCCTGCTCCAAAGGAAATAAATAATACATTGTACCAACATCGTTCTTATATGCCCCCAGGGCGTAACTTAAAACCCTTGCCCCGAGGGCTGTTGGGGAGTGTCCTCCTCAAAAACATATTTTCTATCTGGAAATCAACAACGCTGAACGAAATAGCTATCTAAAATTTTTGATTGGATGTGTTTGGGGAAAAGGTGGGCGAGAGAGGGGGGTTAGTTTCCCTCAAATCACTTTCGACTATTAAAAAGG
Source organism: Artemia sinica (assembly GCA_027921565.1). Lineage (NCBI taxonomy): Eukaryota > Metazoa > Arthropoda > Branchiopoda > Anostraca > Artemiidae > Artemia > Artemia sinica. The sequence goes on from CM051266.1 coordinate 8,884,410, forward strand.
GCACTAGACCTTTGAATTTCCAATCGAATGAGGCTTTTTTCAAGTTTCTACAACAAAGATTTCAATAAAAACCTTATATGCCCCCAGGGCATAATTTATAACCCTTGCCCTGAAGACTTTGGGAGGAGTGTCCTGCTCAAAGGTATAATTTCCTGAACTTTAAACTGCGATGAACAAAATGGCTATCTCAAAATTTTGATTGGATGTGTTTGGGTAATTGGTGGGCGTGGAAAGGGTTAGTTACATTCCGATTACTTTTGACTTTTAAGATGGGCACTAGCTATTTCAATTTCTAATCGAATGAGCCCTTTTTGAAGTTTCTACGACAACGCGTTCTATAAAAAACCTTATATGCCCCCAGGACATAACTTACAACCCTTGTCCTGACGGCTGTGAGGGGGTTGTTGTCCTCAAAGACCTAATTTACAGGACTTAACTACGTTGAATAAAATTGCTATCGCAAAATTTTGATTGGATGTGTTTGGGGAAAAGGTGGGCGAGAGAGGGGGGTTAGTTTCCCTCAAATCACTTTCGACTATTAAAAAGGGCACTAGCCCTTTGAATTTCCAATCGAATGAGCCTTTTTTGAAGTTTCTACGACAACGCCTTCTATAAAAACCTTATATGCCCCCAGGGCATAACTTACAATCCTCGCCCTGGAGGCTGTGGGGGAGTGTCCTCGTCCTCCTCAAATACATAATTTCTATCTGGAAATCAACTACGCTGAAAAAAATGGCTATGTCAAAATTTTGATTGTATTTGTTTCGGGAAATGGTGGGCGTGGAAGGGGTGTTAGTTTGCTTCCAATCACTTTCGACTATTAAAAGGGGCACAAGCCACTCAATTTCCAGTTGGATGAGCCCTTTTTGAAGTTTGTACGACAACTTCTTCGATACGAAGTGCCCTGCTCCAAAGGAAAACAAAATAATAAATAATACATTGTGCCAACATCGTTCTTATATACCCTCAGGGCATAACTTAAAACCCTTGCCCCGAGGGTTGTGGGGGAGTGTCCTCCTCAAAAATATATTTCTTATCTGGAAATCAGCTACGCTGAACGAAATGGCTATCTCAAAATTTTGATTGGATGTGTTTGGGGGAATGATGGCCGGGGGGGGGGGGCTAGTTGCCCTCCAATTACTTTCGACTATTAAAAAGGGCACTAGCCCTTTGAATTTCCAATCGAATGAGCCTTTTTTGAAGTTTCATCGACAACGCCTTTTATAAAAAACCTTATATGCCCCCAGGGTATAACTTACAACCCTTGCCCTGAAGGCTGTGGGGGAGTGTCCTCCTCAAAAACATAATTTCTATGTGGAAATCAACTACGCTGAATAAAATGGCTATCTCAAAATTTTTATTGGATGGGTTTGGGGGAATTATTGGCGTGGGGGGGGGGGCTAGTTGCCCTCCAATCACTTTCGACTTATTAAAAAGGGCACTAGCCACTCCAATTTCCAATCGAATGAGCCCTTTTCGAATTTTCTACGACAACTCCTTTGACACGAAGTGCCCGGGTATGGAAAAAAAATGATTCACTGTGCCAACATCGTTCTTTACTTAGGCAGCGCAATTGCGCTGCCTATGATCACTACTTTTTACTCGTGGTAATGCGAAACATCTGTTGACCAACATTGATCTAAACTGCTTCTTAGGAACTTTACTCCTGACTCATAATAACAAAAATAAATTTTTTATATAAAATCATAGCTAAGAAATTAGAATTTTGAATGAATTTTAATGTAGAAAAATAAATATTATACCCTAAATTTATAAAATGTTTTGCAAGTATAAACAGTGAAGTTGAAAATAGGACAGAGGGGGCGTAATTAGAAAAAAAGTGGTAATCGAAAGGGCCATAAATAAAGAGAAGATAGGAAACTCTATTGTTGCAATTTAATCAAAGTAACTGTTTTGAGCGGCTCCTGTGTCTAGTGGGATTAATAAATTCGAAAAAGATAATCTTAATCTCTGATTACAATTTTAAGACAGTTGCATTGGATTGCACCCATTCAACATAGAATTTTTTTCTGAGGTCTAGCAATACCATGTTGTTTTTCCCGTGAAATATAATAGTGATTATAGAATGTCGTGAGATGTAGTTTAAAAACATCCCTGTTGGCCTATTTGTGTATGGGAATTCACGCAAGATTCAGTCTATGAGATTTATTTCATCAAAGTTTTAGATTTAACTTAACAAAATCTGTAGTCCAAATTTCAACCTGTGTAAAATTAACTGCAAACAAAGCTCAATCTCAAAAACTCAATAATTCAGCGCACAGGCAATTTAATTAACATTATCAAAATTCAATCCAACAAGAGATTGGAACCGGCAAAATTTTAGTGACACCTAAAGTCAACTCAACAAAATTCATTGAAGCGACGCACACGGAGGAGATACTGGCGGACAGACTTTTGAAGGATTGTTCTCAAGAGTTTAAGTCATGTTAAACTTAAACCCCGTGTCTAAGTTCAATTTCTTACGTAAAATTTCCGCTGGAAAGTTCGCCCCCGAGAACTTCACTCCCAATGGAAAAATCCCCCCGTAGAAAATCCGCTCCCAGAATTCCCCCCCCCACGACAAATGTTTTTATACTTCCCAATAATAAATAATATATGTAAACAATGGACAAATTTTATAACTTGCAGTCCTTCCCCCCAGGATTGTGGGGGTCATGTCATACCCAAAGGCATAATTAATGGACCTTTCAACTATGGTGAACATAATAGCTATTTCGAAATTTTGATCGAACGATTTTGGGGGGGAAAGGGCGTAGTCCTCCATTTTTTTTGGTCACTTAAAAAGGGCACTGAAACTTTTATTTTTAGTTTAAATGAGAAATTTCTCGATCCTCTAAGACCATTGGTTCATTACGATCACCCATAGAAAGAAAAAAGAAACAAGAAAAACCAAATAAACACGCATCCATGATCTTATGGCAAAAAATTCAAAATTCCCCATTTTTGAAGATGGGAGCTTGGAAACTCTACATAAGGGTTCTCTGAAACGCTGAGTCTGATAGTGCGATTTCTAATAAGATTCTTGAACTTTTGGGGATTTCCCCCCCCCCCTTTTTTCGAAAATCAAGCGAATTTTCTCACGCTCATAACTTGATAGGTAATGTTAAGCTTAAATGAATCATATGTATTTGGAATCAGCATAAAAAGCCATTTATTTTTTTTGTGTTATTGTTACCAAAATTTAGTTTTTTGAGTTTCGATAACTATTGGGCCGAGGAGCTCCTTACCGCGAACTGTTGAACTGTTGAAAGTATGGTGGATCTCGTGAGCTTGAAAATGTTCATGGCTGGCCACATATGGCCCACTGGCTGATGGCTATGGCCCACTGACCACTCGTTCTAGATCATTCAAATACTGTTCTGACAATAAAGAATCTAAATTCATTATTTAGATTGGGAATTTGGCAACTTCGCTCGAAAAAGAATCGTTTTTTTGGATTTTGCCAGTATGCAGGATTGCGGGTCTATGAGTTTTGCTGTTCTACAGATTGAAATTCCTTTTCTACATAGTCCAGTTTTATAAACTTCTTTTATTGTATTTGTCACATGAAAAGGCTTTAGGCCGCGTGAAAGCTAGACAAACGCGATTTTGGATGGGGGAGTAATTTCCACGTACATAATTTCCAGAATGACATCGAATTAGATATCGATCTGGATGCCGAAATTGAATGGGAATGTCACTAGTCATAAACAAAAGTTGGATTGTGGACAAAATTATTTTTGGCGACATATAACCTTGAGATCTGATTCTAATGTTGTGTGTATGGCGCTATTATAATCGGGATCCATGATAAATTTTCCAATTAAAGTTTTTTTTTTTTTTTTTTTTTTTTTTTTTTTTTTTTTTTTTTTTTTTTTTTTTTTTTTTTTTTTGTATGCCGTTGCAAAATTTCTACGATTTATCTTTTCATTTTTTTCCATCGCTAGTGGGGTACTAGGGTATCGTAGGAGAGCAAGGGCATATCCAGGATTTTTGTTGGGTGGGGTGGTCACACAAAAAAACTTTAGAAAAAGTTTTTTTGTATAATAGCTTCGTCCAAGCAAATTTAAGGTTTAGTCGAAGGGGCTTCAACTATTAACAGCTTTTTTCAGCTTTTGTGGGGGATGGATGAAAAGGGAAGCGCATATTTGTATGGGTAATGGGTAACATTAACCTTAACATTAAACTGCTTTTAGGAGGGTTTTTTTTAATTTTGTTTTGTCTTTTGTTATCATTTGTTTTTTTTGGTTTTTTTTTTCGCTCCTATCTATTGTTGAATATTTGGCTATCGTCTTTTTCTTTGATTTCACTACAAGGCCTCTCTATTTAGATTAAACACATTCTGAGGGCTATACAGGAAGTATGGCAGAAAAAGAAAGAAGAAAAAGAATCAAGAAAAATACAAGACGAAACGAGGGTAGTTTCAACCCTTGAAAACACCAGTTTCAGCCAGGTCACTGGCTGAAAATCGCCCTCGTTTAGTTTTTTCCTTTTTTCCTTTTTCTTTTTAATCTCTCTGCATTTCTTCGTTTTATGCCGAAGTCTGTTGGATTATACAGAGGGAGAAACTTTCCCAGAGGGAGAATGTTTCCCAGGGGGGGGGGTAAAATTATGAAAGCTTAAAGGATTTTTATCAGTAGAAAAAATACTTTTTTCCACGGGGGGGGGGGCTAAAAATTTTATCGGATCGAGATTCTACTCCAGAGAATTGCAATGTTAAAAAAGGTCATTTCGGGATGAACGTCAAAAATTGTAGGGATATTGTTCACCTGTCTTCGTTTTTTTTGTAATTTACACACCTTGTGAATATTAATAGTTTGAAAAGGGAGATACCCGTAGAACTTTTGAAATATTTTATGTCTTACAAGAAAACTTCTGACTGTAAAATATTTTCAAAGAATTAAAAAAAAAGATTTGGTTACTTTGTAGTTGTATCTGTATCAAACAACCGTTAAAAAAATGGATATAGTTTTTGGTGTTGATAACATTGTTACATAATTTCTTATGCAAAAGATATGCTCCAGCTGTAATTCCAATTGCAATTATTAAAGATCCAATTGACCTTGCGAGAACCTTAACTTCGGTATTTCCAAAATGTGTTAATATTTGTATCATAGAGTTATGATCGCTGCCGCTTGTATTGTGTTTTTCTCGTTTTTTTTTTTTTATTTTAATCTTGTTTTGTCCACCTTCCAGTGCAAAATACTGATCAAAACATTGTTTTGAGCCAAAAAAGAAGAACGCTGACATATCTTTCAATACTGTTAGGAAAAATTGTGTTTTAAAAGCACTTGTTACTATACTAAAATTATATTCTTGACAAATTATCCTACCTATCAACGTAAATAAATAAAAGCTAAGCTTTTAATTAATTTTGATTATTAATCCTTTTTCCAGTTATTTCGCGATGGTTGCTCTGCACACTCATTCCGTCCGATGTCAATATCGACTATCACAGCCGCCTCTAGTCTTTCACCACAGTTGCAAGCAACTTACAGTCAGCCGCGATTCCAGGTAGGCTATCTTTAAAGCGCCTCGTTTTAATATTTCCGTTTCATTGAGATTAAAATTTGTATTAAGTTCCCAAAATGAAATAAAGATGACAGGAACGTAAGTAGGATTTGTTTCTTTCTTGTTTTTTTTTTGGGGGGGGGGGATAAAAAAGATTTGAGTACAAGGTGTCAGAAAAACCAGTAAAATTTGGAATTTGGGAAGGGGTGAGCACCGAGTCCCCTTCCCCATATACATCCTGGATGAAAATTGTTTGTCAGTGTATCAGTTTCTAAGCTTATCTGTGGCTAACGCCCTTTCTTGTTTTCTATAACTATTTGACAAGTAGCCAGTACACGTAATGAATCATGAATAATTTCTCACAAATTATCGGACTGTAACAAAATGCTGAAGCTCGTATCTTTAGCTGTTGTTTGTTTTCGGTATAAAAATTTTGAGTTGCTTTGTCTGCTTTTAAAAGCCAACACTTGGGAGGATTCAAAACAATAAATGGAAAAAAAGTGAGGCAAGACCTCCTGACTTATTCTGGCTCAATAATTTTGAATGCCTAACTTGTTCTGGTTGTTGTCAACTCCTCTTTGGGAATAAGCCTGTTGTCCATTCAGATATAAATAGCGTATAACAGTTCGGCTGTGATAATTAAAAGGGCGACATTTGCCATTTTGGTCGAAAATGATTTTTGTATGTGATGTGGGTAAACTCATCACGAGTAATCGAATGGTGCAGTCTAAGTGGCGTATGCCTCTTAGACTGCCACTATCCCACTATGCCTCTTGCCACTATGCCTCTTAGACTGCCAAATGCCACTAAGTGGCGTATGCCTCTTTTTATCTGCTCTTGTTGAAATTCACAAAGAGAAAAGAGGATTTATCTTATGGAAATATAACATGGGGCTTGGTATTTCTCTCCTTTTTTTTGTCAAGGAAAAAGGACACATACGCCATAAAATGGTATACTTTTTAATTCGCTCGGAAAACTCGAATTCAATTTCTGCTGCTGAAAAGAGCATGAAAATTTGATTTGGAATATGTTCCTTTTATCTCCATTAGCCTTATCCTTCAGAGCGGTCACAGCCGACAAACAAACTAACCGATTTTTGGCTCTCCTGAAAAATTATAAAAATGGCGTATATCGCCCTTTTAGTATCACCCTATTCAGTTTATTTAATTGTTCGTTTATTTTATTGTTTGGTTTTATTAATATTGTCCAATAATATTTAATAATCAGTTACCGAATTAAAACAAATAGTTTCAGCCTATATTATTTACTATATATTTTTTACAATAAAAAGGTTTTTTTCAGCCTATTAATCAATTCCTGTTTGGATGGTTTAAACATAATTATTAAAAAGGAGCTAAAATCCTTAATTATTAATATTTAAATATAATTAAAGCATTAATTAAATTAATAAGCTATTAATAATTACATTTTTATTAATAATTAAATTTTAAATATTAATAATATTAATAATCAAATATAAATAATATATTAATATTTAGACATAATCTAACATTTAAATAATATGTAAATTATTAACATAAAAATAATCATTAAAAAGCATTAAAATCCACCTAAAAAAGGAGCGTGTTTAAAGTAGTTTAAATGCAGTGATAACTCCTAGAAGGGAAATATAAATCTTTAGTGGGTAAAACAGGAGTTACCTACTATATCAGTTATTAGTCCATTGATTCAAAACTTTGGGGGTAGGGGATGTTATGGAGAAGAAAACCCTTTTAAGAATGCTTAACATCTTTTTCCTCTTTGAGATATCCAAATGCCAAGGCCGTACCCAGGATTTTTTTTCGGAGGGGATTTTACTGAAAAAAAATTTTTCGGGGGGGGGGTATACAAAAAAACCTCAAAAAGCGCATACAAAATTTGTTTATATCCATTTTTGTTACATTTTTACGAGTCAGACAAACATTTCGGGGGGGGGGGGGGGGTGGGTCAAACCCCCTAACCCCCCCCCCCCCCCCCCCCCGGATACGGCCTTGCCAAATGCTTGAATATCCAAATCTGTGCTATTCACAGGGTTCTTTCTAATCTCTTACGGGGCACCGAAATTTATCCCCTCTCGTTTTTTGTCCACACATGCGTTTGGTCTTTGGATATTATTTTTATTTTCCTTTTTGAGACATCTAAACGCGTCAATATCCCAGTCTGTGTGTGTTTTAACATATTCTTGTTTAATTTCTTCTAGTATCAAAATTTATCCCTTCTTTTTTGTCTACCGGTATTTTAGGTCCCTGTCTTCTGTCTTTGAGACATCTAAAAATGCGTAGTATTTTGACGGGTTCTTTTCTAATCTTTTATGCGGCACCGAAATTTATGCCCTCATCATTATTGTGCACACACGTGTTAGGTCCTTGAAAATTATTTTTATTTTCCTTTTTTGAGACATCCAAATGCGTCAATTATCCCATTCTGTATTTTTTTAATATTTTTTTTGTGTAATTTCTTTTAAGGTGCCAAAATCTACCTTCTTATTTCTCCTATTTACCCTCCTTTCTGTCTACGCAAGACATTAATAAAACCTAATTTATTAAAAACTCGAGTTTTTTTTTAGGTGATCACCTCTTCTTCCTTACGCGATAGAAGGGATTTACCAACATTACCGCCACCTGTAATTGGCCCAGAGAAGTTGATAACAGGTAGTGGAGACATAGAGAAATTTGCTGCTGATCATTTGGCCGTTCATAAGAAAGGATTGTTTAGAAAAAATGTTTCTGTTCGCGATATGCTTTCATGGAGCAAGGTTAATGATTCATTTGAATGTCTTTGTGCCTGATTTCATAATGGAGCATTTGTGGGTAGAAAAGGATCAGTTTTTTAACAATTGTTAACATTTTGACTATGGAGTAAAAAAACTTCCTTTCTAGCACAAATAATATCTCATAACACAATCCAAACGCAAATTAAATTTTTTACTCAGAAGAAAAAAGAATTTCTAAATTTCAGAAAACATTCGTAAATTTCAGCCTTTCCAACAGTTCGTTGTAATGAACTGTAGGTAAGGAGTGACCCGGCTTAATAGTAACCGAAACTCTAAAAAACGGAATTTTCATACAAATAAATATATCAAACGAATTGGATTTTTATGCTGATTTGAAATATACATGTTTCAATATGTTTAGTCTTCCCGTTGTAGGTTAGGAGCCTGAGAAAATTTGTCTTGTTTTCGAAAAAAAGTGAAAACACCCGCTAAAAGTTATGGAATCTCAATGAAAATCACACTGTCAGATTCAGCGTATAACCCTACTGTAGAGGTTTTAAGCTTCTATCTGCAAAGATGTGGAATTTTGCATTTTTTACCAGAAGAAAAATCACGGATGCGTGTTTGTTTGTTTTTTCCCCGGGTTGATGGCATAGATCCAGTGGTCCCAGAATATCGTGAGAGGGCTCATTCGAATAGAAATTAAAAGTTCTAATGCCCCTTTTAAGTGACCGAAAAGATTAGAAGGCTACTAGGCCCCCCTCCCCCAGCCCTTTTCCCCAAAATCGTCTGATAAAAATTTTGAGATAGCCATTTTGTTTATCATAGTTGAACGGTCCAAAAACTATGCCTTTGGATATAACATGACCCCCTCCCCCAACCATAGCCCCTTTAAAAAGGTCTTTAAGTGATAAAAATTGCCCATTATTTACGCATGGTATTTGTTATTGGGAAGCATGCATACAAGTTATGATGGGAAAACGCATTTTCTACTTTTTTCTTTTTTGACGGGAAAATTTTCCGTGGGGAGGGAAATTTCCAGGGGTTGAACTTGCCAGAGGAAATTTTACATTGGGGGAACTTGCCAGAATTCCTATACAAAATTATTTTATATTTCTTGCTTTCTCTTTTCCGTCTCAATTTTACGCGTGGAGTTGTTACTGGTAATTGTCCTTGGTAAATTTTAACTGGGATTGAATTTTCTAGGATATTTCCGTAAGAAGGGTATTTTTCCGTAGAGGTGGGGCCAGACTTCCTGGGATTATTTAAGAAACGATCAGAAATAAAATAAAAAAACAATGTTTTTCAACTGAGAGTAAGGAGCAAGATTAAAACTTAAAATGTACAGAAATTATTACGTATATAAAGGGGGTTGCCTCCTCCTGAACACCTCGCTCTTTACGCCAAAGTTTGAATTTTGTCCAAATTCTGTAAGAACGACTTCTGAAACACAAGGGTCGTTTAGTTGGAACAACAGGAAGCTTTATTCAAAAGTACTGAAAAACTTTAGCGTATTAAGTGAGGTGTTGAGGAGGAGGCAGCCTTCTTTATATACGTAATAATTTCTGTTCGTTTTAAGTTTTAATGTTAATGCTTACTTTTAGTGGAAAAAAACTTGTTTTTTTATTTAATATCTTTTAACAGTGATTGTATTTTACTTCAAAGCGTTCAAGCGATGTAGGAAGAAATAATACGCGTAATGCTGTAATTAGTAGCAAAACATACATGTAAACAAAATTACCATCTCCAAATTTACTACAGAAAGTCGATTATGGGTATTGTTATGCCCATAATTAAAAAAGAATGAATATAGGCTGTTTAAGAAATTGATAAATGCTACTGTATACCTGGAATTTGACAGGGGGTATAACTAATAGAACTTCTGAACATATAAAAACCTCCAAAGCTTCCATATGTTAATAGTGATAATATTATATATCAAAACTTTTCACTATGCGCAATATATTGGTTATATTAACTATAATTAATTTAAACTTTTTTCTTTCTAGGATAGCTTAAATAAGCCAATGCTACCATTCGTCGATAAGAGCTTAAAGAAAGAGTCATGTAATTTATTCCGTTTGCTCCAAATTTATATGGGTGATAGAAAGTGCAAACCTGATATGACCTGTAACGGGGTTGCTCTGGACATTTGTACTATTGGTTGGAATAAACCTGTTTTGCGAGATGAATTGTACCTGGATTTATGCAAGCAAACTACTGAAAATCCCAAAAAGTAAGTTCTGCAGTACTTGCAAATCAGTTTCAGGGGTGCAATGACGGTAGGACCAATGGGTGCATATGGATGGGTGTAAAGCATATGGGTTTGGACTTTGTTAAAGTTTTTTTGTTCAAATTTAAAGCAAATAGTTAATTTTAAATTTTCCTTAAATAGACCATAATACCTAGACAATTCAACCATGAGACCCACAAACACTTGAATTCGTGCTAACAAACTGCTGAAAATCCCAAAAAGGAAATTGTATAGTGATTGAGGGCCCCTTTCAGTAGTGCAATCAGGCTCAGAGATGAATATGCACTTGAATTTGAACTAAATAGTGTGGTTTAAGTATCCCCAAATACGACCCAAGATACCTGAATAATCTGTCTGTGCAAGCAAACTACTGAAAATCCCCAAAATGTGTGTAATAATTCCTGGGCAAGATTAGGGATCCTTGGTGAGATGGTTTATTTAAGGGTCTTATTCATCACTCACGCTGTTTAAACTAATTTTTTTTTGTAGTTTATGTGTGATAAAACACTTATGATTGTATCTCCTTCTCTAAATTATTTAAAGTTTTGGTACTATGCTACAATCCAGGACACATGCGAGAAGTGAAGTTTGGTTAATGCTAATGAAATAAAACAAAATAGGATGAAAATATCATAGTTTATGAACAAATTTGGGCTATATATTTGTACATTAGGGGGGGGGGAGGGGGGTAAAGCATGGCACATATTAAATATGTAACCTAACACAACCTAACCTAGCTACCTTTTAGTCCCCTAAACCCCCAAAAACTAAAGTTTAAATCTTTGTCAAGGAGTGAGCAATGCAGGTTTCTCACTATGTAGCGGAAACCTGTTTATCAATAGCGGCTTTGAGATTTACTAGCATTCTCTGAAAGTAAGTTATATAGTTACTGCAAGCCGATGTCACTAATGTAACATGGGTGAGCACCACTGGGGCTGTTCTCCCGCTTGACTTATTTGAGTCTTTTTGGTAATAAATTAGCCTAAATTTGACTGATTTCGGCCAAGATGTGTCCTACAATTGTAGCAGAAAAATATGGGCACATTTCAACAAGACTTTGGGATATGTTTAGGACATACACTATGCCTTGCCTTTTCTTTCTTTCACTATGTTTTTCTTAATTGACCTATAATACTAGAATTTTATTCAACCCTTAAAGGTAGTCTCACAGGTATAAGCTAGTTTTCAGAAATTATTATTATTAAGTCTCAATAAACTTGAGCTTAATAAATTTGAACTCGAAGTTCAATCAATTTTATTGTCGTCCGAGTCATTGATATTGATATATTTAATTAAATTTAGCAAAAATTTACATACAAAAATCAATATGATTCACCCAAAACCAAACGGTTGACATGGATTTAACTGTGTTCCGTATTTTTACGTGCAAAAAAAAAATTGATAGAAATTTAAACTTTAAACGAAATTCAAATGATAAGTTTTGCATGATAGAATTAGCGCATTTCCCAAAGATCCAGATCAAAGAGTATGGGTAGTTGATATAAATGAAAACTCGTGCTAGTGCCAAAAAAAACACCAATGCCATCTGGTGTCTAGCGAAATTATAATGCTAGGCCTGCATATGTCGTTTAAACAGTAGATTAGCCTACCCTAAACAGCAAAATACTTGTCTTTTTAGGCAATTTGAAAAGCAGGTCAGGGTAAAGAGTCCACAAACATATAACTAGTAGGCCTACCAGTTTAAACCTAGCATACTCTGTGCAGCCTGGATGGACCTTTTGAGTTCAATTAGTTCTTGAAACAAAACTAGCACAGATTATTTATTGCTTACACTGAGACTCTACTTTTAAATGCTATAGATATTCAGATTAGGCTAAGCCTATATCAAATTTTCTACTTATTTAGAGGCACTTTTAATGCTTTCGCCAGCTACTTCGCTGCGTTTGGCGCTAGTAGTTTTCAATTCCTATCTTTCCCTGTTAAATTGTGGATGATTTGACTTTTATCAGTTACTTATACTCTTTGATCCAGATCAAAAAGCATGAGTAATTTACAAGAGGGAAAACCAGCGGTAGCGTCGCCGAAAAAATCGCTAACGTCATCTAGCAACTAATAAGCTCTAAAGATTAGATGACGTTGACATTTTTGCACTAACGTTTCTAGTCTTATAAGTTGTCCACACTCTTTGATCAAAATTAGACTCTTTTCTCACTATCTTTTATTTTGACTAAACGAAGGATTTTTTTTTCTTTTACAGGAAAGTAAAAAGTTACGCTAAAACTTAAAAAAGTACAAAAATCATAGCTACCGCTACTAGCGGTAGCGTCGACGAAAAAATCACTAACGTCATCTAGCAACTAAGAAGCTCTAAAGACTAGATGGCGTTGACAGTTTTGCACTAACGTTTCCAATCTTTAAGTTGTCCACACTCTTTGATCGAGATTAGTTTCTTCTTATTATCTTTTATTTTGACTAAACGAAGGAATTTTTTCTCTTTTACATGAATGTAAAAAGCTACGCTAAAACTTAAAAAAGTACAAAAATCATCGTGAAGAGCTGATGCCCTCAACTCTTCAAAGATCTTAAGCCCAAAGATCCAAGCATAGATAGCATTGGCGCCCATAAGGGGGGGGGGGGGGTGCCCCCCCCCTGGCTGAATGATGTTGCCTTATTTTTATATTTTTGTTCTGAGATTTCTATTATATAGCATTAAAAGTGCCAATTAGACGAGGTTTGCCCCCCCCCCCTGGAATTCAGCTTATGGGCGCCCATGATAGATAGTGACCCCATTCTCATTAGAGCATTCATTCAACTATTATATTCAGGGATATTCAAAACAATAGGAAATTTTTATGCTATTATTTGGCTTGTGAATAGCAATACTACGGAAGTAATAATCATACCTGAAAGAAGATCTCTGTTACGTGGGTCAGCAAATAAGCTCCAATTAAAAATTCTTTGCAAAAAGAGGTGAGGTTTCTTCCCAAAGCACCCATATTACACACTTTCTCCAATAATTGTCTCTAAATGAAGAGAATCTAGGGAATAAATTCCCCTACCTGTCCAAAGGACTTCTCGCTAAAAAGGAAAAAACTTCCTTGCCAAAACCGCGGAGGTTAAACCTTTACCGCTTCTTCGTAAATTAAAATTAAATCGATGCATAGAAAAAAAAGTGGATAAGCCAAAGTGTTGCCGCCAAAACATAATTTAGCTTCAAAAACATGAACGAAGTTTTTTTTTATAAAACTATAAAAATTTGTCAGACATTGTACCATAGAGTGTTACAAAGACAATAAACTACAAGACTTCGTCAGAGAAAACGTTATAAGAACGTCACTGTTGCTTTTCTTTCAGAGAGATAGTCATACTGTTTTACCCCAATTGGGTGAAATAGTTGAATTTTAGATAAATTTTTGCGATTTATTGTACTTGTTTATTAAAAAACGTGTTATACAGTAAGTACTACGCAGCAGAAAAGAGAAGACATAAAATAGAGAAAAGAAAACACAAAAATAAACTAAGTTCAAGACAAACAACACTATCATAGGAAGTAGTTAAGTTAGGACACTAAAAGTTACTGGAGTTAGTCCAGAGCGTGGATTATACCCTGGAAAGGTACATCCTAGCTCCTATTTTGAAACCCTAGAATAATAACTTTGGTGGATATTTGAAACCATTTGCAGGACATAGGCTACGTGTTTATTCTGTTCTATGACGCTCATATTGCCTTTTACCAAACATTGAGAAAAATTACTAAGTATTTAAGACACCTCTATAATTTGTTTTGTTGTTTGATCCCATCTTTCCCCTTTCGCCAAAAAATCAGTTAGTGGCAAATTGAAGGACAATCTTTATCATTTTCCTTAAATTAAATTAAAATAAATCAAAATTTAAAATTTAAATTGTTTATAATTAAAATTAAAATAAATTAAATGTATAAAATAAATAAATGAAATAAATTTAAATTGTTAATAAAAAATGGTTTAACTTAAAAATCCTCAAAAAGCCAGCTCACCTTCCTCTCTTGACTAACACATCGTTATTTGAATTTGATTCTAACATTGAACAAGATATGAGGAATCGATTTTCAAAAGTAGAGCATAATGAAATTTTCCTATTGGTGGAACGCCTTGTGTTAAAAAAGGCGTCTACGCGTCAGCTTTTCATGCAATTAAGTGCATGATTTGATACTCATAAAATTAAAAGAAAGAGAAGAGAAAAGAAGGGAAGTAGGTCCTCATACATTCATCGAAGAAAAACCGATAAAATAAGAAAAAAAATGACTAAACGGAATTGATGGAAAATTTGTCTAACGCTTTGATTTTGACTTTTCGATCAGAACTGTTGGCTGTCAAAGAATCATGGATGCTCACTGAGGAGGGGGAATCCATCAGCCCCCCATCCTATCTTAGAAGACAGTAGTACGCGCCACGTCAAAATTTCGCAATATTTCGAGAAAAATCTGGCTTTTTTGGAGAATTTTTTTTTCTTGCCCCTTCCCGCCCTCTGCTGAAGTCATCCAATGAGACCAAATGAAGAATAATAGTTGTTTTTATGAAAATTGGCGGTAATTTCCCATTATATGGACACCTCGGCTATAGACAGTCGAATGAATGCAGTGATGGAGACTCGTAAAGCCGGTAATTGTTATCTAAATTGATCGAAGAGCGTGGTTTCTCATTGAATTTGCAATATTTAACTTTTTTGGGGGGTTTAGGGGGAGGAAAAGGTACCTAGGTTAGGTTAGGCTACGTATTTAATATATGCAATGCTTTACCCCCCCCCCACCCCCCTAATGTGCAAATATATAGCCCAGATTTGTTTATAAACTGTTATATATTCATCCTATTTTGCTTTATTTCATTAGCATTAACCAAGCTTGACTTTTATAGGTGTCCACATAATGGAAAAAGTACCAGAATGGCAAAAGATCGATTTTGTATTGAAAAAAAGCAGAAGATCGAATTGAACTTAGGATTTTCTTATAAATATTGCCGAAAAATTGTTTTGCCATTATTTTCTCTTCATATTGTATTTTGAAATGTAATAAAACTTTTCCCTTAGAAGTCCTAAGCATTCTGGTTGCTCTTGTTTGTACTCAGTTGTGATCAACAGAGCAGTGGTTCTTAACAAGGGGTGGGTATATCGAGAAGAGGGAAGGGATCAAAACCAATGTAAAAAAATCGATTGGTGTTTGGACTCATTGGGGAGGGATCAAAACCCAATTAAAAAATCGGTTGGTATTTCGACTCATTGGGGAGGGATCAAAACCAATTTAAAAAAAATCGATTGGTGTTTGGCCTCATCAAAAGTTCAGGGAACTTTACGTGAACTGTGATATCCTGATCAGCGAAGCCTCTTATTATTTTGTCTTCTTCTTTTAGAGAAAGCCTTCGACGTGGCTGGGAGCTTTTGGCTATTTGTCTTTATTTCTTTCCTCCTAGTCCAAAACTGCAACCGCATCTAGAAGGGTATATCAGAAGACACAGAGACCCATCCTTGCATTTTTCAGAAATTGGAAAGTGGCCAATCCATGTAAGCTAGTCTTTTTCTTATTAATAGTTTAAGTTTATATTGTTCTTATTGTAATCTCTTTATTGTTTATTTTAGGCTTTATCATTAATTTTTTTTTATATTAAATATTTTATAATTAACTCATTTATTTATTATTATATGTATATATATATATATATATATATATATATATATATATATATATATATATATATATATATATATATATATATATATATATATATATATATATATATATATATATATTATATATATATATATATATATATATATATATATATATATATATATTATATATATATATATATATATATAGAGTTCAGAGTTTTTATTCCACAATACATAAATATATACATAAATATATATTTAGTACCGGGAGCCTTGCGGCTTCGCCGTGAGGCCTCGGCACTTGGCACATGGTAGGCTTCTATATATGTATTCTCATTGTCACTTGTCTTCTAACCGCAGACAATTTGAGCCTTCTATTGATATCATGACGTCACCACAGGTTTGACACAGCCACCCTGGGAAAAATACGAATTCTTTCTTAAAGCTGTGATCTAGTTAGATCGTTTTTGTGGCCAGAAATGTCAATTTGCTAGTTTTAAGAAGAAAAAAAACTATGTAGCCGATTTCGAGGCCGCGCCCCGGCTTGACTACAAGACAGGCTTGTATAAATTGATTCTCATTGTCACTTTTGAGCATCTGCTTGACGTCATGGCTTCAGTATAGGTTCGATGCAGCCATCATGGGAAAATACAAATTCTTCCTTAAAGTTGTGACCTTTTTAAATCGTTTTAGTGCCAGAAATGTCAATATGCCAGTTAAGAAAAAAACAACTATATAGCGAATTTTGTAGCCGGGCTCTGACACTCGGCATGTAGTAGGCTTATATATATATTGATTCTCGTTGTAGGTAGTAACCTCCAAATGAGTCAGCTTGTTTGATACTCTTTCCTCGGGAAAATGGAGGGCTCCCGAGGGAACACATAGAAAGCTGAAGGGTCCCAATGACTTGTACTAAACAGTTGCGTAGTTTGTAGCATCTTTTTAGGTTTGTATTGGGTTTTGCACCACTTTTTGTTGGTGTCGAAGATTGTGATGTTGTTGTTCCTCTAACGTAATACAACCTAACGTAATATTTACGTTAGGCTGTATCGTTTCCAGTTTATGATGCAAGCAAAATTACACAAGAAACATGAATGACAAGAAAAATGATATGAATGACGTCATATTTATGAGTACATTTCAAGAGAATAAATTACATCTTCGCCCTCCCCCCCCAAGAGTGATAATATCGTTTTTATATGTATGACGCATGCAACATAACAAAATGAACATAACAAAGTATAAAATACCAAGGGCATTAAAAAAGTAAAGGGCATTAAAAAATGTCTAAAGTAATGATAAACGAAAATAAAGAACAAATTTATACAGTCAGAAGATTTCCTTCAGCAACAATTACAACGAATCAAAAACCAAAGTGAAGAACAAAGAAATATGCGGCTAAAAGATATGCCACAGCGAGAACAAGGAAATATGCGGTTAAAAGGTATGCCACAGTGAGAATTGCAAGCAATCGCGAGAAGCTAGTATCAGAACATGTCAAAAATGGAGTGAATAACGAATAATTGTGCTGTTAGAAGAAAAGCGACTGCAAAAATCAGAACGAGTCAAAAATGAAAGGAAAAGAAATATTACGTTAGAAGGATGTATTATTTACAACCTTTGTTTTTCACTACTTAAACTTATTTTCAAATTTTGGTTCAAAACTTTTGTTTTTCACCACTGAGACAAATATAATTATCTGTATGCTTTTCACATGTATTCGTAGATATAACGTCACTCACATGAATTTTTTTTTCCAAAATGAGGGCTCTTAACGAATTTTCTCAAACTCGTGACCTATCTGGATGGTCTTTTTAGACCACAAATCTTAAGATTTAAATTTTCAAAAAAAGGAGCTGTTTTTGAGAAATAATTTATATACAATTATTGCTCGCTTAAAGAGATAGTAGGCTGTAGTCATCCCGCATGTGTGCCGACGCCAAAATAATCAATATTTGAAGTAATTTAGAGATTAAATTATGCTAATAATCTTAGCTCAAAAATTTTGATGATTAATAAAGTCAAATAATCTTAGCAGATCAATTTAAATTTATCAAATTATTATTAATTTTGATTGAATTTTTCCGATATCGGATTTTCTTTTATGTGTATAGAGTATAGTTTCTCTCCAAGACTGATATTTTTAGTTCTCTATAAAACTTGACAATTCAATAAAATAAAAATGTGTTCGCCTCTTAAAAGGGTTAATCTTTATCTCAAAACTAAATTTTTGTGTAGAGTTAAACCTGAATTATAGAAAAAAACGAATTTTTGTGGTTTCGCAGAGGTCAGCGGTGCTGACATCTTATTACAAATTATCCACAACACTTGAAAAATTCTTTCATCAACCTGAAATACAGGGACTCCTTTGTATAAAACCCTAAAAAATTCTTAAAACCACTTTAAAACAATCATATATACTTAATTATCTCATTCCTATAAGCGCATAGCTTCACCCCTCCCCTCTCCAAATTGAACAATATTTAGTCGACAATGTATATTCCCATTATATTTTACAGTGGAGTAGTTCTTCTTTCGCCATTTGATTGGAGTTTCCCGCTGTTTTAAAATACAGTGAGAATACACGTAAGAAGTTGGCCATGTATTGGTCCATTAGGGGGGGGGGGGGCAATTTGATAGTAGGAATTTTGTAGGGTTTCCTTCAAGTTAGCACCTGTGCTTCAAGTTTAACTGTTGTTTTTTTTTACTATTAATAAATAATAGTTATTACACTAATGAGAGGTTCTGAGACAAGGTCAACACAAGAGAAACTAATTATGAATGCTAATTTAACAAAAAAACAATGTGACCATTATCCAATTGATTTCGGTCTTGGGCTCAAATAATTATTCTCTAATCATAAGATGATTAATTAATGATCAAAATCGGCTTGGTGGGGCTTAGATTCATTAAATTTAGTTTGGGTCTAGAGCAGTGGTTTCCTACCGATTTTGGACCATGCTCCACCTAGGTATTTCTAAAATCTTGATCCCCCCTTGTGATATTTAAATTTTGGTATTCAAAATGTTACGTGTATTCACCTGAAGCTTAAAAGGCCATTTACTTTGGTATCTTTGTTGGATCGTCATCAAACAGTTCGTGGTAACGAACTGTAGGCCTAAGTAATGAGCGACCTGGCTCAATCGTAACCGAACTCTAAAAAACGGGATATTGATACCAATAGGTACATCAAAAGAATCAGATTTCTATGCTGATTTCGAAAATATATAAGTTTCATCAAGCTTAGTCCTACCCATCCAAAGTTATGCGCCTGAGAAAATTTGCCTGATTTTTGAAAAAAGCGGGAAATCCCCTAAAAGTCATAGAACCTTAATGAAAATCACACCATCAGATTCAGCATATCAGAGAACCCAACTTTAGAGGTTTCAAGCTCCTGTCTGCAAAAAATGTGGAATTTTGTATTTTTTGCCAGAAGAAAGATCACGGATGCGTGTTTATTTTTTTATTTACTTTTTTTCAGGGGTGATCGTATCGACCCAGTGGCCCTAGAATGTCGCGGGAGGGCTCGTTCGAACGGAAATTAAAAGTTCTTGTGCCCTTTTTAAGTGACCAAAAAAGGAGGGCAACTAGGCCCCCTCCCACGCTCATTTTTTTCCCAAAGTCACCCGATAAAAATTTTGAGATAGCCATTTTGTTCAGCATGGTCGACAAATATAATAACTATGTCTTTGAGGATGACTTAATCCCCTACAGTCTCCGGGGGAAGGGCTGCAATTTATGAACTTTGCCCAATGTTTGCATATAGCATTGGTTATTTGGAAGTATACAGACGTTTTCAGGGGAATTTTTTCTGGGTAGTGGGGGGGGGGGGTCGGGGGTTTCTTGGGAGGATCTTTCCACTGAGGAAGTTTTCATGGGGGAAGAGACATTGCTATGAAGGGGGTGTCGGATTTCCCAGCATTATTTAAAAAACGATCAGAAATTAAATAAAAAAACAACAAGTTTTTCAACTGAAAGTAAGGAGCAACATCAAAACTTAAAACGAACAGAAATTATTACGTATATGATTGGGCTCGCCCCCTAGTCAACACCTCGCTCTTTACGCTAAAGTTTTTTTAGTACTTTCATAAGAGCTATTAATCTAATTAACGACCTTTGTGATTAAGGGTTCATTTTTAAATTTTGGAACAAAATTCGAACTTTAGCGTAAAGAGTGAGGTATTGACTAGGGGGCGAACGCCGTAATATACGTAGTAAAAACGTATGAATATAGAAGTTCGTTACGTAAGTTAATTCGTAAGTTACATATATTTATTACTAATAAAACGTTCGTAAATAAAATTAAACAACTTTCGAGAAAGCCATTTAACCAAAAAAAAAAAGTAAAATTAATATGCAAATTTCGTTTTAATTAATAGTGTACGGTGAGCCAAAGTCAAAACCTGCATTAATTCAAAAACATTCAGAAATTAAATAAAAAAAACAAGTTTTTTAGCTGAAAGTAAGGAGCGACATTAAAACTCAACGCCTCAATGCCTCGCTCTTTACGCTAAAGTTTGACTCTTTCTCACAACTCTTTTTTCAAACAACAACAAAATTTAGCGTAAAGAGCGAGGCGTTGAGAAGGGGACAACCCCTTTCATATACGGAATAATTTCTGTTCGTTTTAAGTTTCAACGTCGCTCCTTACTTTCAATTAAAAAATTTGTTTTGTTCTTTTATTTAATCCGAATAAAGGCCGTATCCAGGATTTTTGTTTGGGTTGTTTTTTTTTCGGGGAGGGGGGGGGATTGACAAAAAGGAACTTTGAAAAAGGCATCAACCTTTTGTTTATATGCATTTTTTTTACGTTCTTACGAGTTGGACAAACATTTCGGGGAGAGGAGGATCAAATACAATAACCCCTTAAAACTATGACGTCTCACAAATTGGGGATCCAGTTGGAACTTTCAGGAAAAATTTTTCCTATTATCTAAGGGTGGGGAGAGGTAAGGGGCTTGAAACTTCGGGGGAAGGGGACAAATTGTTATTTATCTAGTCTTCAAAAAACAGTGTACGCTACGGTTTTGTCTTCTTCTTTGTCTGAATGACTCTTTGGCGAGCAATTGTATAAATTGACAAATTATAACTATATTTCAGGTTCAAGTAAGCCACTATGCCACAGTGAGTGCCAAACGACTTAACCGAATTGGTATCGGAGGCCGAAGACCAGCTAGGAAACCGAGCTATGAGGAAATAGAACAGGCAAGGGTAATGGCCTAGTTTAAGGAACTTTAATGCCCCTTGTATATTTTATTTTTTTCTGTTTCGTGCACTTGGCTTAAAAACTGGTACAAAACATGATAAATTATTCCCGAGAGTTTATAGTATTTCAAAGTGAGTGTCCCTTTTAATGCGTTTATAAAGCGGATATATATTGCGTTTTTTGTACCGTATGTGTTGTTTTTGACATCTTTTTGGAAAATTTTCTCTGTGCCTGATAAAAAGCAAATCCGATCGTTGTTCATTAGGTTCTGCATGTATTTCTTAATATCCCCATTTAGACTAGTAATAGTTACATTTCAGGACTGTATGGGGTTTTTTGAGATTTTTGTCAAAGAATGGACGAACTGTCATGTAGATTTGCTGACCGCTGCGACAGAATTATCGATTTTTCACTGACTTGCCTTCTATCAAGTGTCTATCGTCGCTAGTTGTGAATTCTTTTAATGTTTGACCCATGTACTAAAGCATGAAGAAGAAAATGGAAAAAGGGTTGATTCACTAATATTTATGGAATGTGCAGAAGAGAGCGAGAGTGAGTCGGAAGAGCCGTATAGGTACTGGCCTAACACTGCTCGGACAGGCAGCTCAAGTACCTGCATTTCCACAACACATCATTAGAATTAGTAATTTCATAAGGAGAATCCATTGTTAGCTGATTGGAGGATATTTTATTTTCATCTGAAAATATTTTTGTGGAGTCAAAGAGGTGAATGGACTAATTAGGTAGTCCATATACCCTTACACAAAATTTTGGAACTGGAACTGGATGCTGAAAAGTGTTTGAAACTTAAAGTTGTCAAGGATTGTGCGTGTTTTTTTTCTGTGCCCTTTTTGTTCTTCTTTCCATTTTCTTACACTCCTCTTTAGCGTATATTTGTTGTGTACAGAGGGTAACAACAAATTATTATTATTAGTAGTAGGGAAGATAAGTGCAGAATATATCCCACAAGGAGCATTGACGTGTTATGCTCCTTATTCCCTGTTTTATCGTACACCCTCTCATTACAGTCTCTTTCAACCCAAATCTTAAACTTCTCAATAGAGTCTACAGACACAGTTTCGTTAGAAATACTGTTCCATGCTAAGATGGAATAAACTGAGAAGAAATTACAATGAACTCTTTTAGGGTTTATTTCTTGCTGAAGCTTCATAGATGTATCCAAAAGTTTGTGGATTTTTGTGATTTGTATTTTTTTTTTTTTTTTTTTTTTTTTTTTGATAATTCTCATCAACAGATGTTTTGTAATACTAAAGAAAATAAATAAATGTCAAGTTAAAAAAATAAACAAAGTAAATAAATAAAAATCAGCAAACTTGTTTGTTGATGTCTGCCCTATTTTATTTCAGTGGCTGAAAGCTCTCCCCCCTCTCCTTATCATGGAATAATCTTAGCAATTGGTCGCGTAAATGAAAACCGAATCGAATTTGTTTATGCCATTGATCTAATTGCTGAGAAAGAGCTATAGTGAAGATAAGTGAGGAACTTGTAAATGGAAACAAGAGTGTATTTTATTAAAGACGATCTAAGGTAAAAACAAAACAACGAAAATTAATTAATTAATTAAACGAAAGTTTGAATGGCAGAAAAGGTCAGAAAAAGTCAAAATTTTTCGTGCCGAAATTTGTACTTCAGTACTTTCGTCTGAAAGATGTTGCTTATCAAATACTTAACATAGAACTTCACATAGTTCTTGCTTCAAATGTTTTTTCTTTATTCCAAAGCTACCTTCTGAAGCTCTAGAGGGTTTGGATGACTTTTGGTAAAAATATGCTATTTCAAGGTTTCTTATTGGGACTAAGTAGGGTGAAAAGTTGCTTTTTTGACATATGTTCTTTAGTCTTTTCATGAAAGTAGTTGGGGTTAGTTGTGGTAGCTTTTAAAATGAACAAGAAAACTGTTTATTTTTTCGGTTAATAAAGGTATGGGGAAGAAGCGATTTTTACTGGGACTTCAATTCAAAGTTGAGGCCTCCACACCTAATAGGCCTACTGAGGAAATATGGAGGTTAATCAGACGTTCTTGGATAGCTAGGAATTTAAATTAATTCCCTGCGATTAAAAAGTAATCTCAGAAAAGGTTGAAGAGATAATGTCTAAAATAAACGAGTACACAAAATGTGACGTTTGATGCGATAAGATTTCCTCCCTGAAATAGACCACGCCTCTTTTGTATCTATCATTTGCACATATTCTTTCTTTTTTTCTCCAGAAGTCCAGTTTTTATACTGTATCTTGCAATACAAAAAGTGGTTGTAAATACCTACAGTAATGTGGTTAGTTGAAAGGATTATTATTTCTTACATATTACGTTCTTACGTATTACGTATGGTTAGTTTGGAGAATGAACCTATGATAGGTTAGGTTGAGAGGTATGATGGAGATTAGTGAGGCTGTTCAACCAGGTATTTGAAACATGGTATGACCCTCTTCTTTTAATATGTTAAACTCATTAACTGTCATTAAAAATTATTCGACTATACTAAATATAAATAATAAATTAAAAAAAAATAAAACTCGTTTTCAAGTTCGACTAAAAAGTAGGAAACAATTATTAAATTATTTATAAATTCGAGTTTGATTATTAAAAAAATTAAACTCGTTTTCAAGTTTGACTAAAAAGTAGGAAATAATTATTAAATTATTTGTAAATTCGAGTTTAACTATTAAATGAAAATTAAACTCGTTTTCAAAATGGACAAAAAGTAGGAAATAACTTGTTTTAGTCGAAATGAAATAAGTCGATGTGTTGAGAATAACGAGTTAAAACAATCATGGGGATAATGGGGATAGAACACAACCCTGCTTAACTCTAGATTAAATACGAAACCAGGTACTAACCTCTTTTCCTACCTTAGCCACAACAGTGTTATTCTCGTACGTAGCACTAATCAATTTAGCGTATTTGCCTGGTATACTGTACAAGAAAAATACCCTCACTAAAACTTCTATCAGCTGAATCGAACGCTTGCTCATAATTTATAAAACTGAGGACTAAAGGTATTAGTGACTCAGGAACTTCTCAAGTATTAACCTTGGAGTGAGAATTTGGTTGACCCATCCTCTACCCTTCGTAAAACCGCACTGCTCTTCGCTTAAAACTTTGTCTACAGCATCTTCCAGTGTAAAAACTATCTTCGTACTAATTGATTTGCAACCTACATAGAATAGGCTAATGCTCCTATATTTACCACACTTAGCTCTTATCACCTTTCTTATACAGAAAGGTGATAAGAGTAAATATTAGATAGAAGCGAAACTCCATTATGGAAGTCAAATTAGTTGGTCTTAAAAGGGAATTAAAGAGAAAGCATTAAAATAAAAGAATTAAAGAAATAAAATAATAAGAATTGAAAGAATTAAAATAAAGGAATTAAGAGAAAAAATAATAAAGAGAGGAAACATGTAATTCCCACTACCTTCTTGTAATGCTTCACTCGGCAAATGAGGGTATAAAAGTTTCCCTATAACTGTCATGGGTAGACACCATTTGGTAAATAACGGGACATGACTTCGTGTATTTATGGCGCTTGCATACCCTTCTCTGTATATTACGCGTAGCGTACAAAAGATTTAGTATTATTTCCTTAAAGTAGTATTTGATTTTTTTTTCTTAGTTACAGATATTCCGACCAAGTATGTTTGGCAATACCTTAGAAGAGATAATGTCAGTACAACGAGAACGATTTCCACATCGCAAACTACCCTGGATACAAACTACCCTATCAGAAGAAGTTCTCCGACTGCAAGGAGCTTCGACCGAAGGGATATTTAGGTATATTCTTAACACTGATATTTAACTTTGATACCTACATTATTAAATAAATAAGAAATACAAAACCGTGTCACCAAGCGCATCTCAAGTAAATACGGTTCACATCTTCGCTTCGGTCATTGATGAGTTACCAAGAATATGCAGGAAATTTTTAGAAAACGCAAAGATTTGATGTTTTGATCAAGTGATCAAGTGATCAAGGACGAACAGTTGGTTACGAAAAATTACTTGTGTACTTTATTTGTTTCGTTTTTTTTTACACTTGCAAAGGGCATTGGAGTTTGTGTCTCCTATGACACATGCTATTTTGCGACAATCTCATTAGTTTAAAATCTATCTATTAATTGAGCCGGAATAATGGTGTTACTTAGACTGATTTTTAAAGGATGATCTGAGCTGGCTAAAAAAAAGATGGAAATTTTTTTATTTTCACAAAGTTTTTGCATGCTTACAACGTTTTATTCAATCTTTAAAAAATACAGTGCCATCTTATATTTGGCGTCTCTCAGAAGTTTTTTCAAGTTTTATGATAGTTTTTCTGTCAGGAACTGAGATCAGACACTTGTTACTACACTACTTTTATCAACTACACAAACTGAATTAATTATTCTCATTATTAGAATGAAAAAGATGCAGAGAAACGCCAAACGCTTGATGGCGTGTTAATGTTTTTTTTATTGACACGAACGCCAGTTTCCACTCCTGTAAGTTTCCCATACTCTTACTTTAAGACTGAATCATGTTCAGTGATGAATATATATCATCTCTATTTCAGAGTACCTGCTGATGTTGACGAAGTAAATTCGCTCAAATGCAAACTGGACCAATGGGAGTTGGGGGCCGTGAGTGACGCGCATGTTCCTGCCTCTTTAATAAAGCTGTGGTATAGGGAACTCTATGAGCCTCTAATTCCTGATCATTTATACGAAGAATGTGTGAGGCATTGCACTGACCCAGATATTTGTGTTTCTATTGTACATAGGCTCCCTGAATTGAATAAGCTTGTTCTCTGCTACCTAATAAGGTTTTTACAAGTAAGTTTTTACCTGAATTTATGTAGTTCTTGGTTTTCAGGCGAAATTTAACTTATAAATTCTCTACCAATTGACGCTGTGGATTGACATCTGCTTAGCGATAAGGGGCCCATGGTTCGATTCTAGCTACAAAAAAGGGGTGTCAGCCTTGCTACCCGTCCCTGTAAAAACACCCGGTAACCTAATCTTTGAAACGTTGATAATTTTCGATACACTGTGCGCCCCCAATTACTCTGGAAATTTTTTTTTCTGTATATTATAAATTCTACCGACATCTATATTTGTTTAGTTCATTATATAGACAAGTTGTTTGTGGGAAAAAAAACTTATTCACAAAACAGACCGTTTGTTCATAATTAAACACTCTTAGTTGAAAAGGTTAAGAAGAAGATATGATGATGCTCTATATTTAATTTACCACCGTCTGTTTAAGTCTAAATAAAATTTATGAATCGGAAGGAAAAAAGAGCATTTTCCCTGATCATCCTCCAAAGGTTCTCTTGATCAATTAACAGTTTTAAGAAGATCTTGTGATGTGAAGCATAATCAGTGGTGTCAATTCACGAATATGTTGGAGGGGGGGGGGGCTCCTTTAAATGTAGGGGGTGATTATGCTTCTTTTCTTCTGTGAAAATATCAAAAAATGCATTTTGCAATGAGAAGATTAAAAGAGCATTATTAAAAGTCTGGGAGACTTTTAATATACAAAATAAACAAAATAAATTCTAGCAAATTTTGTTCACTCTCCCTATGAAAAAAATCATATATTTTATAGTGCTATAACTAGATATGTATGTAAGCGGGGGGGGGGGGGCTGTGTCTGATCCCCCTCATCTCTAGAAATTTCGTGATTTTTCTTGTAAGTTTTCAGATTTTCCTATTATTTGCCAATACGTGGAACTTTTTCGACGTTTGGCCCTCCTATCCCTCTCTGAAGCAAAAAGCTGCCTGACTGCGGGTAACTGCTGAAATATGACGATCTATGCGCAAATTTGAATTTGGGTAATTACTGCATTCAAAAGTATCGATCCTAATTATATTTTTAGATAATTTCGGGGACCATACTGCCTTTCCATGAAAATATATAAAAGTTCCAATAGGGATAAAATCCTTTAAATAGACAGTGTTTCACAAACAGTGATAGAAATTCACAAAAAAATACCAGATATTTCGGTCACATATGCAGTGACCGTCATCAGTAGTAAAAATAAACTGGATTTTTTTTGTGAATTTCTATCACTGTTTGTGAAACATTGTCTATTAAAAGGATATTATCCCTATTTGAACTTTTATTTATAATTGTATTTGGTGCCGCTGCTTGTTTTGTTTTTGCGACAAATCGGAAAAGTGAGCTTGGTATTCTTAAATACTGAACCCACAATATAACCAAATAAAGCAAGTTTTTTTTTTCACCGCATCCTCTTTTTTTTTTTTTTTTTTTTTTTTTTTTTTTTTTTTTTTTTTTTTTTTTTTTTTTTTTTTTTTTGGTCTAGCTCTTCATGATAAAGCCCGTGCTTTGAATTGCTTTCTTTTTCAAAGTGTGTACATAAAAAAAAGCTATAATGATCTGACGCCTTTTTTTCTTCATTAATTATTCCTTTTTTTCAGATTTTCTCACAACCCGAAGTAGTGACATCTACAAAGATGGATGCTGGTAATTTATCTATGGTAATGGCCCCCAATTGTTTGCGATGCACAGCAACTGATCCAAGAGTTATTTTTGAAAATACCCGCAAAGAGATGGCATTCCTAAGAACTCTCATCCAGAATCTGGACACTGGCTTCATGGAAGGTGTTGTCTGATTGATGACTTCTTCATCTGATTGGTCGTCGAATAATGTATATTTCAATAATAATCACCTAATTGGCTAGAATAGTGACAGCTTTCGATTGGCAGTCTGATTGGTCGTCAAATCATGTAAATTTCAAAAATAGTCACCCGATTGGCTAGGATAGTGACAGCTTTCGACTGGCAGTTCAATTAAATGAACCTGTGATTTTGTTACAAAAGCATAATAATTTTTGTAAATCTCTTCGAAACAGCTGATTGTTCTCATTGTTGATGCTTCAGGGAATGTATTTGAATAGCATACAGATCTTATGATGCTATAATGCCACGAAATAATGTTAAATTAACTGATTTTCTTGCGTCTTTTCTTTTTGGACAGGATACATTTCATGCCATTTATTTAAAAAGCGTTGGCAAAATGTTCACAATGCAGCACCTTCTTATGAAAATCAAAAATGGCAAAAAATGGCTAAATAGTGTTGAATACCTGGCTTCTAAACACCAGCTGCGTCAATTGGGGTAGGTAGGGGGAGTCAACTGTCCCCCTTAGTTTTTTGGCCCCTGAGACTTTGAAAAACTGCCTTTTTGGGTATTTTCATAGAAATATATCTTTTTCCTTTGATTTTCAATGACGAAATAAAAAAAATAAGCAATCCCCCCCTACATTTGTAAAATGCAATTCCCCTCTCCTCCCACCCTTACGTTTGCGTGAATTGACGAAAGTGCTAACGACCTTATAGTAATACTATATTTTCATGTTAGTTAACCATTACTGCTAGGTGTGTCATTTGCCTTATTAAATCTAATGAAAACATTATTTAAAATCGTTTTTGTCTTTTTACTTTATGCCCACTTGCTTTCACTTTGAAAAACAAAACTCAAATGAAAATAGAGTCATTACTTTCCAAGTTCTGATTGGTTTTCAAAATAGCCTTTTATAGAAATTCTTTGCACCAGAAGTCTAATTTTTTTCATATTTGACGACGTAATTTTGCGAAAGCTTATATTGGGATAGCCCTTGCTTAATTGTCTCATTTTGTGCACGTAAGAATTTTTCGACGGAGGGGGGGGGGGGTAATACACAGCTCATTTTATAACTTAAATAAGAAATAAGTAGAAATTTTGATTTTTTTTGTGTTTTATTTTTATTCTGTTTTTTTAGTGTGTGTTTGTGGGGGAGGGATAAAAACCTGGGCCCTGGCATTCTCTTTAGCATACATCCAATACTACGCTTCTTTTGGAAGATAAATCTCAGTTAGAATTCAGAATTGCAGTTTGTGAAAAGGCCTATCCAAATAAATAGTAATTTTGACAGCTTTAATACTAGATACTTTTCCTATTTTATATTAACGTGCTTTAACCTCTGTAAATCATGCTTAATTGGTAATGAGGATGGAGAATAGCATGGAAAACGTAAATCACTAAGGATGTTTTTGGTTTAGTTTTTCGGATTTTTGACACATTTCTTTTTTTCAATTTCGATTTCAAGACTCCATACTGCCAAAGATTCTGATACAAATTAAACAAAAGTATGTTTTTTCCAGTGGAAAGTAAAGAGCAACACTGAAACTTAAAATTAACAGACATTACTCCGTAAATGAGGGAGGCTGGTCCCTCCCTCAAAACTCTTGACTTATCCTAATTTTTAAAGATATATATTGGTAACAATACATACCCAAGGGAGGGTGGTTGATGGGGTTTAAACCCCTCTTGAAATATTTGTCCGAGTCGTATAAATGCATGTAAGCAAATCTTTGATGCGTTTTTTAAAAGTTTTTTTGCCCCCCCCCCCCCACTCTCCACTGAAAAAAATCCTGGATACGGCCCTGATCATTAAGTAAATGTTCCGCTTCACCGATTCAAAAAATCAGATTTTATTAGTACTGTCCTGGGGGTTCAAGTTAAGAAATTTGGCTTTTTACAAGAAATTCTATTTCTAACGTTATTATTTAGTGACATACATTTTTGATGTTTAACGTTGTTTATAACACGGAGATGGGTATAAAGTATATGCTATTTGCCACTAGGCCGGGCAACTAAAGCTGCTTTCTGTCTTTGTAACTTCTTTCAAAATATGTCTGAAAAACGTTCTCGCAATAAGTTTCAATATAAGCACCAGTATGCAGGGCTGTATCCAGGATTTTTTTTTGGTGGGGGGGGGGATTACAAAAGTATTTTTTCTAGGAAAGAGGGGGGGGGCAAAAAACTTCAAAAATGCATCTAAACTTTGTTTGTATCCATTTTTGTTGCGTTTTTGGGAATCGGGCGAATATTTCAGGGGGGAGGCAACCCCACCCCCCTGGATACGGTCTTGCCCGTATGTGACAATATTCCTTATCTTTTTGAGTTTTGTGATTTCAGCCCATAAACTCCATATTAGTTTTTTTATTTTTAAACCCTCCCCCACATCGAAATCGTATTTGTAAATTGTCAGAATATGTCGTTTATTTTTTGAGTTTGTATTTATTTTTCATGACATTTTGTTGACTATTGTTTAAAACTTGTATAGGATTGCGATTTTGGTGGCGCGTGCTTTTTCTTACAGCCATTGAACTAGTTTATTGACCCTTTTCCAGCTTCATATCAGTCAATTGACTTATTCCTTTCCGTCCCTCCTTTTTGTGGGACTTGCTGCGTATTCATGCCATCAGAAATAAATCTTACTCTCGAACTATGGAAACCAAACTTTCTTTAATAGAAATAAGGTTCCTTGGAATTATTTGCTGCAAAATAATATTTCTCAGTTTTTAAATTATTTATATTGCTGATGACGTTAAGAAAAGGGCGTGAGTGATCCAAATAAATCTACCAGATAAACGTAAATAGTATTTAAAGATACAAAACTCAGACAAAAGTTGTGGATCTTAAGACCTGGCTTGCTGCTAAGCAGAATTTCGTAGAACTCTGAATAAGGGTGAAATATGGATTTAATGTAAAGGTGGCTGGTGACCTACAAAAACATTTTAAACATTAGCATAATATTGACTATTGGCCCTTTATTTGAAGTCCTTCGTTTGAATAAGAGGCTCTTTATAAACTTGCCTTAACGTAATCGCACTGGGTGAGTACGTTAACGCAGAGTACGTTAAAGTGTTGCTTGTTTGAAACCGTCCCACAATTGTATTAGTCTACGGGTGGCGCACTGTAATCTCGAATATGATTCGTAAAAACAACAACAAAAAAACAGCAGTCATTAAGATAGGGAATCCTTCAGATTGACATCTCAAATGTAAAATTAAGGTGTTACTAAACAAGCTGAAACCAGTAAACTACCCCATAATTTTGTGGCCGAATCTATGATTTAAAAAAAAAAAATTAAGTGTACTGGATTAAGGAAAGAGAGGGCAGAGGTCCTCCCCCTGGACGATTAAAAATTCATTTTCACCATGATTTTGAAAGTTGTAACGCTTTTCTAGCAAAAAAGTTTTTGTTTACTTCTGCCTCCCCTCCCCCCGTAAAATTTCTTGGGGTGTCTTAAATGTGAGTAAAATCTCTCGAATTTTGCGAGGATTAAAACCTTGTCTCGGACACCCCGATTGCGTCACTGGTTGTCCTGTATTTTATGCTTTGTCTTAGCCAAGATGTATGAAGCTAGTCGCATTGTATTATTGCTTATTTATTGCCTCTATTGTGAATAACTATAGTTTTTAATATATATATATATAGTTCTTTATGTAACTATAATTTCTGCCTTTCTTCTTTTCTTTTTCCTAGTCTTGAAAAGCCAAAGTGACAAATCGAATGTTTTAACTTTTGTTTATTCTAACTCGCCTTTCTGTCG
The DNA here is from genome assembly GCA_027921565.1 of Artemia sinica. Taxonomy (NCBI): domain Eukaryota; kingdom Metazoa; phylum Arthropoda; class Branchiopoda; order Anostraca; family Artemiidae; genus Artemia; species Artemia sinica. Next base: position 8,916,094 of record CM051266.1, read on the forward strand.
CTTATTTGTATGTTTTTTCTGCTATGTTTTTGTAATTTTGCTCGCGATATAAAAGCGTTACTTATTTGGAGTTCATCCTTGTTCAGTTAGATTGTATCACAAAATGTAGGTGACGCTCACGTCAATAATGAGCCAAATTACAAATCGCCCTCATGTGACAAGACTAACCTGAAACGGTTATACGGGATTCGGAGATCGAACCTGGCTGTAGCAACACACTGTAGGGTCGACTCAGGGACCTTAGTGGTCACGAATCATCGTTAATCCGAATACTTTGCTAACCTGAAACTCAAAAGAACGAGAAGGGAATCTAAATTCTTACGCTTTGGAGTAGGAGCATTTTAATGGGAAATATTTTAAATACTTCTCTCCAAGACGTTCACGTCAATCCATATAATTTGTCATTTGGCTCACTATCAAAAACTGGCTTGAATTCTTCGTTCATACGCACCGTTTCACACTGAAGGAATTGTCAAACAGCATTTGCACCATTCATCGTTTGGTGAATAGTGAAGCCAAACAGCATTACACCGTTTTGCACCAACCAAACAGCAGCTCAAAAAATGGTTTTTCAATAAAAACTGATTTATTTTTATACTTTAAGGAAAACCCAACAAGAAACAGCACATATGAACAAAGTTTTATAACTGACCACTTTCTTAAAATACATAGATACGCGTATTTGAAAACCTGTGGCCATAGGCCATACGCAAATAAACACGAAGAACACAAGCAAGAACAACACTCGACAAGTTTAAGTTACTGCCTTCTGGGTCTTCCACGCCATTCCTTTTAAAAACATCTTAACTTAATAATTAGGTCTTTCGAAGTAAGCCGTAATATACCTGGGAGCAGTAGAATATCTCCTCCAAAAATGTATCTATTAAATTCACCAATCTAATATCTACTCAAAAAATTGCCCAGCACATCTCCAAGCTTCCCAAAGAGAGGGCAAGCACACCTTCTTCTCAAGCCATCCCTATCATAAAACCTCCAGTATCTCTTACGCAGTGGTATGTAATTTGCCCGTCCAGCATATCTCCAAGTTTCCCAAAGAGAGGGCAAGCACACCTTCTTCTTAAGCCATCTCTATCATAAAACCTCCAGTATCTCTTACGCAGTGGTATGTAATTTGCTTGTCCCCATAACTGAAGCTTAATAGCCCTACACGGTAGGCTCAATTTAAAATAAAACTCCTCTCCATAGACGTCTTTTGCCTGGCTACATAAATGCAGGTTACCAGATTACTCCAGACTAATAAACCAAACCTGAATCTTGCGGTCCCGGAAGCACCATACAAAATTACCGACGAAATCTCCAGAGGACCCTGATCCTCATTCTATGCCAATGAGATACCCTCCAGTTATGAGGTACCCTCCAGCTGGTTTTTAACTTTTTTATGACCAACCTGCTTTTTTAATAGGCCTCAACTTTCTTTGTAAGCCACCCTTTCAAGGCGGCTGTCTGGCAAGCCTGTTATCGGTATCCAAAACTTAATCACCTGTATGATCCTCATATTACGCAGATTTGTTAAGCCTAGATCACCGATTTACTAGAAAAATTTAGGAGGCCTATATCTCTTAAATATGTAAACTTCAGAGATTCCAGTTGTTTCATGATAGCTGTCACCCACAAGTCGCAGTCATAATGGGTCACAGGTAAGACTGGTAAGGCCGTGAAGAGGTATTTGTGCATCTTAATTTATTTAACTTCCTTGATATGTTTTGTTTGTGGGCGAAGAGCACAAGCAACTGCCTTCAATTTCTTGGAATCTACGTAAGCGTCGCTTAACAGGTATTGATGCCTTAGGGATTGTTTTGCAAGCCTTAACGGCACCTGACTGCTACAAAGACAAAGGGTTCATTAGCGAATTCTCTGAGGGGACTAGTTATCATTGGAATAATTTTCCTCATATACGGAATAATAGCGGCCAAGACCACACTGCCTTTCTATCATAAACATAAACAACAAGATGAACAATAGGGAATTCTTTTCGCAAGACAGCGGAATTCTATACTTTAATGAATATTTCAACCCTATTTCTAAGGGGCATCCTCAGCAAAAATAAATTTATAAAAGAAAAGAGACTTACAATAACATACAACCATTAACACTAAAATGAAAATTCTTAAAAACAGTCCCAGCATCCTTACTTCAGCGAAGTTCAACCAGGACTCTTATCTTAAGGACTTGGGAACAAGATTTTCAATTCTGCAAGATTTCAAGAATTTTTTTGGTTATTAGTATTAGCGTGTTTTTTGCCTAAACTAATAAAATAAAAGATATCATTGGCCAACTGCTTCCCATAAGCAAGACGTAAATAGCGATGAAGACCCCACTGCCTTCCCATCATAAACATCAGCAACAAAAAGAACAATAGCGAATTCTTTTCGCAAGGCAGTGGAGTACTATATTTGAATGAATATTTTGAACCAATGTTCAAGGGCCATCCTCAGCAAAACATAAATATATAAAAGAAAAGATACTTACAATAACACAACCATTAAAACTAAAATGAATTAAAAAAAAAAAAAAGAACAGTCCCAACATACTTACTCCCGCGAAGTTCAATCAGGACTGATTCTTTTTTTATATATTATATATAAAATATATATTATTTTATATATTATATATGTTCAAACATGCGGTAAACTAAGAAGCGGCTATACATCATCCATTATTATCCTTTAGTCAAAAGTATTTGTTCAACACCTTGTGACAGCGTAGTGGATAACTATGACTTTTGATTAAAGGTCACATACACATACCAAAGGTATGTGAATATTAAAAGTATTTTTCCTCTATATTAGAGTGTCGTCCCGTCTGGGGGTCATCTTGGGTCTACGAAGGTTGTCGATTACCCCGGACGCCGTAGCAGATTTGACATCATAAAAAGGGTTGGAGGTAACCTCGAACGCACTAGTACTTTAGAGTTTTGAGTTTCTGGTCACAAAAACATAACAAGGGTTGGCAGCAACCTTGGACGCAGTGGCGTCCTTTGGGGGTGGCAAGGGGGGGGCAGTTGCCCCCCCAATAAATTGAAAAAGGCTATTATATAGCCCATGCCCTTTGACTCTCTGGATGTGGAACTTTGTGCCCCCTCATAAAAATGCTGGAGTTACGTCCCTGTTTGGACGTACTAGTACTTTGGTGTTTCGAGCCCATGGTCATATTCCACCGAGTTTCTGATATTATCCACTGATAATGTTATCCAGAGTCAATAGAATATTTTAGTAATAAAAGTAGAACATCAGATATTCCTGCACTGCTGCAGTGGGTTTGACCTCAGCTTGGTAGAACAGAACCTGGGAATTGGATTCAATAATCTCATCACCTGAATTGGATTCAGGTGATGATATTATGCGAAAGCCTCTTTGTATTAATTAAATAAAAAAAACAAGTTTTTTTAACTGAAAGTAAGGAACGACGTTAAAACTTAAAACGAACAGAAATTATTCCGTATATGAAGGGGGCTGTCCCCTCCTCAACGCCTCGCTCTTTACGCTAAAGTTTTTTTATTGTTTAAAAAAATAGAGTTGTGAAAAAGTCAAACTTTAGCGTAAAGAGCGAGGCGTTGAGGAGGGGACAGCCCCCTTCATATACGGAATAATTTCTGTTCGTTTTAAGTTTTAACGTCGTTCCTTACTTTCAGTTAAAAAAACTTGTTTTTTTTATTTAATTTTTGAACGTTTTTGAATTAATGCAGGTTTTGATTTTGGCTCACCGTACATGAATAATTAAAACAAAATTTGCATATTATATTTGGTTAAATGGCTTTCTCGAAACTTGTTTAATTTTATTTACGAACGTTTTTATTAGTAATAAATATACGTAACTTAGAATTAACTTACGTAACGAACTTCTATATTCATAAATTTTTAACACGTATATTAGGGGGTTCGCCCCCTAGTCAATACCCTGCTCTTTAAACTATAGTTCGAATTTTTTTTTCCAGTTCTTTAAAAATGACCTCTTAAATCACAATCAGTTGATCAGTTGAAAAACTTGTTTTTTTTTTATTTAATTCCTGATCTTTTTCTTTAATAATGCTGGGACATCCGGCGCCCCCTCCATAGCAATGTCCCTTCCCCCATGAAAACTTCCTTCGTGGAAAGATCCTTCCATATAGCCCCCGACCCTCTCCTTCCCCCAACTACCAGAAAAAATCTCCTCTGAAAAAGTCTGTATACTTCCCAATAACCAATACTATATGTTAACATTGAGTAAAGTTCATAACTTTCAGCCCTCCCCCTGGGGACTTTGGGGATCAAGTCATCCTAAAAGACATTTTTATCATATTTTCGACCATGCTGAACAAAATGGCTATCTCAAAATTTTGATCGGGTGACTTTGGGAAAAAAATGAGCGTGGGAGGGGGCCTAGTTGCCCTCCATTTTTTTTGGTCACTTAAAAAGGGCACTAGAACTTTTAATTTCCGTTCCAATGAGCCCTCTCACGATATTCTAGGACCACTGGGTCGATACGATCACCCCTGGGGAAAAAAAAAAAAAAAAAAAAAAAAACAAACAAACAAATAAACACGCATCCGTGATCTTTCTTCTGGCAAAAAATGGAAAATTCCACATTTTTGTAGATAGGAGCTTGAAACCTCTACAGTAGGGTTCTCTGATACGCTGAATATGATGGTGTGATTTTCATTAAGGTTCTATAACTTTTAGGGGGTCTTTCCCCCTTTTTTCGAAAATCAGCCAAATTTTCTCAGGCACGTAACTTTTGATGGGTAAGATTAAACTTAATGAAACTTATATATTTGAAATCAGAATTAAAATCTGATTCTTTTGATGTATCTATTGGTATCAAAATCCCGTTTTTTAGAGTTTCGGTTACCATTGAGCCGGGTCGCTCCTTACTTACAGTTCGTTACCACGAACTGTTTGATCCAAATAAAAAGGAGAACTTTGGATGCAATAGATTTCCCCTCCTTGAAATAAATATAAGCTACGTGACGTCATATGATATATTCTTTAAAAATGATTAAGTGTAGATTCAGTCATGTCTTTTCTAGGTTACGAATATGACGTAGCTAAAGCAACATTTGGCTGTATAGATAGTGTTGTCTCTCAAGTGAAAGAAAAAGTTTAAAGAGTGAATTTAAAATAAAAAATCATTTGCACTCTCCTTAAATAGTTGAACATTTGTCTGAAGCCAAAAATCCAGCATAACAAAAATATGAGCCAATTAGCTTTAATGTCTCTGGTAAAATTCGATAAGCTTAAATTGACTGGTAAAGGTGGTAAAGATGGTCAACGAAATTTCTAAATGTCTGAAGAATGTGTGAAAAAATGTGTGAGGACCAAAATTGAAGGAAACACAGACAACATTTTGTCCGAGTGTAATATAGCTGAGTAAAGAGTGAGGCTAATAACAACGGAACATTGGATTGAATTTGGCATGTTACCGCAAATTGTCTTAAACTCACATCCTTCGAATTCGAAAGAGAGTATCAAAGCCACTGTGCTGCGGTAACTATTAATACATAACGTGTTATGGAATACATAATTAATATGCAGTGATACCACAAACAGAAAAGAACCAAACCTGTTTTCTCGTTTTCTGCAGATAGTTTTTGAAGTTTCCTTTATTTCAGTATAAACTATGCAAGGTTGGTATTTCTAAAGATTTTGATTTTATTGCAAGGTTTTCAATAGGACAATAAATTGTTAAAAATTTCTCAAAATTCGCTATCTCTATTTTTACCAAACGATTGAACAATGTAAAGTCGGTACCGATTAAGAATTGCCGTTGACAGTGAAAAACCAAATTGAATTCGCTATCCATGCCGTTATTGTCGTAGTCCATTTGAAAGTGTGTTTGATATATATTTTTTTATATAAAGGAGTCATTAGAAAAAAAATGCAAAAGCAGTAAGCGACAGACGAGAACCTATGGATGCAACACAAGAAATTGTTCAAGAAATTCCCCCTTTGATAGTAGAAAGAGCTCACACGAGCTGAAACAGCCAAACCGACTGCTTCTGTCACTGCCACAACGAGATGCTTCTGCCACGACAAGGAGAAGCAGCCAGACAAGAACCTGTGAATGCAACACAAGAGCCTGTCCGAGAAACTCTACCTTCGATGGGAGAAAGAGAGAGGTTCCCTACTCGACGTCAAGCACAACAAAATACTACTAAACGTAGACAAAGTACTTAGGACTGAAAATTTAAGTGGGTGATGTTTAATAAATTCTGGTTCAGGTCAAATCAAAGAGTTCTAATGAAAGGGAATCTGCAAAAGAGTAGTGACTCGGAAAAAAAGGCACCCAATGGATTTATTGCTGACATCTAACTGGTGTGCGAAAAACAGGCTGAATCGTCTAGGTGAAATCGTCTCGATGCATCATTGTTCAATCCACGTCGGAAAAGTTACGCCTAATAGTTTTGAATTTTCAGTCTATATTAGATAAAAGGGTGTAACCAACAAATTTAGGGGAAGAGGCAAAGGTTCTGCGAGTGGAAAAGCCCATGCAGCTCTCATAAAAGAAATATTCTCTGTCTTTGGATGCATCTGTCACAGCTTTGCATTGTGCTCTGCTGCTGCTTGTGAGCAGTTGCCTACAGAGGTTGCGTAATTTACAATCCCTGCCCTGGGGCTATGAGGAGAATCAAATCCTTGGAGGTATAACTATTAGACATTTTGACTATTTTGAGCAAAATATATATTACAAAATTTGGATCAATGATAAGGAGACAAGGATGACAAAGAGCAAGGATGAGGGGGGCTGGTTGCCCTCAGATCTCTCTTCAGTTCCTATTTAATATACACTGAAAGTTTCAACCAAATACCATCAGTCGTTGTTTAGATATTACTGATATTCCCTTTCCACCACCAATGTGCGTTTTGCAAGGACAATACAAGGCCAATGTGTGTTTTGATTGTGTTTGGGATCCCTCTCAGTATTTCCTTGAAGTTTCACCTTTATACTCTAAGCTTTTTTGGAAATCCAGCTTATTATAGGCAGCGCTATAATTCATTGCCTGTGACTTAACAGGTAATTATAACTTCCAATCTATAATACGTTTTATACTGTGTATAACTTTATTGCAATACTATAATGTATCTTATTTTGCTCTTTAAATACATTTGAATGTGACGTCATTCAAGTGAATTTTTTTTTTTTTTTTAACAAAGACTTTAAAGTATATTCAACCAAATGGTACGCGTCCTACCCATGACTCATCAAAATATTACCACGCTCCACTGCTGGAGCCTGCGTAACACAAAATCGATCCTATGCAGTTCGGTTTTCGTCGAGGACACAGCACAACTCACTATCTGGTCAGATTACTTCATGATCTACTAGAGCACCTAGAACATCCTGAAGCCCTTGCTGAAATAATCATTTCTGATTTCGTGAAAGCTTTCGATCTGCTTGATCATGAGACTGTGATCAATGAAGGCCGTGCCCAGGAAGTCTCGCAGTTTCTCTTGTGTACCATTGCAAGTTTCCTTTCTGGTCGTCAACAGTGCGTACAACTCGAAAACGGGGAAACATCCAACTTCCTAGACATCACGTGTGGAGCTGCCCAAGAAAGCAAGTTAGTTCCCATCTTATTTGTTATAGTCATCAACCGACTGATGAGGCAACACAAACAGAGGTATAAATTTGCAGATGATCTTTCGCTAAGCCTGCTGAACTTCCTGTCACAAACTCCCAATCAGCTCATACCCCTTGTTGCAGAGCTTGAACATCAAGCTGATCAAGTGAAGCTCCAGATAAGCCTCGAGAAAAGCTGTGCAATGCATGTCAACTTCCTGAAGAAGAAGAAGAGCATAAATGAATCTGCACCTCTCCAAACAAAGAAATCAGTAAACATACTTGATATTACATTAAGTGATGATCTCTCGTTTGGAGATCACAGCAAAGGCAGCTGGTTTTCTTAAATCCTTTACAAATCTAAGAAGGTTTGGAATGACAGAGCAACTCCTTCTTTCGTGCTATAAAACCTATGTAATGCCCGTAATGATGTACGGCTGTCCTGCCTGGCACCTGTCAGTTACAGAGAAGCAGAGAAACGAATTGGAAACAATTCAGAAGAGAGCCTGTAAAATAATTCTTGGGCCGAATTATAAAAACTATGAACAAAGCCTGAGCCAACTTAAGCTTCCAACCCTGGAGGAAAGGAGACATGAAATGCTGATGAAGTTTGGAGCTGACATCCTGAAGTCCTCAACACACCGAGATATACTTCCTCCGTTTACTTCAGAGAACCACACACACAAAACAAGGTTGGCCACTCTGAAAGAGGGAAAAAAAACTGTTGGAGTGCCCGCCTACACACTCGACAACAAGATATCTCAAATCGTTTGTGCCCTACTACGTCAGATGTTATAACAATAGTGTCCTGAAGTAGAGGTGATGGTTCATCATTTGTGTTTTTCTTGGTGCTGTGTCTTTTTGTACTTTTCTTTTTTTGTGCTTAAATTGACGATACCCATGTTATTGCAGTGTGATAAAGGGAACGAATAAAGATTATTATTATTATATATACATATATATATATATATATATATATATATATATATATATATATATATATATATATATATATATATATATATATATATATATATATATATATATATATATATATATATATATATATATATATATATATATATATATATATATATATATATATATATATATTATAATATATATATATATATATATATATATATATATATATATATATATATATATATATATATATATATATATATATATATATATATATATACATATATATATATATACATATATATATATATATATATATATATATATATATATATATATATATATATATATATATATATATATATATATATATATATATATATATACATATATATATATATATATATATATATATATATATATTATATATATATATATATATATATATATATATATATATATATATATATATATATATATATATATATATATATATATATATATAATATATATATATATATATATAGTATATATATATATATATATATATATATATATATTCAGACCCCGGCGCCGCGCCGGCGGATCGACCGAACGCCGCCGACGAGAGGCCCAGTCGAACGCCGCCGAAGTGTCGTAACGCCGCCGGCGCGCCGCAGGCACGCCGCCGCCGGCAGAGGCGGCGGCGTTCGGTCGACTTTAAATTATTTTACGACAATTCTTTATTACGTCAACCGCAAAGTCGGAGCTTTTCCTTCTCGTGTGGTTTAGTATTTTTGATTTTCCTGATTAGAAATCAAGCAGAGCTTGCACTATCCCCGAATTTTCGGGTATTTCCCCGAAAATCTATGCGTCACCCCGAAAAAAAAATGTGGTTCCCAGAATCCCCGACAATCACGCAATCACGGTGCCACCCCTAGTGATTTATCACCAGTGACTTTCCCTGCCAAATATTACTTTGTATACCATAATTCTTCACTGCTATCTTGTTCATTAATTTTCGTCTCTTTTGTTACTTTGCATAAAAACCAGACAGATGCAATATGCTATTGCAAATATTGCAATATACACAGTTCTTCATATGTTGACAAAAAAAAGTATCGTCTTTATGAAATGAGTTTAAATCATTTCAAATGCAGTTTCCCAATCGCTATTTCTTACATCATTCGTAGTCATGAATTTTATTTTCAAGTTGAATAGAATTATAGAACGCATTCACTACTATACAGCTTCAGCCTTTTGTTGGATTTTGAAATTGACAGCCGACAGATTGTTTCTACAGCTGAATTGTAAGTTTGCAGATTATTTTTTTTTTGCTGTTTTTAGATAAGATTTTCTTAATGTTTAATACTCAATTATTGAACACCTGATAGAAAATACAATCTTATTTCTGGAACATTTTTACCCCCCTCCCCCCCCAAAAAAAAACAGCCTTCGGTTGAGCAAAATTTAGCTATAGACTAAGCTATGTACAAGGTTGGGGAATTAAAGATTGAACCGGAAGTTACCCCAAAAATATGATTCATAAATGAATTGTAAATTATTGCCTATAGGGGAGGGGGATAGGGGGCTATCATTTTTAAATGATAGTACCTCATTTTTTTTTTTGAAAGCAGGGATGCCAAAAAGATAATTATTTTTTTCATTTAAAGTGGAGACAGAAGAAAATGATATCAAATTCCCTGGGAAACCATTGAAATATTTTGATAGACCCAGGGCCCCCCATTAGGACTTGTTCATTGTCTTGGGTATTTTGCGATTTCTCATAGGCTACTGGCCTTATTTGGCTTTTGTGTGTGCTCCCTTTTAATTCGATTCTTCGGATTTTATGGAATGCCATGGCGAATCTATCACTCAGTTTTCCAATAATTTGAGGTATATCTGAATAATTTCGACAATTTTGTTGTTGTCTTTGTACCCCTTTACTCATACCCTCAATTTTTTTTTCAAGGAACACTAAGCTGTTTAACGTTATTTTGCGTGTTTGTTTGAACCATATAGTGACCTTGTTAATTATTCAGTAAATTATTTTTCTAATGAAAGCTGAGACGGTATCCTATCAAGGTGGTATCCTTATATTTATATTAAGATTTATATTCTGTGAGAAGGCGTGTTCCAATCATTACAAGCATTCGATTTTGTTTTTACGCCAGTGAAGGGAATTGTTTATTTAATATATTTCCATTTATATTCTGTGAGAAGGCGTGTTCCAATCATTACAAGCATTCGATTTTGTTTTTACGCCAGTGAAGGGAATTGTTTATTTAATATATTTCCATTTATATTCTGTGAGAAGGCGTGTTCCAATCATTACAAGCATTCGATTTTGTTTTTACGCCAGTGAAGGGAATTGTTTATTTAATATGTGAGTTTCTTTTCCAATTTATTTATATTTTTTCTTTTTTTTGTTTAGTATGTTTTTATGTTGATGTAAGAATTTTTTTTTTCCGTTGAGAAAGGCTCCCGGTTGTGGGGCCGAAATATTCGGAGTATTTTTGTTTAATTAAGTGTTTTGTATTCACTGCTTTATAGAAATTAAAACCCGTTTTCTTGTTTAATTTTTTGTAGGTGGTATCCAGAGGGGGGGGGGGGGTAGGGAGGTATTATATTTCAATGATAATAGCTCGAAATTTTATTTATTGAAAGCAGGGATCCCAAAAAGTTCATTTTTTTTAATTTAAAGCAGAGACGGTATCCTATCAAGGTGGTATCCAGAGGGGGGGGGGGTATTGAGCTATCATATTTAAATGATAGTACCTCGATTTTTTTTTAAAGCAGGGGTGCCAATAAGTTAATTATTTTTTTTATTTAAAGCAGAGACGGTATCCTATCAAGATGGTATCCAGAAGGGGGGCATAGGGAGTTATTATATTTAAGTGATAGCACCTTGATTTTTTTTTTATTGAAAGCAGGGATGCCAAAAAGTTGAAAAGTTGACAAAATTAACAAGATTTTCGTGAGTTATACTTGATACAGCACTTGCATGGTTTTATCGTCCAAAGGGAAAGAGACATATGCGTCCAATCTGTTTTTTTTTCTATTGATGAAACGGGTTTACTTTGAAAACATTCAGTCATATGTACCAGGCAGATTCACACTAAAACGAGTTGGTGTGACGAAAGCGATATCGACATCCCCACCTAACGTTGCGCTCGAGTAACAATGGCGCCCTTGGTCCAGTGCCCAAGTTACATTAAAAGGCCAGGTCATAATAAAAGCTTTCAATTTGGGAGGTTCAAGGAGGAGTCTTTGACAGTCTTATGACCTCAGGGTACTAGATGTTGCAACGTTCTTACGTATCTACAGTGGTTTAGAAAATTCGATCACCCCACAAATGATTACCAAAAATATGCACAAATGTAACATTTGGAATATTATAACACTTTCTTCAAAGCTTTGAAGAAAAGCAAAAAAGTCTAAATACCCCTAACTACGCTTGAAAGCTATTTTAAAAAGAAACTCTTTGGAGATTTCCATGGAAATAACCATAGCAGAAGCTTTGAGCCTGGGTGGGGATCAAAGAGGAGTCTAAGTATTTTGACCACAGGAGTAGAGATGGGGGCGCTACTCCGATCAGGGCTCCTTATATGGGCATAGAACCACGTGGTTAATCCGGGTGGGGCACCTTATATGGGCATAGAGTCATTAGTGAGAATGATTGCGTAATCGGTCAATGACCTCCAGGTGTGTTTTTGGCACGCCCTCAGCGAATGTCAAGAACCAGAAATTTGGAACACCTGTGCTGTCGACCTCAATTCACCTATCGTGAATCAATAATTCCCCTTAGAAACAACAAATTAATTTTCCCTTTCTTGACAGATCAATCAATCAATGACATCATCTGTCAGACTTTAAAAATTTCCGCCTAGAAACATTTCTCCAGGAATAGATCCAAGTCATTAATTTCTTTGCCTCGGGAACAACTCTTTTGGTCGAACTCCAAAGGATATTAATAACCAAAGGCCATGGAAACAATTAGGCAAGAAACATCTTAGCGATGAATTGTTTTAGCGCGCGAGAAGGTTTCATATTAATTTGAAATGCGTTACCACAGAGATGCCAATAACAAAGGAACACGCTGAATTTACGTTTAGGGATTATTTGGGCGAAACCGTTTTAGACAGGTTATGGAACTATTTCGGCGAAACAGATAGAGACATTTTAAAAGAAGATTTTGAAGAGATTTTGGAGGAGGTTTTGAGTGTGGTCGTTATAATACACAAGTTTCAATTGAACAGTGTTGTGAGGTCCTCTACCCCAACCCCAAAGGTTCCGATCCCCCTACCACAACCCCGAAGGAAGCCAGCGGTCCTCAAAGGTTCTCTGGGCTTCCAAAGGACCCCCCCGGACCCCCAAAGACCCCCACGCAGTCCCCAAAGGTCCCCAGGCACCCAAAAGCCCTCCACCGGTCCCCAAAGGCCCTCCCCAGGCTCCCAGGGCTCCCAAAGGGCCCCGATTACTCTACCCCAACCCCGAAGGAAGCCTCCGGTCCTCAAAGGTCCCCCAGGCTCCCAAAGGACCCACTGGACCCCCAAAGGCCCTCACCTGGTCCCCAAAGGTCCACCGGGCTCCCAAAGGGACCACCGGACCCCCAAAGGGTCCCCCGGACCCCAAAGGTCCTCCCCAGGTCCTCAAGGGTCGCCCAGACCCCCAACGGACCCACCGGACCCCAAAGGGCCCAATTGGTGCTCAAGGGCTCCCCGGACCCCCAAAGGCCCTCACCGGTCCTCAAAGGTCCACCGGGCTCCCAAAGGACCAGTCGGTCCTCAAGGACCCTCTCAGACATGCAAAGACCCTCCCCAGACCCCCAAAGGCTCATCCCGGTCCCCAAAGGTCCCCTCAGGCTCCCATATGACCACTCCACCCCTCAAGGGCCCCTGGATCCCCATACGCCCTCCCCGGACCCCTCCAAAGAACCCCCTCTCCATTTTTAACACTTTTTATGGCTTTATTATATCCTTTTAGAACAAGTTCCTTTCATAATGTCCCTCCTAAGCCCATTTTCCAACTTGAAGTACTTATCTTTTTCACCCACTTTCTCAATGAAAAAGAAATTAGTTTTTAATCAATTCTAATTTTCCAAATAATATAAAAATTTTCCACTTTAGTTCAGATCTGTCTCGAAGAGATGAAAAATTTAAAATACTGTTCCAAATTTTTTCAATGAAGTCAAGGAAAGTTCAAGCTCTCTTCTGAATTTTACCAAAGAATAAAATTCAATTCTAATTTTTTCAGAGAAAACAAAAATCTTCCACTTCAGTTCTTATTTCACAAAGACATAAAGAAATTTAAAGTTCAATTCTAAATTTTTCGGTGGAAGATAGAAAAAGTAATACCATACCTGTGAATATTTTCCCGGAAGATAAAAAGTTCTAGTTCAATTTACAGTTTCCTCAATGAAGTCAAGGAAAGTTCAAGTTCTCTTCTGAATTTTACCAAAGAACACGCTTCAATTCTAATTTTTTCAGAGAAAACAAAAATCTTCCACTTCAGTTCTTTATTTCACAAAGACATAAAGAAATTTAAAGTTCAATTCTAAATTTTTCGGAGGAAGATAGAAAAAGTAATACCATACTTGTGAATATTTTCCCGGAAGATAAAAAGTTCTAGTTCAATTTGCAATTTCCTCAACGAAGTGAAGAAAAATTCAAGTTCTCTTCTGAATTTTACTAAAGAACAAAATTCAATTCTAATTTCACCAGAGAAAATAAAAATCTTCCACTTCAGTTCTTTATTTCACAAAGACATAAAGAAATTTAAAGTACAATTCTAATTTTTCGGTGGAAGATAGAAAAAGTAATACCATACTTGTGAATATTTTCCCGGAAGATAAAAAGTTCTAGTTCAATTTACAGTTTCCTCAATGAAGTCAAGGAAAGTTCAAGTTCTCTTCTGAATTTTACCAAAGAACACGCTTCAATTCTAATTTTTCAGAGAAAACAAAAATCTTCCACTTCAGTTCTTTATTTCACAAAGACATAAAGAAATTTAAAGTTCAAGTCTAAATTTTTCGGTGGAAGATAGAAAAAGTAATACCATACTTGTGAATATTTTCCCGGAAGATAAAAAGTTCTAGTTCAATTTAAAATTTTTTCAACGAAGTCAAGGAAAGTTCAAGTTCTCTTCTGAATTTTACTAAAGAACACGCTTCAATTCTAATTTTTTCAGAGAAAACAAAAATCTTCCACTTCAGTTCTTTATTTCACAAAGACATAAAGAAATTTAAAGTTCAATTCTAAATTTTTCGGTGGAAGATAGAAAAAGCAATACCATACTTGTGAATATTTTCCCGGAAGATAAAAAGTTCTAGTTCAATTTACAGTTTCCTCAATGAAGTCAAGGAAAGTTCAAGTTCTCTTCTGAATTTTACCACAGAACACGCTTCAATTCTAATTTTTTCAGAGAAAAGAAAAATCTTCCACTTCAGTTCTTTATTTCACAAAGACATAAAGAAATTTAAAGTACAATTCTAAATTTTTCGGAGGAAGATAGAAAAAGCAATACCATACTTGTGAATATTTTCCCGGAAGATAAAAAGTTCTAGTTCAATTTAAAATTTTCTCAATGAAGTCAAGGAAAGTTCAAGTTCTCTTCTGAATTTTACCAAAGAACACGCTTCAATTCTAATTTTTTCAGAGAAAACAAAAATCTTCCACTTCAGTTCTTTATTTCACAAAGACATAAAGAAATTTAAAGTTCAATTCTAAATTTTTCGGAGGAAGATAGAAAAAGTAATACCATACTTGTGAATATTTTCCCGGAAGATAAAAAGTTCTAGTTCAATTTGCAATTTCCTCAACGAAGTGAAGAAAAATTCAAGTTCTCTTCTGAATTTTACTAAAGAACAAAATTCAATTCTAATTTCACCAGAGAAAATAAAAATCTTCCACTTCGGTTCTTTATTTCACAAAGACATAAAGAAATTTAAAGTTCAATTCTAAATTTTTCGGTGGAAGATAGAAAAAGTAATACCATGCTTGTGAATATTTTCACGAAAGATAAAAAGTTCTAGTTCAATTTACAGTTTCCACAATGAAGTCAAGGAAAGTTCAAGTTCTCTTCTGAATTTTACCAAAGAACACGCTTCAATTCTAATTTTTTCAGAGAAAACAAAAATCTTCCACTTCAGTTCTTTATTTCACAAAGACATAAAGAAATTTAAAGTTCAATTCTAAATTTTTCGGAGGAAGATAGAAAAAGTAATACCATACTTGTGAATATTTTCCCGGAAGATAAAAAGTTCTAGTTCAATTTAAAATTTCTCAACGAAGTGAAGAAAAATTCAAGTTCTCTTCTGAATTTTACCAAAGAACAAAATTCAATTCTAATTTTTTCAGAGAAAATAAAAATCTTCCTCTTCAGTTCTTTATTTCACAAAGACATAAAGAAATTTAAAGTACAATTCTAATTTTTCGGTGGAAGATAGAAAAAGCAATACCATACTTGTGAATATTTTCCCGGAAAATAAAAAGTTCTAGTTCAATTTACAATTTCCTCAATGAAGTCAAGGAAAGTTCAAGTTCTCTTCTGAATTTTACCAAAGAACAAAATTCAATTCTAATTTCACCAGAGAAAATAAAAATCTTCCACTTCAGTTCTTTATTTCACAAAGACATAAAGAAATTTAAAGTTCAATTCTAAATTTTTAGGTGGAAGATAGAAAAAGCAATACCATACTTGTGAATATTTTCCCGGAAAATAAAAAGTTCTAGTTCAATTTACAATTTCCTCAACGAAGTGAAGAAAGGTTCAAGTTCTCTTCTGAATTTTACTAAAGAACAAAATTCAATTCTAATTTCACCAGAGAAAATAAAAATCTTCCACTTCAGTTCTCTATTTCACAAAGACATAAAGAAATTTAAAGTTCAATTCTAAATTTTTCGGTGGAAGATAGAAAAAGTAATACCATACCTGTGAATATTTTCACGGAAGATAAAAGTTCTAGTTCAATTTAAAATTTTTTCAACGAAGTCAAGGAAAGTTCAAGTTCTCTTCTGAATTTTCTCAATGAACACGCTTCAATTCTAATTTCTCCAGAGAAAATAAAAATCTTCCACTTCAGTTCCTTATTTCGCAAAGACATAAAGAAATTCAAAGTTCAATTCTAAATTTTTCGATGGAAGATAGAAAAAGTAATACCATACTTGTGAATATTTTCCCGGAAGATAAAGAGTTCTAGTTCAATTTAAAATTTCCTCAATGAAGTCAAGGAAAGTTCAAGTTCTCTTCTGAATTTTACCACAGAACATGCTTCAATTCTAATTTTTTCAGAGAAAAGAAAAATCTTCCACTTCAGTTCTTTATTTCACAAAGACATAAAGAAATTTAAAGTACAATTCTAAATTTTTCGGAGGAAGATAGAAAAAGCAATACCATACTTGTGAATATTTTCCCGGAAGATAAAAAGTTCTAGTTCAATTTAAAATTTTCTCAACGAAGTGAAGAAAAATTCAAGTTCTCTTCTGAATTTTACCAAAGAATAAAATTCAATTCTAATTTCACCAGAGAAAACAAAATCTTCCACTTCAGTTCTATATTTCACAAAGACATAAAGAAATTTAAAGTTCAAGTCTAAATTTTTCGGTGGAAGATAGAAAAAGTAATACCATATCTTGTGAATATTTTCCCGGAAGATAAAAAGTTCTAGTTCAATTTACAGTTTCCTCAATGAAGTCAAGGAAAGTTCAAGTTCTCTTCTGAATTTTACCAAAGAACAAAATTCAATTCTAATTTCACCAGAGAAAATAAAAATCTTCCACTTCAGTTCTCTATTTCACAAAGACATAAAGAAATTTAAAGTTCAATTCTAAATTTTCGGTGGAAGATAGAAAAAGTAATACCATACTTGTGAATATTTTCCCGGAAGATAAAAAGTTCTAGTTCAATTTACAGTTTCCTCAATGAAGTCAAGGAAAGTTCAAGTTCTCTTCTGAATTTTACCAAAGAACAAAATTCAATTCTAATTTCACCAGAGAAAATAAAAATCTTCCACTTCAGTTCTTTATTTCACAAAGACATTGAGAAATTTAAAGTTCAATTCTAAATTTTTCGGTGGAAGATAGAAAAAGTAATACCATACTTGTGAATATTTTCCCGGAAGATAAAAAGTTCTAGTTCAATTTACAGTTTCCTCAATGAAGTCAAGGAAAGTTCAAGTTCTCTTCTGAATTTTACCAAAGAACACGCTTCAATTCTAATTTTTTCAGAGAAAACAAAAATCTTCCACTTCAGTTCTTTATTTCACAAAGACATAAAGAAATTTAAAGTACAATTCTAATTTTTCGGTGGAAGATAGAAAAAGCAATACCATACTTGTGAATATTTTCCCGGAAAATAAAAAGTTCTAGTTCAATTTACAATTTCCTCAACGAAGTGAAGAAAGGTTCAAGTTCTCTTCTGAATTTTACTAAAGAACAAAATTCAATTCTAATTTTTTCAGAGAAAATAAAAATCTTCCACTTCAGTTCTCTATTTCACAAAGACATAAAGAAATTTAAAGTTCAATTCTAAATTTTTCGGTGGAGGATAGAAAAAGTAATACCATACCTGTGAATATTTTCACGGAAGATAAAAAGTTCTAGTTCAATTTAAAATTTCCTCAACGAAGTGAAGAAAGGTTCAAGTTCTCTTCTGAATTTTACTAAAGAACAAAATTCAATTCTAATTTCACCAGAGAAAATAAAAATCTTCCACTTCAGTTCTTTATTTCACAAAGAAATAAAGAAATTTAAAGTTCAATTCTAAATTTTTCGATGGAAGATAGAAAAAGTAATACCATACCTGTGAATATTTTCCCGGAAGATAAAAAGTTCTAGTTCAATTTAAAATTTTCTCAACGAAGTCAAGGAAAGTTCAAGTTCTCTTCTGAACTTTACCAAAGAACACGCTTCAATTCTAATTTTTCAGAGAAAACAAAAATCTTCCACTTCAGTTCTTTATTTCACAAAGACATAAAGAAATTTAAAGTTCAATTCTAATTTTTCGGTGGGTGATAGAAAAATTAATGCCGTACTTGTGATTATTTTCACGGAAGATAAAAAGTTCCACTTCAATTTTAAATTTCCCCGGAAGATAAAAAGTTCTAGTTCAACTTGCTATTATCTTTGTGAAAACACACAAACTCAGAAAAAATGCTCAATGTTCCTTTAGTACCTATGCAATTAGACTAAAAATGAAGATATTTATACAGAGTTTCAACTCGCTATGGCTAATTTTGCTAAAAACAAGCTATTTTCTTGCGAAAACACACAAAATCAGAAAAAATGTTCAATGTTCCTTAAGCACCTACGCAATTAGGCTTAAATGAAGATATTTATGCGGAGTTTCAACTCGATATGGCTAAGTTTGCTAAAAACAAGCTATTTTCTTGCGAAAACACACGAAATCAGAAAAAATATTGTTAGGTTAGGTTAAGTTAGATTAGGTTAGGTTAGCCTACGTACGCGCGCATATAGGTTAAGTTAGGTTAGATTAAGTTAGATTAGGTTAAGTTAGGTTAGGTTAGGTTAGATTAAGTTAGGTTAGGCTAGGTTAGTCTACGTACGCGCGCGTATGTAGGCTAACCTAGCCTAACCTAACTTAATCTAACCTAACCTAACCTAACTTAACCTAATCTAACTTAATCTAACCTAACTTAACCTATATGCGCGCGTACGTAGGCTAACCTAATCTAACTTAACCTAACCTAACAATATTTTTTCTGATTTCGTGTGTTTTCGCAAGAAAATAGCTTGTTTTTAGCAAACTTAGCCATATCGAGTTGAAACTCCGCATAAATATCTTCATTTAAGCCTAATTGCGTAGGTGCTTAAGGAACATTGAACATTTTTTCTGATTTTGTGTGTTTTCGCAAGAAAATAGCTTGTTTTTAGCAAAATTAGCCATAGCGAGTTGAAACTCTGTATAAATATCTTCATTTTTAGTCTAATTGCATAGGTACTAAAGGAACATTGAGCATTTTTTCTGAGTTTGTGTGTTTTCACAAGGATAATAGCAAGTTGAACTAGAACTTTTTATCTTCCGGGGAAATTTAAAATTGAAGTGGAACTTTTTATCTTCCGTGAAAATAATCACAAGTACGGCATTAATTTTTCTATCACCCACCGAAAAATTAGAATTGAACTTTAAATTTCTTTATGTCTTTGTGAAATAAAGAACTGAAGTGGAAGATTTTTGTTTTCTCTGAAAAATTAGAATTGAAGCGTGTTCTTTGGTAAAGTTCAGAAGAGAACTTGAACTTTCCTTGACTTCGTTGAGAAAATTTTAAATTGAACTAGAACTTTTTATCTTCCGGGAAAATATTCACAGGTATGGTATTACTTTTTCTATCTTCCATCGAAAAATTTAGAATTGAACTTTAAATTTCTTTATTTCTTTGTGAAATAAAGAACTGAAGTGGAAGATTTTTATTTTCTCTGGTGAAATTAGAATTGAATTTTGTTCTTTAGTAAAATTCAGAAGAGAACTTGAACCTTTCTTCACTTCGTTGAGGAAATTTTAAATTGAACTAGAACTTTTTATCTTCCGTGAAAATATTCACAGGTATGGTATTACTTTTTCTATCCTCCACCGAAAAATTTAGAATTGAACTTTAAATTTCTTTATGTCTTTGTGAAATAGAGAACTGAAGTGGAAGATTTTTATTTTCTCTGAAAAAATTAGAATTGAATTTTGTTCTTTAGTAAAATTCAGAAGAGAACTTGAACCTTTCTTCACTTCGTTGAGGAAATTGTAAATTGAACTAGAACTTTTTATTTTCCGGGAAAATATTCACAAGTATGGTATTGCTTTTTCTATCTTCCACCGAAAAATTAGAATTGTACTTTAAATTTCTTTATGTCTTTGTGAAATAAAGAACTGAAGTGGAAGATTTTTGTTTTCTCTGAAAAAAATTAGAATTGAAGCGTGTTCTTTGGTAAAATTCAGAAGAGAACTTGAACTTTCCTTGACTTCATTGAGGAAACTGTAAATTGAACTAGAACTTTTTATCTTCCGGGAAAATATTCACAAGTATGGTATTACTTTTTCTATCTTCCACCGAAAAATTTAGAATTGAACTTTAAATTTCTTTATGTCTTTGTGAAATAAAGAACTGAAGTGGAAGATTTTTATTTTCTCTGGTGAAATTAGAATTGAATTTTGTTCTTTGGTAAAATTCAGAAGAGAACTTGAACTTTCCTTGACTTCATTGAGGAAACTGTAAATTGAACTAGAACTTTTTATCTTCCGGGAAAATATTCACAAGTATGGTATTACTTTTTCTATCTTCCACCGAAAAATTTAGAATTGAACTTTAAATTTCTTTATGTCTTTGTGAAATAGAGAACTGAAGTGGAAGATTTTTATTTTCTCTGGTGAAATTAGAATTGAATTTTGTTCTTTGGTAAAATTCAGAAGAGAACTTGAACTTTCCTTGACTTCATTGAGGAAACTGTAAATTGAACTAGAGCTTTTTATCTTCCGGGAAAATATTCACAAGTATGGTATTACTTTTTCTATCTTCCACCGAAAAATTTAGACTTGAACTTTAAATTTCTTTATGTCTTTGTGAAATATAGAACTGAAGTGGAAGATTTTGTTTTCTCTGGTGAAATTAGAATTGAATTTTATTCTTTGGTAAAATTCAGAAGAGAACTTGAATTTTTCTTCACTTCGTTGAGAAAATTTTAAATTGAACTAGAACTTTTTATCTTCCGGGAAAATATTCACAAGTATGGTATTGCTTTTTCTATCTTCCTCCGAAAAATTTAGAATTGTACTTTAAATTTCTTTATGTCTTTGTGAAATAAAGAACTGAAGTGGAAGATTTTTCTTTTCTCTGAAAAAATTAGAATTGAAGCATGTTCTGTGGTAAAATTCAGAAGAGAACTTGAACTTTCCTTGACTTCATTGAGGAAATTTTAAATTGAACTAGAACTCTTTATCTTCCGTGAAAATATTCACAAGTATGGTATTACTTTTTCTATCTTCCATCGAAAAATTTAGAATTGAACTTTGAATTTCTTTATGTCTTTGCGAAATAAGGAACTGAAGTGGAAGATTTTTATTTTCTCTGGAGAAATTAGAATTGAAGTGTGTTCATTGAGAAAATTCAGAAGAGAACTTGAACTTTCCTTGACTTCGTTGAAAAAATTTTAAATTGAACTAGAACTTTTATCTTCCGTGAAAATATTCACAGGTATGGTATTACTTTTTCTATCTTCCACCGAAAAATTTAGAATTGAACTTTAAATTTCTTTATGTCTTTGTGAAATAGAGAACTGAAGTGGAAGATTTTTATTTTCTCTGGTGAAATTAGAATTGAATTTTGTTCTTTAGTAAAATTCAGAAGAGAACTTGAACCTTTCTTCACTTCGTTGAGGAAATTGTAAATTGAACTAGAACTTTTTATTTTCCGGGAAAATATTCACAAGTATGGTATTGCTTTTTCTATCTTCCACCTAAAAATTTAGAATTGAACTTTAAATTTCTTTATGTCTTTGTGAAATAAAGAACTGAAGTGGAAGATTTTTATTTTCTCTGGTGAAATTAGAATTGAATTTTGTTCTTTGGTAAAATTCAGAAGAGAACTTGAACTTTCCTTGACTTCATTGAGGAAATTGTAAATTGAACTAGAACTTTTTATTTTCCGGGAAAATATTCACAAGTATGGTATTGCTTTTTCTATCTTCCACCGAAAAATTAGAATTGTACTTTAAATTTCTTTATGTCTTTGTGAAATAAAGAACTGAAGAGGAAGATTTTTATTTTCTCTGAAAAAATTAGAATTGAATTTTGTTCTTTGGTAAAATTCAGAAGAGAACTTGAATTTTTCTTCACTTCGTTGAGAAAATTTTAAATTGAACTAGAACTTTTTATCTTCCGGGAAAATATTCACAAGTATGGTATTACTTTTTCTATCTTCCTCCGAAAAATTTAGAATTGAACTTTAAATTTCTTTATGTCTTTGTGAAATAAAGAACTGAAGTGGAAGATTTTTGTTTTCTCTGAAAAAATTAGAATTGAAGCGTGTTCTTTGGTAAAATTCAGAAGAGAACTTGAACTTTCCTTGACTTCATTGAGGAAACTGTAAATTGAACTAGAACTTTTTATCTTCCGGGAAAATATTCACAAGTATGGTATTACTTTTTCTATCTTCCACCGAAAAATTTAGACTTGAACTTTAAATTTCTTTATATCTTTGTGAAATATAGAACTGAAGTGGAAGATTTTGTTTTCTCTGGAGAAATTAGAATTGGAGCACGTTCTTTGGTAAAATTCAGAAGAAAACTTGAACTTTTTTTATCTTCTGTGAAAAATTTGGAACAGTATTTTAAATTTTTCATCTCTTCGAGACAGATCTGAACTAAAGTGGAAAATTTTTATATTATTTGGAAAATTAGAATTGATTAAAAACTAATTTCTTTTTCATTGAGAAAGTGGGTGAAAAAGATAAGTACTTCAAGTTGGAAAATGGGTTTAGGAAGGGACATTATGAAAGGAACTTGTTCTAAAAGGATATAATAAAGCCATAAAAAGTGTTAAAAATGGAGAGGGGGTTCTTTGGAGGGGTCCGGGGAGGGCGTTTGGGGATCCAGGGGCCCTTGAGGGGTGGTGGTCATATGGGAGCCTGAGGGGACCTTTGGGGACCGGGATGAGCCTTTGGGGGTCTGGGGGGGGGGGGTCTTTGCACGTCTGAGAGGGTCCTTGAGGACCGACTGGTCCTTTGGGAGCCCGGTGGACCTTTGAGGACCGGGTGAGGGCCTTTGGGGGTCCGGGGAGCCCTTGAGCACCGATTGGGCCCTTTGGGGCCCGGTGGGTCCGTTGGGGGTCTGGGCGACCCTTAAGGACCTGGGGAGGACCTTTGGGGTCCGGGGGACCCTTTGGGGGTCCGGTGGTCCCTTTGGGAGCCCGGTGGACCTTTCGGGACCAGGTGAGAGCCTTTGGGGGTCCAGTGGGTCCTTTGGGAGCCTGGGGGACCTTTGAGGACCGAAGGCTTCCTTCGGGGTTGGGGTAGAGCAATCGGGGTCCTTTGGGAGCCCTGGGAGCCCGGGGAGGGCCTTTGGGGACCGGTGGAGGGCTTTTGGGGGTCTGGTGGACCTTTGGGGACCGGTGAGGGCCTTTGGGGGGCTCGGGTATGGTCTTTTTAGGGTCTGGGGCCCTTTGGGTGCCTGGTGGACCTTTGGGACCGGGAGAGGGCCTTTGGGGACTGGTGGAGGACCTTTGGGGGTCCGGGGGGGCCCTTGAGCACGGATTGGGCCCTTTGTGTGCCTGGTGGACCTTTGGGACCGGGAGAGGGCCTTTGGGGACTGGTGGAGGACCTTTGGGGGTCCGGGGGGGGGGCCCTTGAGCACGGATTGGGCCCTTTGGGGTTGGGGTAGAGGACCTCGCAACACTGTTCAATTGAAACTTGTGTATTATAACGACCACACTCAAAACCTCCTCCAAAATCTCTTCAAAAATCACCTTTTAAAATGTCTCTAGCTGTTTCGCCGAAATAGTTCCATAAAATAGCAAAAACGGTTTCGCCAAAATTATCCCTAAACGGAATTTCGGCATGTTCCTTTTGTTTGGCATCTCTGCGCCAATGCATTTCAAATTATTTGGAAACCTTTTCGCGCGCTAAGATCAAAACGTCTGCTCGGAAACGATTCTCTTGTTAGAACTCCAGACATTAATAAACTTCGCGCCGGAGACAATTCAAACAAACATGACATCATGTGTGATCTAACTGTTTCTCGGAAACATTTCTCTTTGGAAATGCAAGGACATTAATTAACTTGACGTCATCTGTCAGACATTAATTAACTGTTTCCGGGAA
This sequence comes from Artemia sinica, assembly GCA_027921565.1. NCBI lineage: Eukaryota > Metazoa > Arthropoda > Branchiopoda > Anostraca > Artemiidae > Artemia > Artemia sinica. The sequence goes on from CM051266.1 coordinate 8,940,374, forward strand.
CTCGTAACATCTGGCTTGGAAACAACAATAACAAATACTATTTCCGGATCATAACATCTGCCTCAAACAGGAAGGAAATATCATTAACTTTGCTTCGAACGACAACAACATCTGGCTCAAATAACAACAACAAATGCTATTTCTGGACCATAACATCTGCCTCAAACAACAATAACAACATTGACATTCGCTGAGGGCGTGCCAAAAACACACCTGGAGGTCATTGACCGATTACGCAATCATTCTCCCTAATGACTCTATGCCCATATAAGGTGCCCCACCGGATTAACCACGTGGTTCTATGCCCATATAAGGAGCCCTGATCGGAGTAGCGCCCCCATCTCTACTCACAGGTGATTTATTGTTGCGACTTTCTTAAATTTGGTAATTCTTGTGAGCATTTGGAAATCAAAGCTTAAACTCAATAACTGATACTAAGTGTCCTAACATTTTGCTTGGATTAAAAGTGACGAACTAGGATGAACATTTCAACATCTTCCTAGAGCTACTTCAGTCTGCATATTATTTCATTTAATTACACTTAAAACGGATGAGCTTTTCATTTTTTACCTAAGAAAATAGCTGGCACTTCATTTTTCTTCATAGCCAATAAACTATTAAGTGTTTTTTGTGTCATTGTAATTGAAGTGTTCTCATGTGAAGTGTTCATCATGTATTTTTCAATTTGATAAATTTACTCCTTTTAGATACAGTTTATAATTTGACTGATATTAGGTATTTATCAGTTTATAATTTGGAATGAATCCCCAAAAGAAAAAATGAATGATATCCAAAAGAGCAGCCAAAAGCGATAAAAAAGCAGCAGTTCAGCCTTAGCCTACATGACATATATTCTATAAAGAAGCCAAAAAAACTTTAAAATGCATTTTTTTTTAAATTTTAATTAAAAACCAGTTTTTAATACAAGAAGACTTCTTAGGAATACAAAACAGCAAAAAAAAACAATCAATATCAAAGTCGCCCATTTCAAATGTTTTAAATGTGACAAAACAGATATAGGCAAAGGGCATTATGAAAAAATTAAGCTTCTAAGTTCAAAATTATATTCAAAGTTTTTACCCAGATAACTGACGAATTTTGTGATACGGTATTTGAAGTTTTATATGCAGTAATGCTCGATGAAAAAAAACTACTAATTTTGATAATTATTTATGTTAAGAATACATAGCTAATAGATACTTCAACTACTCGTATTATGCAAGGGTTCTGAAACGCCACAGCCATTTCGTACCCTTACAATACATATGAAGTCATTTCAGATTTTATAATTATGAAGCAATGAGAACCCTGAAACTCTTTATTCCATCCCCTATTGCACTTCAAAATAAGTCTTCTACAGTATCTTTATATATCTATTAAGATTGTGCAATGATGCTTACGTAACACCTCACTGATTTCAATACCTAACTTAACCTGTTCTTGCCTAGCTCGCGTCAAACAATAACAATGTAACAACCAGGTGTGCGTAATAGATCAATAATCAATAATACTTTTTGGTTGCTAGGGTACCATTAGAATTGGTTGCTACGGCTTTGCATGGGTAAACAGTTAACTATGATGGATCACCCACGTGTGCGCAACATGTCATTTCCATTTACATCCGGGGGTTCTCCCCGAATGTAAATGGAGTTGACACGCAGAATTACGTCATCCTCAATAAATTTGCATAGGTATACAATTAAATCCGGGTTGCAGAGGTAGCTAGCAACCTAGTAAGAGACGATCACGTCCGTTGTTAAAAAATATAAAAACCCATAACTCCTAAAAAAAAGGATCAGATCAAAACAAAAAATGCAATATTAGAACTGCCTTGTCCGAAACCCCTATATAGAAAACTTTCTGTCCCTTGGCTTGTACAGCAAGGGAAATATATTGGCTTGAAAAGCAAGAAAAGTGGCGGCTACTACAACATTCTGCCTAAACGGCATAATTTTTTCTTTCTTTCTTTCTGTTTCTTTTCCACAGATAGATTGGCACTGGAACATCGTAGAGAGTTGTTCAATGGCTCATTTTAAAGTAAATTAATTGGGCTAAAAATCTTTTGTAGCTGAAATAAATTATTTCTCAAAGAGAATAAATTTTTCCACTAAAAACTGCATTTTTGATTTCTTTTCATACTGCAGTCTTTTCAAAGATATTTGATTTTTGTACATAAATCATAATCGTATACCAGCGGTAGGCTTTGAACCCACGCCTCCGAAGAGACTGGTGACTAACACCTGCACCTTGGACCACTCGGCCACGCTGCCTCTCATAACTATATATGTGAATCCGGGTTGCAGCAGTAGCTAGCAACCTAGTTAGAGACGATCAGTCCAATGCTAAGAAATAAAAAAAATAGAGTCAGATCAAACGTCATTTAATTATAGTATAGGTTAGTAATTCCACAGATAGCTTGGCACTGGAACATCGTAGAGAGTTGTTCAATGGCTCATTTTAAAGGAAATTAATGGGGTTAAAAACTTTTTGTAATTAAAACAAATTATTTTTCCAATAGAATCAGTTTTTTACGAAAAACTGCATATTTCATATTAAAGATTGATCAATGACGTCATAATAGTATACCAGCGGTAGGCTTTGAACCCGCGCCTCCGAAGAGACTGGTGACTAACACCTGCACCCAGGACCAATCGGCCACGCTGCCTCTCATAACTATATATGTGAATCCGGGTGGCAGCAGTAGCTAGCAACCTAGTAAGAGACGATCACGCCCAATGCTAAGAAACATAAAAACCCAGAACTGGTGTAAAATAAGTTAAAGTAAAGAACGGTCTCTCGCCCATAGTAACTAAAATATGGCGGTTCCAGGGGGAGTTACATAAGTTACATTAAAAAACGATCATTGAAATATCCGGGTTGCAGCGGTAGCTAGCAACCGAGTAAGAGACGATCACGTCCAATGTTAAGAAATATAAAAACCCCTAACTCCTAAAAAAAAGAGTCAGATCGAAACAAAAAGTACACCATTAGAACCGCCTTGTCCGAAACCCCTATAAAGGAAACTTACCGCCCTTTGGCTTGAATAACAAAGAAAATATATTGGCTTGAAAATCAAGAAAATTGACTTTAACCACGTTATTCTCCACAAACGGGATATTTTTTTTTTCTTTCTTTTTTTCCACAGATAGCTTGGCACTGGAACATCGTAGAGAGTTGTTCAATGGCTCATTTTAAAGGAAATCTCTAGATCTAGAGCTATTTGTACTTATTTTTTTTTAATTAATTATTTTTTACGAAAAACTTAATTTTTTATATACAATATTGATCAATGACGTCATAGTCGTTGGATGTAGTTAGTATTACATAAAGGCTCGCTCATCGAATTTAAGCTGAAACTAAGTAAAGGACAATTATGCCTCCATATATTCACAGTGATGTATTACAGTAACTCTCGCCCATAGTAACTGATATATGGTGGTTCCAGGGGTAGCTGCAAGCTATTCAGATTGCAGAAGTATCCGGGTTGCTGTGGAAGCTGTAATAATCCGGGTTGCAGCGGTAGCTAGTAGCCTAGTAAGAGACGATCACGTCCAATGTTAAGAAATAAAAAAACCCATAACTCCCAAAAAAATAGTCAGATCAAAACACAAAATACACCAATAGAATCGCCTTGTCCGAAACCCCTGTATAGGAAACTTTCTGTCCCTTGGCTTGAACAGCAAGGGAAATATATTGGCTTGAAAATCAAGAAAAGTGGCAGCTACTACAACATTCTGCCTAAACGGCATATTTTTTTCTTTCTTTTCCAGGTTGAAGTGGTAGCTAGCAACCTAGTTAGAGACGATCACGTCCAATTTTAAGATATATCAAAAACCCATAACTCCCAAAAAAAGTCAGATCAAAACAAAAGTAAACCATTAGAACGGCCATGTCTGAAACCCCTGTATAGGAAACTTTCTGTCATTTGGCTTGAACAGCAATGGAAATGTATTGGCTTGAAAATCAAGAAAATTGACCTTAACCATGTTTTTCTCCACAAACGGCATCTTTTTTTCTTTCTTCTTCTTTTCCACAGATAGCTTGGCACTGGAACATCTTAGAGTTGTTCAATGGCTCATTTTAAAGGAACTCTCTAGATCTACTACCATTTGTACTTGATTTTTAAAAAATAAAATCAATTTTTTACGAAAAACTTAATTTTTTATGTACAATATTGATCAAGGATGTCATAGTTGTTGGATGTAGTTAGTACATAAAGGCTCGATCATTGAATAAAGCTGAAACTAAGTAAAGGACAATTATGCCTCCATATATCCACAGCGATGTATAAAAATACATTAATATTTTAAAATTAGTTTTATTTTTGGTTAGGTTCTAACTACCCGACGTGGGATTTAATATGTATTTCCAGACCAAAAAATTCTATTTTTATAAATCTTATTTTTTTCCGGGTTGCAGCGGTAGCTAGCAACCTAGTAAGAGACGATTACGTCCAATGTTAAGAAATAAAAAAACCCATAACTCCCAAAAAAATAGTCAGATCAAAACACAAAATACACCAATAGAATCGCCTTGACAGAAACCCCTGCATAGGAAACCTTCTGTCCCTTGGTTCGAACAGCAAGGGAAATATATTGGCTTGAAAATCAAGAAAAGTGGCAGCTACTACAACATTCTGCCTAAACGGCATATTTTTTTTCTTTCTTTTCCAGGTTGAAGCGGTAGCTAGCAACCTAGTAAGAGACGATCACGTCCAATTTTAAGATATATCAAAAACCCATAACTCCTAAAAAAAGTCAGATCAAAACAAAAGTAAACCATTAGAACCGCCATGTCTGAAACCCCTGTATAGGAAACTTTCTGTCATTTGGCTTGAACAGCAATGGAAATGTATTGGCTTGAAAATCAAGAAAATTGACCTTAACCATGTTTTTCTCCACAAACGGCATCTTTTTTTTCTTTTTTCTTCTTTTCCACAGATAGCTTGGCACTGGAACATCTTAGAGTTGTTCAATGGCTCATTTTAAAGGAAATCTCTAGATCTACTACCATTTGTACTTGATTTTTAAAAAATAAAATCAATTTTTTACGAAAAACTTAATTTTTTATGTACAATATTGATCAAGGATGTCATAGTCATTGGATGTAGTTAGTACATAAAGGCTCGATCATTGAATAAAGCTGAAACTAAGTAAAGGACAATTATGCCTCCATATATCCACAGCGATGTATAAATATACCTTAATATTTTAAAATTAGTTTTATTTTTGGTTAGGTTCTAACTACCCGACGTGGGATTTAATATGTATTTCCATACCAAAAAATTCTATTTTTATAAATCTTATTTTTTTCCGGGTTGCAGCGGTAGCTAGCAACCTAGTAAGAGACGATCACGTCCAATGTTAAGAAATATAAAAACCCCTAACTCCTAAAAAAAGAGTCAGATCAAAACAAAAAGTACACCATTAGAACCGCCTTGTCCGAAATCCCTATAAAGGAAACTGGAACATCGTAGAGAGTTGTTCAATGGCTCATTTTAAAGGAAATTAATTGGGTTAAAAAAAATTTTGTAACTAAAATAAATTATTTCTAAAAGAGAATAAATTTTTCTACTAAAAACTGCATTTTTGATGTCTTTTCATACTGCAGTCTTTTCAAAGATATTTGATTTTTGTACAAAAATCATAATCGTATACCAGCGGTAAGATTTGAACCCACGCCTCCGAAGAGACTGATGGCTAACACCAGTTCCTTGGACCACTTGGCCACGCTGCCTCTCATAACTATATATGTGAATCCGGGTTGCAGCAGTAGCTAGCAGCCTAGGAAGAGACGATCAGTCCAATGCTAAAAAATATAAAAACCCAGAACTCCTAAAAATGGAGTCAGATCATTACATTAAAAGATTACTATTTCAAAAAAGAAAAAGCCGTAGGCTTTTTCCTGTTTGTAATCAATTTATTATCCGGGATGCAGCGGTAGCTGGCAACTTACATAAAGGACCGATATAGTTCATCATAAATGGTATTTGTCAATTAGGTTTTTGTATATATCAAACAGTTCGTAGTAACGAACTGTAAGTAAGGAGCGACCCGGCTCAATGATAACCGAAACTCTAAAAAACGAAATTTTGATACCAATAGATATATCAAAAGAATCAGATTTTAATGCTGATTTCAAACATATAAGTTTCATCAAGTTTATTTTTACCCATCAAAAGTTACGCGCCTGAGAAAATTTGGCTGATTTTAGAAAAAAGGGGAAAGACCCCCTAAAAGTTAAAGAACCTTAATGAAAATCACACCATCATATTCAGCGTATCAGAGAACCGTACTGTAGAGGTTTCAAGCACATATCTACACAAATGTGGAATTTTTTATTTTTTGTCAGAAGAAAGATCACGGATGCGTGTTTATTTGTTTGTTTGTTTTTCCCCAGGGGTGATCGTATTGACACAATGGTCCTAGAGTATCGTGGGAGGGCTCATTGGAACGGAAATTTAAAGTCCTAGTGCCCTTTTTAAGTGACCAAAAAATGGCGGGCAACTAGGCCCCCTCCTACGCTCATTGTTTCCCAAAGTCACCCGATCAAAATTTTGAGATAGCCATTTTTTTCAGCATGGTCGAAAATATGATAAAAATTTCTTTTAGGATGACTTAATCCCCCGAAGTCTCCGGGGGGAGGGCTGAAAGTTATGAACTTTACCCAATGTTGACATATGACATATAGTATTGGTTATTGGGAAGTGTACAGACGTTTTCAGGGGGGAATTTTTCTGGTATGTGGGGGGGGGTCAGGGGTTATATGGGAGGATCTTTCCATGAAGGAGTTTTTCATGGGGGAAGGGACATTGCTATGAAGGGGGCGCCGGATTTCCCAGCATTATTAAAGAAAAAGATCAGAAATTAAGTAAAAAAACAACAAGTTTTTCAGCTGACTTCAACTGATCAACTGATTTTGATTAAGGGGACATTTTTAAACAATTGAAAAAAAATTCGAAGTTTAGCCTAAAGAGCAAGGTATTGACTAGGGAGCGAACCCCCTAATATACGTATTAAAAATTTATGAATATAGAAGTTCGTTACGTAAGTTAATTCGTAAGCTACGTATATTTATCCGGGCTGCAGCGGTAGCTAGCAACCTAGTAAGAGACGATCACGTCCAATGTTAAGAAATATAAAAACCCATAGTTCCTAAAAGAGGAGTCAGATCAAAACAAAAATTACACCATTAGAACCGTCTTGTCCGAAACCCCTGTATAGGAAACTTTCTGTCCATTGGCTTGAACAGCAAGGGAAATATATTGGCTTGAAAATCAAGAAAAGTGGCAGCTACTACAACATTCTGCCTAAACGGCATATTTTTTCTTTTTTTTTCTTTATTTCTTTTCCACAGATAGCTTAGCACTGGAACATCGTAGAGAGTTGTTCAATGGCTCATTTTAAAGGAAATTAATTGGGTTAAAAATCTTTAGTAACTAAAATAAATTATTTCTAAGAGAGAATAAATTTTTCCACCAAAAACTACATTTTTGATGTCTTTTCATACTGCAGTCTTTTCAAAGATATTTGATTTTTGTACATATAAATCATAATACATTAAAAGATGATCACTGAAATAACAAACCATTCCATACATTGGACTTAGTTAACTACTTGATTGTTTGAGTTTTTACATATAGGATCGACATAGTTCATCATAAAATGTGTCAGTCAAGAGGATCTCATGTAGTGCATAATAAAGAACGAACTCTTGCCTATACAAAATTGCATACTCAACTTAATTATAGTTAATGATATAGTTATATTACGAGACAATCATTGGAATAACAAACCATTGCATACTTTGGACTTAGTTAGCTACTTGATTGTTTGACGTTCGTCTCTTACTATTTCAAAAAAGAAAAAGCCGTAGGCTTTTTCCTGTTTGTAATCATATAGCATAGAATCTGGGTTGCAGCGGTAGCTAGCAACCTAGTAAGAGACGATTACGTCCAATTTTAAGAAATATAAAAACCCATAACTCCTAAAAAAAAAGTCAGATCAAATCCGGGTTGCAGCGGTAGCTAGCAACCTAGTAAGAGACGATCACGTCCAATGTTAAGAAATATCAATACCCATAGCTCCTAAAAAAGGAGTCAGATCAAAAAAAGTACACCATTAGAACCGCCTTGTCCGAAACCCCTGTATAGTAAACTTTCTGTTATTTGGCTTGAACAGCAAGGGAAACATATTGGCTTGAAAATCAAGAAAAGTGGCAGCTACTACAACATTCTGCCTAATTACTAATAAAAACGTTCATAAATAAAATTAAACTAGTTTCGAGAAAGCCATTTAACCAAATAAAAGTAAAATTAATATCCAAATTTTGCTTTAATTATTCATGTACGGTGAGCCAAAATCAAAACCGGCATTAATTCAAAAACGTTCAAAAATTAAATTAAAAAAAACACGTTTTTTTAACTGAAAGTAAGGAACGACGTTAAAACTTAAAACGAACAGAAATTATTCCGTATATGAAAGGGGCATAACCTACTCAATACCTCGCTCTTTACGCTAAGGTTTGAATCTGTCACACAACTTTATTTTTTACAACAATAAAAAACTTTAGCGTAAAGAGCGAGGCATTGAGGAGGGGACAGCCCATTTCATATACGGAATAATTTCTGTTCGGTTTAAGTTTTAACGTCGTTCCTTACTTTCAGTTAAAAAAAACTTGTTTTTTTTTTATTTAATATAACAAAGAACGACCTCTTGCCTATGCTAAATTTTATAGGCCACTTAACTATAGTATAGGTTAGTGAATTTTACATAAAGGACCGATAGATTTCATCATAAATAGTGTTTGTCAATACGGTTTCATTTTATATAATTACCCACTATTATGTAAAATACAGTAATGTTTTGGGGGTTTTAACAAAAAAAATTATTTGTTAACTAAATTCCGGGTTGCAGAGATAGCTAGCAACCTCCGGGTTGCAGCGATAGCTAGCAACCTAGTAAGAGACGATCACGTCCAATGTTAAGATATATAAAAACCCATAACTCCTAAAAAAGAGTCAGATCAAAACAAAAAGTATACCATTAGAACCGCCTTGTCCGAAACCCCTGTATAGGAAACTTTCTGTCCCTTGGCTTGAACAGCAAGGGAAATATATTGGCTTGAAAATCAAGAAAAGTGTCAGCTACTACAACATTCTGCCTAAACGACTTATTGTTTTTTTCTTTCTTTTTCTTTTCCACAGATAGCTTGGCACTGGAACATCGTAGAGAGTTGTTCAATGGCTCATTTTAAAGAAAATTAATTGGGTTAAAAATCTGTTGTAACTAAAATAAATTGTTTCTAAAAGAGAATAAATTTTTCCACTAAAAACTGCATTTTTGATGTCTTTTCATACTGCAGTCTTTTCAAAGATATTTGATTTTTGTATATAAATCATAATCGTATACCAGCGGTAAGATTTTATATTAAAGAACGATCTGTTGCCTATAATAATCAAACAGTTCGTGGTAACGAACTGTTTGAAAATGTTATACTAAAAGACGATCATTACAAGAACGCACCATTGCATATATTCGACTTAGTTACTAGCCTGATTCTTTGAGGTTCGGCTCTTACTATTCCAAAGAAGAAAAAGCCGTAGGCTTTTTTCTGTTTTTATTTAATTTTTTTCGGGTTGTTATACATAGGCAACTGAACTATAGCATCTGGGTTGCAGCGGTAGCTAGCAACCTAGTAAGAGACGACCACGTCCAATGTTAAGAAATATAAAAACCCACAGTTCCTAAAAAAAGAGTCAGATCAAAACAAAAAGTACACCAATAGAACCGCCTTGTCCGAAACCCCTATATAGGAAACTTTCTGTCCCTTGGCTTGAACAGCAAGGGAAATATACTGGCTTGAAAATCAAGAAAAGTGGCAGCTACTACAACATTCTGCCTAAACGGGATATTTTTTTTCTTTTCCACAGATAGCTTGGTACTGGAACATCGTAGAGAGTTGTTCATTTACATTAAGGAAGGAACTGTAACCCATAGTAACTGAAGTATTAAACCAACCAGTTCGTGGTCATAATTAAGAGCTGTGTAATAGCTCATTTTAAATGAAATTGCTGTATATAGAAAACTTTTTGTAATTAATTAAAATAATTATTGTTATAAAACTAATTTAATTTTGAAAAGAGGGAATTACGGCAGAAACATAAATGGTAGAATAAGTAAGCTACATTTTATAAAAAGGGTCCACCGAGATTTGAACTCAGATGGCAGGATTCAAAGTCCTAAGTGCTAACCACTACACCAAGAAATATTCATATGAGAAAGCATTTTAGCAGTATATGATAAAGTAAAGACGTTGTCAAGCAGTTCGTGATAACGAACTGTATAGTAATTATAATAAAGAACTTTTTCTCGTATTATATTATAATATATAACGTAAAAAGTGAAAGGAATATTTATACACGTTTATCTTTTAATAAGAATAACCATATATGACGTAATGAGTGACTTAAAGTTAAAAATAATTTTTTTTTTTTTTATTTTAGTTTTTTATATTAAAGAATGAACTATAGCCTATAGCAATTGAACTACATAGCACACCATGCTAACTGAAAGGTGCGTGAAGCGGTTTTATAGTAAAATTACACTAAAAGACGATCACTGGAATATATAATAAAGAACGACATCTAGCCCATGTTCACTGAAATATAAATAGGGATTATGTAATTTTCATCGGTATCATGGCTGTAGAGACAGCTGAAACCTAGTAAAGAACGAACCATAGCACATATTAGACTAAGTTAGCTCTCTGACTCTCCAGAGTTCGTCCCTTACTATTCCAAATAAGAAAAAGCCATAGGCTTTTTCCTGTTTGTTATCTGGATTGCGGCGGTAGCTAGCAACCTAGTAAGAGACGATCATGCCCTATAGTAAAACTAAAGTAACCCATAACTCCTGAAAATAGATTCAGATTTAAACAAGAAGTACACTCTTAGAACCACCTTGTCCAAAACCTCTATGAAGCAAAATTACCGTCCCTTGGCTCGAATAACAAGGAAAATATATTGGCTTGAAAATAAAGAAAATTGGGTGTAATCTGGGGTGCAGCGGTAGCTAGCAACCTAGTAAGAGACGATCACGTCCTATGTTAAGAAACATAAAAACCCAAAACTCCTCAGAAAAAGGGTCAGATCAAAACAAAAAGTACACCATTAGAACCGCCTTGTCCGAAATACCTTTATACTAAACTTTCCGCCCCTTGGCTTGAACAGCAAGGGAAATATATTGGCTTGAAATTTTACATTAAGGAACGAAGTGTAGCCCATAGTAACTGAAGTGTTAAAAGGAATCATGGAATCATTATATGGATGATGATGCAACATATACTTATCTTTAGAAATGATAGTCATAGTAAAGAACAATATTAAAAATTCTCTCCGACGGGGAATAGAACCATGGTCTTTGTAAATAAGGAGCGACTCGGATCAATAGTAATCGAAACTCTAAAAAAGCGGAATTTTAATATCAATGGACACATCTAAAGCATCAGCTTATTATGCTGATTCCAAATATATAAGATTAATCAAGTTTAGTGTTCATCAAACCATCAAAAGTTACGATCCTGAGAAAATTTGTGTGATTTTTGAAATAGGGGGAACCCCCCCCCCCCTAAAGTTAAAGGAATCTTGATGAAAATCACATCATCGGATCCAGCGTACCAGAGACTCCTGCTGTAGAAGTTTCAAGCTATATCTGCAAATATTATTTAACAACCAGGTGTGCGCAATAGATCAGTAATCAATAATACTTGTTGGTTGCTATGGCCTGATCAGAACTGGTTGCTATGGCGCTCTGATCGGAACCAAATGGCCCCCACTACTCGTTTGTACATCTCAAAAAGACTTTAAGCATTCTAAAAAAGGCTTTCCTCTCCTCAAAATCCCCTTACTCCCCGAAGTTTGAATGAATGAACCAATAACTGATATGTTTACTCCTGTTTTACCCACTAATGATTTCCTTTATCCTTCAGAGTTATGACTGCATTTTAAATGCCTTAGGCATATTTCTTTTTTTGGGTGGATAATTAATAATTGATTGAAAAGCTGCAAAATAATTGGTTTTAGTTTGGTAACTAATTATTAAATAGTATAAATACAATTACCCCCAAAGTCAAGGAACTTAATGAAAATCACCCCGTCAGATTCAGCACATCAAGAACCCCTAACTGTATAGCTTTCAAGCTCATATCTACAAAAATGTGAAATTTTATTGTTGTTTTTTTTAGAGAAGAAAGATCATGGATGCGTGTTTATTAATTTTCCCCAGGGATAATCGGATGGAACCAATTGTCCTAGAAGATCAGGAGAGGGCTTATTCAAACAGAAATCAAAAGTCATAGTGCCCCTTTCAAGTCACCAGAACGATTGGAGGACTACTAGCCCCCCTCTCATACCCCTTTTTCCTCAGACATCCGATCAAAATTTGGAGATAGCCATCTAATTTGAAATAGTTGAAAGATTACTAACTATGCTCTTGGGGATGACATGAGCCCCCCGCAGTCCCTGGGGGTGTGGCAGTAAACAACACAATTTCCCAATTGTTCACATATAGTATTCGTTATGGGTAAATGGTTTTAGCGTTTACCCTCCCCCGGAAAATAATCCCGAGCGTTTACCCCCTGGAAAATAAGGCTTTCGAAATTTGATAATTTTTTTTTAGTTTTGTTTTTTTATTTTCCATATGGGGAAGGAATTTTTGCACTTGCGTATTATACGCCATTCACTCAAGTTTACGCTGTGTAAAACTCGAGAACAGACCGGTTTCTTCGTTAACTTCTTTCAGCTTAGCGTGAGACAAGACAAAGACAAGTGACAGAATAGATGGGAAATACATAATTTGGGCTATATATTTGTACATAAGGGGGGGGGGGGAGATAAAGTATTTGGACAGTTTGAAGTCAGAAAACAATTCTAATATGCAGAATAATTTGTTTCTAATGTATTTTGCATGCAGACCCGCTATAACCTACCCCCCGCCCCCTAATGTGCAAATATATAGCCCAAGTTAGTTTCTAAAGTAACAAAAAACCGGTTTGTTCTCGAGTTTTACACATCGTAAACTTGAGTGAGCGGTGTATAATAAAAAAGTACCGGAATTTTTCATGGAGTGAGAGCCGGTTTTCCCGGTATTATTTAAAAACGAAAAGAAATTAAATTAAAAATAAAATTCTACTGAAAGTAAGGAGCAACATCAAAGCTTAAAACGTATATGAAAGGGGTTGTCCCCTCCCTAATTATTAAGGAATATATTTGCACATAAGGGGAAGAGATAAAGTATTTGGACAGTTTGAAGTCAGAAAAAAATCTTACTTCATCATATGCAGAATAATTTTACCTAGCACATTTTGCATGGAGACCCGCTATACTTTACCCCCCCCCCTAATGTGCAAATATATAGCCAAAATATGCTTCTAATGTAACGAAGAAACCGGTTTGTTTTCGAGCTTTACACATCATAAACTTGAGAGAGTGGCGTATAATACACAAGTATTGAAATTTTTCATGGAGAGAGCCGGATTTCCCGGTATTATTTAAAAACGATCAGAAATCAAATTTAAAAAAAATCAAGTTTTTTCAACTGAAAGTAAGAAGCAACATCAAAACTTAAAACGAACAGATATTATTAAGTATTTGAAAAGAGTTGCCCCTTCCACAAGACCTTGCCCTTTACGCTGAAGTTTTCATTTTTTGTCCTAATTCTTTAAGAACAATTACTGAACACAATGGCCGTTTAATTAGAATAATAAGCTTTGTTTTAAAATTCTATAAAAAAAATACTTTCTATCTAAAAACCACTCAGCATACTGAGTAGTACGTTCCTGACATGTCACATCGCTACTAGTTATGGCACATCTCTAATCTTTGCATTCAATACAAAAAAAACAAACAAACTTGGAGAGCTTCCCAAAATAAATTCCTGTCTACATTTTATATGATCTTACCAGTATCATAAGCTCTGCAAACACGAGGGGAGGGGGTGTTATCAGGGGAATCCTAAACGGTAAAGGGAGCTAAGGACTATAAAAAAAAAGTTCATTTTAGGGCTATGTTTTTCTGTCCTCCTCAGGGGGCCTTTGGTCTGATCATGAAAGTAATTTGTCCCATCCTACCTGTATGCGGGCACTATAGAAACTAACACACACACACAGTAGGCTATAGTAAGAGGTTTGCACACCCCGTATATTAATTTCTCGACATGTTTATTCTTCCTCTGCAAGAATATTTGCTGATGGTTCCAAAAACAAAACACAAATGAAACACAAATTTTATTATTTAAACTTAACACTCTTGACAACAGTTGCCTTAATACCAGAAATCTCACCGCCATATTTGCTAACTTCACTCCTAACCTGTCGAACAGCACCTTTCCTCCTAATCGTGGCCTTTCTGAACTTATTTCTGTGTTTAACACGCGGGTTCCTCTGCTCTTTACTTCTCGCAGGCATAAGGCCCTTGTTTTTCGCAATTTGATACGTAATTGCTCTCTTTCCAGTCTCTTCATCTGTAACCTCTTCCTCTTGATTTCCAACCTCATCTTCATTTTCTGCACCATCAAGTTCTTCTTCTTCTTCAGAGGAGTTCATCTCAACCTTTTTCTTTGATTTTATAGCATTGTACAGCTCAACTGCGGCGGTTTCGTCTGCAGTCAGTTCCGAATTTTTCTTTTGTATATTTTTTATTTCTTTAGCTGATTCTTCGCTAGGTACCGCCAATATTTTTAGGGTTTTCTTTTTCACCGTTTTCGGTTTTTCTACTTTAACCTTCTCTCCGTTTTTGAGTGATTTTAAGATTTTGTCTAAATCAGTTCTAAGTTTGTCTTCAACTGGAGCTAACTGCTTTAAAAGTGATTTATACTGAACTAGCCTTTTCATGACTGGATGATTTTTGACAGGAGCTCTGTTACTTTTCAGAACAAAATAAAAGCTTAAATTAGTACAATAGCTCATTAGAAGCCTAAATTTTAGTTTCACAAATTCTACACCGGATGATATAGGCAATAAGCCCTCCTTAATAGCTTTCATTATAGGTTGAATTTCCTCTTTCAGGATACGGATATGAGATTTATACTCTTCGATAAGTCCTAAAAGTTCAGGTGACTCCTTTTTAACCAAGTCAAGCTTTTCTTTAGAACTTAATTTTTCAATATCTTTTGTGACAATACTTTTCACTTCATTCTCCGTTTTTTTAACCACTTCATCTGTTTGAAAGAATTCAAGTCCAAAGTCAGCATCATCAAGGGTTTCAGCCATCCTCTTCTGAATTTCGCGCGCTTCCTGCTCTTCTAGCTCGGCGGCTTCAGCATCAGATCCCTCCATCCCACCCCAATCTTCATCGACATAATCTGCTGAGTAATAGGTGGATCTTTTTTTGCCCCAAGCGCGGCTATCTGGCATTCCATCACTGGCGTTGTCTGCTATGTCACTGTCCATGTCGCTATCTATGGCAGGGGCTTGCATTTGGATTCGCTTTTTCTTCTTCTTTTGGTTGGTTTTCTGTGGCAAGTCATCTTCATCACTAGTATCTGCAACGCCCAGAATTTCTGTTTCTTTGTCAGAATCAATGGGACGATATTTGCCATATTTGACCTATCAAAAAGAATTTATTTCAAATTAATTTTTTTTTAATAGATAGACAGAGTAAGAGGGAGGAGGGCTATAACAATTAAACAATGAATTAAAAGTTCTGTAAAAATAACGTAGCGATTCCACATTCTCCATATTATTTATATTCTTTAAAATATTCCTTATATTACTTCTATATCAAGCCTTGAAGGGGTCAAAACCCCAGGCAGGAATAAGTATCCAGTTAAAAGTCCAGCTCCAGACTGTTCTTTTTATATTACTATGTTGAAGAATTAGGTATAGATGCTCTCTCTTTCTCTCTTAATTAAATAGACATAAATATTAATTCAAAATAAATTGACATTGAAATAGAGATAAGTTAAGTATTAAAAATAATAAATTAAATAAATATTTTCTGGGGTAACAATAAGGTCTTTGAGTTATTATTAGAGAACTAAAGAGTTTGGGCAAAGCTCAGAGAAAGCAAGATGAATGACCATGTAGATCAAACGTAAAAGAAAAAATCAAAAATACCTAAAACAACTAAGTTTTTGTTTTATATATTTAAAAAAAGGATTAGAAAAGGCATAAAAAATCTGGCTAACAAAAACTATTACTTTTTGCTTTAGTAAGATGAGGAAAGAAAATCCCTGCCCCCTCTATAGTAGCTTTTGGCACCGGCAGGACCTTATGATACATTTAAAATAACAAAACAACAACGGAAAAGGTAAAAACTTTATAATCAAATAGGATAAATTGCAGCTGACTGATGATACCAGCTGACAATATAAACTATATCAAATGCAGACAATTCGATTAGGATACTTGCGTAACTAATTACATGAGCATAACAGAACTGATAGGAGCAGGAATGATTAGAAGGAAATCAGTGAAGAGATCAGCAATCTGAAATCAAGAAAACCCTCTTTCTTAACCGATATTTACAGATGAATTTTAACACAAGGACGTATTACTATATGAGGCCCAATTTCCTAAGGACTCAATTTTCTTAAGGCCCTTTGGTCCAATATTAGACAGCAGAAGATCCTATTCACACCCTGTGCGCATGATCCATGAACTACTTTGTGAGAAATCAATGTATGTGAGAAATCAATGAAGCTAAACTTTGTCATGAAGGATAAGATAAGATATTTATTTCAAGAAATTTCTATCAATAGCCCCAAAGGGCCAAACTCGAATCTCAAAATCATAAAAATTAATACAAACCAAAAAAATCATAAGAAAGGCAAAACTAAAAAACTGGCAAACAATGCCAAAACATCAAAATCAGAATGATAAATCATTCTTTAGTCTAAAATATTAAATTGCAAAATGTCTCCAAGGTGAAAAGACAAAAAAAAAATAAAGTGTGGGTGGGGAGTGTCTTTTGGGGAAAATGTATTCCGTGTGAGGGCTTGCTATTGCTTATTTTTGCAAAACAGAGGCAAAATGTAACTTTCCTATGCTCAAGTGTTTCCAACCTGTTTTTTTTTTAGAAGGAGAGAGTATGAACCCTTGGAGACATTTGGAGACATTTTGGAGACATGTAGAAATTCTTTTAAAATTACTCGCAGGGCTCTCTTTGAATGGATTGAATTTTTTTCCGATTGTTCACGGGAGATGCCAAGATGCCAAATTGGACAAGCATGTTCAAGATGGGTCGGACAAAGGAAGTCCTTAAAGAATGGGAGGTGGGACGCTAAATTTATTTAAGAGCTTAAGGAGGGAAATGGATGCATTGGCTTTATGGATTATATTTTTAACATGGATATCTCACTTGTGACGCCAAGTAATTTAATTGTGACATAATTTAATTTAAAGGACACAGAAATATCTGGGGGTATAGGGTTAAGAAAATGTGGGCAATATTTTAAGGAAACATTCTGGCATTATCATAGAGCTAGAGGGGGTTTACTCTCATGTCTAAATCCGCAGCCTCATCTGCAATATCAGAGGATGCTCATAGGGTTGCTTATTAAATTTCTGTAGCAGGTTTCAACAACCATAAGGTCATCCACAATTTTTTATCCGTCTGGAAATTCCATAGCAAGGCTATTAATCATAACCGAAAAATGGAGGGGACTCCATATTGGACAGGGAGGGGACTGGAATAACGATTCTGATATTTGACTACCTGTGATCTACTTGATAAGGAGGCAACCAGTTTCACCAGGAAAGAATCAATATTAAACTCAGTGCCAAGTTCCTCAACTAATATGTTGTGGTTAACAAGGTCAAATCCTTTTAGAAGGTCAATTAAATCTAGCCAGCAATTAGGCTTTTCGAGAGTTATCCAAATTGCCTCAGGTCAATAAGAGGTAGGATTTTTTTTTTAGCCAATCTGCAAGGAATCCTTCATACAATTTAGGGAACACAGGAGTGAGAGAAACAGGACCAACACCTTCAAAACCAAGATTTCCGTCATTTTTCATGGGGGGGGGGGGGGTATGAAACCCTGTTTCCTTATTTGTGGAAAGCGTTCAGACTCAGGAATGTTTTTAGAAAGGACAGACAAGGGTTTTGAAAGGAAGTCACATAAAGCACTCATAAGAGTGCAAGGGATATCCAAAGAGCCAACACTGGTTTTTGTTAATTTTCCAATTCTTCTGTCGATTTCAGATGGAGAGATAGAGGGACAAGAAGGGGGGGGGGGTCATCTATTGGTAACTGGTGAGACAATTCGGGAAGGCTCTTGACAATGGAAGCAAGGAACCTGTTAAGATTAATAGCAGTTCAGGAGAGTTGAAGTTAAGCTGATTTAGACTCCTACCATACAACTTTTTTTTTTACCTCGAAAAACCGTTTTTTTTTTTTGGTTTATTAGTAAACAATTCTTTGAACTTGTTTTTGCAGTAGGACGGAGCCAATTGGTACCTAAACTGTTGCTACCTCAATTGCTACCTGCAATGGCAAAAGTTGCTGCCTCAAATGATTTAAAACTAGGTTTTTCTTCTTCTTTTTGTTGCCTAGTATCATCAATGCCATCTAGTACCAGGCATTTGAAATAACATGATTTTGAAAAAAAAAAAAAAGGAAAAATCTTAGAAAATGATAGTTTTCAAGTATGAATAGACCAAAGATGGGCCATGGCGTGAACCATTTTTAAATTGATGCCTTTGGTACTTTAAAGCCCAAGCCAAAGAGCACGGTTAACTTATAAGAGTAGGAACTGGCGCTAGTGACAAAAAAAAAAACACCAACACCATCTAGCACTTAGAATTTTTTCAGTGTAATAAGAATAATCAATTTAATTAGCGTAATTGGGATGGTAATATGTGTCTGATCTCAGTTCCTAACAAACAAATGCTTAAACAGCTTGAAAAAATTACAAATGTTGCCAAATACTAGATGGTATTCATGTTGTTTTTTTTTGGCAGCACTGGCACCAGTTGTCACTCTATAAGTTACCCATGCTCTTTGGCCATAACTACAAATAATATTTTTCATGTAATCCTTATCTAATTACATCTTTGTCTAATCTTTATCTAATTATATCTAATTGCAATCCTTATCTGATTACTTGCCTGTTTTAGTGCTTCTTCATCTCTTTCATGTGCAGTTTTTTCGAATTTGCTGTTAAAAATGAGATCATCTGCTTCAATATACTCTTCAGCGAAGTTATCTACAGAGCTGGGAAGCTCTTTCTTCTGTTTATAATTCTTTTTCCCCATTTCAGGTCAGTCTAATTCAAATATTAGTCAGTTCTTTGGTTAGGATTGGTTAATAGAACTTCAATCCCTCTTTCTGTACTCCACCCTTCTCTAGTGTTGCTTCTTTATGCCAAATTATAGCAAGCACTAGTCAGATACAGTGGAAACCTGTTAAAGTAAATGATCAGTAATCCTTTGTCTTTAACCAAGTTAAAAAAGAAAGAAAAAACAAATAACTTAAAACCATACATTCACAAAAGAATTATACTATCATGGGCACCCCTATTAGGGGGGGGGGGGGGGGCAGAGGGGGGCTCCAGCCCCCCATCTGGCTGAATGATGCTGCCTTATATTTTATATTTTTGTTTTGAGATTTCTATTATACAGCACTGGAAGTGTCAATTACACCAGCTAAGCCCCCCCCCCCCTAAAATTCAGCTTATGGGCGCCAATGTATACTGTACTTAAATTAAAAAAAAATTAAAAACAAACAATAAGAAATAAGTAATAACAATAAGTTTTTGCCACTTGCTTAGGCCACAGTATAAGTATATACCAGTAGCAAAATCTTTTTCCAAACATGACAAACATTTCTTAGCGCATAACTAGACTCTGAGCATATACATCAGAGCCATAGTTTCAATGGCTACTTGATTTTACAACGAAAACATTTGTCATTGCGCGTAGGCGGGGTCATGAATCATGTGTGGTTTTAGATCTGTGTCAAAAATTGTCAATGGAGAGTATATGACTTTTCACTACTGTATATTATTTTTATTGGGGCAAAGGCTATATTTACATACATTATGGAAACAAGACGAAAAGCAAAAAAACTTAAAATAGCTTCAAAAAACCACAAAGTAATTTTGACAGACAACTACCAAAAAGAAGTGTTCAAACATGTCTTTCTTGCTATCTTATCAGTGTGTGATAGCAATGCAAGTGACAACTTGTATTGAAGACTTATGTAGGACTGAAATTCCTCTTAGTTCTGTTGTCATCTAGATAGGAGTATTTTTTTCTCCATGTTTTTAGTATTGTTTATTTAGTTACCCATTCCTTTTTCTGCACTAGTGTGTCCAATCTTTGCTATTTCTTTAATCAAAAGTTCTTTTCAACATTGTTGCTTCCTTTTCTCATTGAAAATCCATGTAGATTTGCTAACAATAATTTTGACAGAAAAATAATTATGACACAGTAAAAAGATTTATTCTTACTAGTGTAAAGCCTTGCTTTCCTGTTTCTTTGTTTATTCTTGTCTATAGGCTTTTTGATGGCTTTTAGTGCATTGACTTCAACTATACTATAAACAATATAATGATCACTATCAAATTCATCTTTTAAAAATATGTTTGTTTTATTAAGAAGATTTGTTGTAATGACTGTTAAGTCATTAAAATAATTTTTTTTAATGTTATTTTGTTTATGTTATTGTTATTCAAGTTTTATGTTATTATTGTTTTTATGTTATTGTTATTATGTTGTTGTTATTATTGTTTGAACATATTGTTATTCTGTTATTTTGCTTTCCTGTTATTTTGTTTCACATTCTTACTGGAATTTTGGGTTGTAAGTTTTATATTATTTACTGGGTCACATGGACTTTCAGACAAAGCTTTGGTTATACTACTATTTTCTATATACTATTATATACTATCTACTATTATGTGTTTTCTATATACTTCTATATACTATTTTCATTATTTTTTCCTTTGGAGATTACCCAGAGTGAAATTATTTGTGGTATTCAGATTTTACTAAACTTCTGGGTTTGGAAGCTGCAGTAATTTGTTATGCTTGTAATGTTTCAATTTTTGTCAGTTATTTCAACAAATCTGAATTCTGGGAATTGATTTTATATGTTTTAACATCCTTACTATGAACACTTACCAGTCTCACTAATTGAGCTTTTGTTCTGGTACTCCTATTCCCTAAGGACACCATGTCAGTGCTTCATCAATCCCAAATTTTTTTAGGTTTCCTGAATTTGCCTGAAAGAAAACTGGGTTCTTCAGAATCTCAATGAAAATTATTATTAAGGGGTATTAACAGTTTGCATTTTGTGTGTTTCAAAACATTAATTTTCAGGAAATTTTGGAGAACCTATTTTTCTTTTAAGAAAAACCCTAAGAATTCAGGGATGTACCACACCCTATACCCTTACACTGTTACCCATCTTTAATTTTGTATGATGGCTTTCTTGCATGCATAATATCTCTGGTTTTGCTTATACTTATAAATTTTAAATTCTTATCTTTTGCTTTTAGAGAGGCCATCAGCATTGAGCTGAATTAGTTTTAAACGTTTTTTGGTTTTCTAGTTTTGTTTCCTAGGGAGCTAGTTGGAATACTATCTTTCAATGTTTTTCTCAACTGAAATTTCATGCTACAATATCCTTCTTCATCAGAACTAACTCCAACTGCTACTGTGTGGTTCTATTTTCTGAGCTCAAAGACTTAAGTTTTTAATACCAATAATTCTTTCTTGTATGTCTTACTTTTTGGTATAATTCAGCAGAAGCAACTATAAGCAACTCGTAAAAATCCCATAAATACTAATTTGCTGAAAGTCCTGAGGTAAAAAAATTTGTAACAAGTGTTTAGTTCAGAACAGCACAAACTGCACTATGTAATCTTTCATTTTAATCATTCATTTTATTATTCATTTTTATTATAAAGTACATATTATTAATGACATGCTGAAACTTTTCTGTTTGCAGAAAAAGCCAAGTCAAATGAATATACATCCCAAATATAGTCAAGGGTTTCAAAAACCAATTGGGCAATATATCTATTTGCTATTGAACAAATATAGAGTACTGTAGTCAGAATATGTAAACTTAAGTAAGAAATGTTGGGTTTTTCAAATCAGAAGGAAAACAGATTCTACTGATATTTCAAAAGTCAACAAAAGGGCTGGGCACGTGTAGCTGATTTCGGAACTGTTTTCCAAATCAGTGCTGATTTTAAAAGAAATCAGTGTCGATTTGAGCTTGAAAAATTTTCTAGTTTTTGGTGCCAATTTACAAAATCAGTGCTGATTTTCATCATGATCATAAAAAAAATAGGGATACAAATAAATAGTCAGTCAGAGGTATCTGTGGTGAAAGACCCCACTACTGAGCTGAGAACTAAACTGAGAAGTAAGATGAGATCAATCCAGCAGCTATTAATAAAATCTAGTTGACTATTTGTGTCCATGTATTTTTTTTTGTTTTGAAAATTTTTGGCAATAAATTTTTCTTACCAGTATTGTTTGTCCACTGATGCTGAAATCGGTTCCCGAAATCAGCTACGTCGGCCTAGCCCTTAAAGGGATAAATAAAACAAAACAGAAAAGTCTAATTAATCTTTCTAAAAATATTCTCCTGTAGGAAAGTCAATTATCTAACAATTTGAAGAGTTGAATTGTAAAGAACTTTATAATAGATATATTAGTGCATAGCTTAAATTTGTGTTCAATGAAAACATTGTGTTCATGAAAGGAAATGTTCAAAAAACATTTCCTTCCAATTCCTATTTGGAAACAATACACTAGGTTTACATTCTTGCATTGCTAAATCGTTTGATCACTTTTTTTTCACACAGATTACTACCTATAAATAATAGTGTCTGTCTTTTGCTACCACAAAATGAAAGTTACAATCCCTAGATCTATATAATGAAATTTGTTCTGCTCATTTATAATGTAATAAATAATTGGAATAACAATACTTCTTTGACTACTCAGGTCTTAGTGTTTGCCCTGCACTGTGTTGCTACAACCAGGTTGGATCTCTGTGTCCTGTATTACCAAGCTGAGATCAGGGGCATAGTTTGTAATGGGGCAGGGGGGAGACAACTGCCCCTCCCAGACCTCAGTCCCCCCCAGACCACAGTTTGCACCCACCACTGAAATTGAATTTCTTTCAAAATCTTGTCAAAACTAAGATAAACCTGCATAATTCAAGCATCAACAGAAATAGATCATTTTTTTTTAGTACAAATGTACCTTTATAGTATTATAAAGTGCCTTTATGGTACCATATGGCTTATTTTTTTTTAGTTTTTACTGTCATCTTCACTTGATTTTGGAAAGTTGGCTCCAAATTTGCCCCCTCCCCCCAGGATTTTGAAGAAATTACGCCACTGGCTGAGATCAAACCCACTGTGCCACCACATGACTTTTTTTTTCTTTAAACTTGATGTCTCCAAGGTATAAAAACTGCATAAAAAATTGAACATCTTTTACATAAAAAATGGAGCCCATGGGTTTTCCCAATTTCCTAACCCCAAGTTCCAAAGCATCAGCATGCAGTGCCAACACCTTGGAACTTAGGGGGTGTCTTAATTTAGCTTATGTGTCTGCATTTATTAGCACACTGGATGATTTGGTCAGCATATTCTTTACATTCAACCTCCAAACTTGAAACCCTAGCTTCACCCCTGGGAGGGGAATTAATTACTAGATTTATAAATATTACATTTGAAAAGAGCATCAATTAGGAAATCAAATAGTGTCATTTGTTATGTTAGTACTTTCTTTAGAAGGACTGCTCTCCTTTGCTGTTACCACCTTATTAACCAACAATTAATGAGCAATAAGAGAGATAATGGTGAGCTAAAAAATCAGCAACTTTTGGACAAAACCTAGGGCTATGTCTGGCACCATTAGGAGGGAAAGGTTAGGATGCAATTGAGAGACAGCAATAATTACACTTAAAAAGAACATTGAATGAAGACTCTAAAGATAGCCCATATTTCTTTTTTTTCATCTGATTTTTATCCTCTAAAATAGGCCATCTTGAGCAAAACCCCTCATATAGAATTTATGGTAACAGTCTAGAATTACTAGCCTACACTTCTGAAGGAAAAAATCTTTATAAAATGAAACTAGTAGGCCTACCAAAATGTAAACATCTTATTTAATGTTATTTCCAAATATCATGGTTGTTTTTCTAACAATGTTCTTTGTCCTGTTGATGATCCCATATCTATGATAATACATTTCTCTATTTTTGAATCTCACATTATATCATGGCTTCTCTATTGAAACGTTATTGTGTAGTCTTTCAACTTGATGCAATCTAGTTATGTCTGCAACTGTTTGCAATATGTATCAAATGATTATCTGGAATGATTTTCAAAAGTGGACAGCAATGGAAGGAAACATGATATTCTTATTAATATAAACACATTGTGTATTTTAAAGTGTGGTAGCCAGGGAATTTCAGTAATTTTATACATATTCACATAATTTAGCCAGAAAAAAAGTGAATACATCACTTGATACCTTTTTTTATGCTCTTTCCAAATTCAAAAATTGCTTATAGGGAGAGCCCTTAAAGGTGCTCAAAACAGCTCCTAGTCACCAAATGTTTAAAAATATGTTTCTAAAAAAACTTTTAATGAGAAAAAAAAGCTATTTGAAGCTGATTCAGGAATGATAGTCATTATTTTCATGTAAAGAAGAACACTTTGAATAGATTGGGATGGAGGAGGAGCATGCATAGCTGTGTTGGCCTCAGGCAGCTTGGTGAGTTGTTAGTACTAGTATTTTAACTACAAATAAAAATTGAGAAAGTATATATGCTGGATGGATACCACAAATTGTCTTGAAAAACCTGGCTGTGCCATTCTTGGTCTTATTACAACACTCAGTCTCTCCACGTAGGGATAAAATCATGGTTGCCAGTTTTTCTGGTAGACCATAGTACTTGAGGACTCTCCACAAGCATTCTTGGTCAACTGAGTCAAATTTCTTTCAAGTCAATAAATAGTACATACAGTTTGTTGTTTTACTCTTTTGATTCTTAGACAAGCATTCTCAGCATGTAGATAAAATCAGAGCAGAATCTGCCAGTTCTAAAATCATGCAGCTCTTCTTAAAGACATATATCTAGTGCATCTGGTAACCCCTTTTTCTTTTTTTTGCTCTGTTTTTCTTGTTGACGCTAACAGTTGAGTGAAACATCATAGAGTCCTTTAAGGCCTTATCTAAAAGCTAATCTTTATACCTAGTTTTTTTTTTAACTTTGTAACATAGTCTAAAAACAAGAGACAAGGTAATAAGTTACCTTTTGGGGTAAATTTGTAGTTTTCAACATAATTTAGCTAGGATGAAAGTGAATATGTCACTTGATGCCTTTTCTTATGTTCTTTCATAGTTAAATAATCATTTATGGGGTAAATTCTATTTTGAGCCCTTAATGGGGCCCCAAAGGTAAGACAGTCCATAGTAACAACAAGATTAAAAATATGCTTCTAAAAAGACTGTATTGTAAAAAAAAAAAACCATTTGTAGCTGATTCAGGAATGCTAACTATTATTTTCCATAGTCTTAATAATAAAATGTTATTTTAAAAAAAAACAGTAGAATTTTCAAAAAGAGGTAGAAACCCCTCAAAAATGATGTCAGTTTTGGTGTGGTATTATTTTTAAGGGATTTCAGGCTCTTTTTAAATGTCCTACAAAATTATTTTCAAAGCAACATTTTGCTCTTAAGATGAAAAAAATAATAATTAACATTCCCAAACCAACTACAAATGGCATTTTTTTTCACCAGCCAGGATTTTTAGACATATTTATGAACTTTTGGTTAGTAGGGCTGTTTTGAGCCCTTTTAGCTTTTTCAGGCTAAAAGGGCTGAAAATGTGAATTCCCCAAGAAACAGTTATTGAAGTATGAAAGAACATAAAAAAGGCATCAAGTGAAATATTCACTTCCATTCTAGCTAAATTATGCAGTAAACTGCAAATTCACCCCTTTTAGAACCTCATTAAGCACTCAAAATACAACTTGCTCTAAAAGCAATTATTTATCTATTATTTAAGCAAAAACAGGGTTAGCCATGTGCTTGTCTTGTTACAAACAGACAATAAACAAGAATTCCAATATTAAAAAATAAATTCTTTAGGCTAAACATATTACAAAACTAAGCATGACTCTGAGTAAAACACATCATACAAAACATAATGGTTCTGAATACTACCTGTAATAAAAAGAGGTTCCAACCAAAGCTGTAACATATATTTCTTGAAACAACATGTTTAGGTAACATGTTCCTTGATTTAAAAGATCAATTTACAAAGGAACACTGTCTAACCTTTCTTACTAGAACACTATCTAACCTAACAAGAATTGCATCCTGAATCTAAATATAACCTTCATTTGTATCACAAGTGAACTTTACTCCCACTCCTAAATATATCCAAATCAGGGTATATATTTACACAGCATGGGGTAGGGGTAAAGTTGATTTGTGAGGCAAATGAAGGTTATATTTAGATTTGGAATGCAATTCTAGGCATATATTTGCACATTAGGGGGTGGAGGTATACACTCTGTTAATATATAGGTTCTAAGAAATTGATAAAAAAAAACTGGAAAAACAAGGAAAGAAGTGAAGATAAAGGTTCTCCCCCTGCAAAATATATTAACTAGGATTACTGTGCATATTTGAAGTAAGAACTGTTGTCTTAACAAGTCTCCTTATGTGGTGGAAAGCTCTAACATCTATACCAGGCTTAATACTGAATTTGCAAGTAAAGAGATTATTATATTTGGAAAGAGCATAAAAAGGCATAGAGTGGTATGTTCGCTTTACTACTACTACTACTACTAACAACTCACCACAGCAACAAGTTGCCTGAGGCCAACACAGCTATGCATGCTCCTCCTTCATCCCAATTTATTCAAAGCCCCTTTCATTACACCCTCCCAGGAGGTTTCCATTCCCTTTAAATCTTTTTGTAAAATTCTACTTTAGCTACTTTTGGCTATCTTGGAAAGCGGTTAGGTTAGGAAAATGAAACTTTCAGAGATGAGTCTACAGGCTAAAGTGTGTCTCAGGAAGGTATTTTGAAGTACTGACTTCCACTCCTTCTCCCTCTAGAGGGTCCTGACCTTTAAAAATATGTGTGTTATAAAAGTGAAACCTTGCAAAATAGATTTTCTGCTCAAATGAAGTACAACAAAATTGTTTTCAGCTTCACAACTTTGCTCAATCCCAATATATAAGGTTTTAAAGATATGCCAATATATTTCCTAAATTTTGAAAAAAAAGCATTAATATGGCTTAAAATTCTACTCAAATAATCAGAATTGCATTTTCTAAACTAAAGCCAGAGAAAAAGAAACTGCTAACTGAAAATTAAGCTGTCATGTAGACAAATTTCAGGACCCTCTAGAGGAAGAAGTAGTGGAGATAAATACTTCAAAATACCTTCCTGGGACATACTTTAGCCTGTAGACCTATCCCTGAAAATTGCATTTTCCTAACCTAACCCCATTCCAAGATAGCCAAAAGTAGCTAAAGTAGAATTTTACCAAAACATTTTATATTTGAGTTGCCTAATAAATGAGGTTTGAATTGTTATAGGCTAAATAAGTATTTTTGGAATATGTTACTCTTGAACAACTTATTATCAACCAGTTATGTTTGTAACCACTTTTCAGTAACTTAACTGGTGTTGATAACTTCTTTGTGTGGTTATAACTTCAGGGTAGGCCTATATAGGCTATTTGCACATTAGGCCTAGGTGGGTGTGTAAATTTGAATTTTTGATAGAAGTGATTATTATATTCATAAAGAGCATAAAAAAGGCATCAAGTGGTATGTACACTTTATTCCTACCACAGTTCTTCTTCTTCTTCTTCTATTTAACAGCAGTTTGAATTCTGTGATTTTGTGCAATTTCGGTCCTTCTTCAGCAGAACAGCGTTACACACATTCAAGTAAACTTTGTTGGTTATCTCAGTGGTTCTCAGCCTTTTTCGTTCCGCGACGTGGTTCCGCGTACCCCTAATCAAGGCCCAAAAAGGTTGCGTACCCGTTTCTTGGGAATCGTTGTTTTACTTTTTTCGTAACTAAAATTAGATTTTCAAAAACACGAGATTTATTGTCATATATAACGGTGCACAAATGTGTAGAAGTACGTACAAAATCAATAAGAAACTTGAGGCTGCTTTTTAGCTAAAATATTATCAAATCTTGGCTCGATGTCACTAACAGCAATTATAAGGTCAATTCGCACACTCAGTCTGTTTCTGTGTTTGGTTTTGATCAATGACATTGCCAAAAATTACACTTCACAAAGGTAAGTGGATCCAAATAACAACAAAACAGATATGGCGATTTCACTTAATTCCTTGTATTGTGCTTTCACCTCTAACTAAAACTGGGAAATAGTTAAATTTGGAATTTCAGTTCTAAGGCCCGTTCATAGGCAAGTTCGGTCAGATTCTCTGTAAGCTTGTCACTAAGACCGGAGCTTTAGGTGACGTATCCAACAAATGGATTTTGGATCCAATACTGGGTTGTATCTTGGGTCATAATCGATGAGAAATATGACACAAGTTCATCTCAGAATTTTGTCAGATGCTCCCG
The DNA here is from genome assembly GCA_027921565.1 of Artemia sinica. Classification (NCBI taxonomy): domain Eukaryota; kingdom Metazoa; phylum Arthropoda; class Branchiopoda; order Anostraca; family Artemiidae; genus Artemia; species Artemia sinica. The sequence continues at coordinate 8,968,969 of CM051266.1, forward strand.
AATACAATCACAGATGTGCTGAGGTTGTCAATTTCACTATCGTCCGCAAATTTGTCAAGGGTTGGGAAGACACTAACGCTGTTTCTTTGAGCCTTTTTAAGCCAGAACTCCAATTTCTTGACGAAAGCACATATTTTCAAATTCAGGGAGAGTTCGTCCGTCCGGAAACCTTGCACTGAAGAATTCAAGTCATTCAGTTTATCAAAAAAATCTGCGAGATAGGCCAGCCCGCAGACCCAGTCCTGGTTTTCAAAAAGTGAACTGAATGCAGACTTTTGCTCCAGAAGATACATATGAACTTCTTGTCGAAGCTCGAAAAGTCTGTTTAATATCTTCCCACGAGATAACCAGCAAACTTCTGTGTGCAGAAGTAAATGTTGATGTTCCGAACCCATCTCTTGGCAGAACAGCTTGAACAGTCTTGTGTTCAGTGGTCGGGCTTCGATGAAGTTGATCATTTTTACAGCCTCGTCGAGGGTCTCCTGCAGATGTGCATTCATCCTTTTCGATGCAAGAGCTTGCCTGCGGATGATGTAGTGCAACCACTTCACCTTAGGATTTTTCTTCCTTATCCAGGCCATGAACCCATTATTCTTCCCTTTTAGGGCGGCAGCCCCATCACTGCAAACTGATAGACACCAGTCCCACGAGATGCCCCTTTCTGCGAAGAATTTGCCAATCTCCTTGAATAATTCTTCTCCTATTGTTCTTGACTGTAGGTTTTGACAAAACAGAATATTTTCTCTTATGTCAGAACAGTCTCGATATCGGACAAAGAAGATCACCTGGGCTTCACCTGACACATCCGTGCTTTCGTCAAGCTGTAACGCAAACATCTTCGTCACCTTTATTTACTCAACAACCTGCATGACAATATCGCTAGCAATGTCTTCTATCCTTCTTGAAACAGTATTGTTCAACACAGGTATAGACTGAAGGGCAGTAGCAGTTTTCATATCAAATATTATTCCACTGACTTTCACTAGTGCTGGTAATATCAGGCTTTCAGCAATGGTGCGCGGTTTTTTTCTGTTTCTCAACTAAATAGGACACAGCTAATGAAGCCCGGAGAGCCTTGGAAGAAAATGATACCACTTTTGCAATTTCCAAATAGTTACTAGCGAATGCTTCTTGTTTACGTTTGGAAAACTCTATCGGCTTACCGACATGGGAAGGATGCGCATTACTGAGATGCTGGTTCATATGTGCAGGTTTCATAGAACTATTGGCCAAGACTTGACCACAAAAAAAGCACTGTGCATTCACTGGATCAGACTTTGTCGCACTAAATGAAGTCCTAGGTATTCTGACAAATATCGACGTACTTTGACCGAACATGATTCGTCACAAGTTTCTTAGATGCAGGTTCTGAGTTTGGGGTACCATCATTCGGCTTCTTGTTATTCCTGATCAGGAATCTATCCATGTTTGCTTGCAACCACAATTCACGAACTTTGTGTTTCAACAGATGGCAAGATACTGAAACCGCTGAGTTCAAATTGTCTGTGACTGAACTGATCGAGAGCTTATGGCTATGGAGAAGAATTAGCGGGTTACTAAAAGCGAAAATTCTGAAAATGAGTCTGAAATTACGTACAATGGGTTATCTGATTTTGAGGGAAATGTTGGCACTGAGTCAGAAAAAAGTTTCAAAGATGTTGACTAAATTAATTTTTAGTCAACAGGGGGTGAGTAAACCCTCACCCCCTGTGAGGGCTTAGCGTACCCCCAAGGGTACGCGTATCACCGGTTGGGAACCACTGGGTTATCTGACCAGAATCGTATCGGAAGAGATTGTTCAATGCTATCTGAAAAGTAGCCTGTATCAATTTATATCTGAAAAGTAAACCTGCATCAATTTGTGAAATTAAATGTAAGTTATGTAAAATCCATTTTTAATGATATTAGAGAAGAATTTTTGGAAAATCTTAATGAATAAACCCAGGAAGCCTAGCTAGCATAGCAGCAATCCAAAGTGACCAAAAGCACTTTCAAAAGATTTGTTCATTATAGTGCACGGGCGTAATTTACTATGGAATAGGAGGGGCAACTGCCCTCTCCAGACATAAGTTTACCCCCTGGCCATATTTTGCCCCCCTCCTCCGCTGAAATTCAGTTTCTGCAAAAAAGCTTGTCAAAATTAAGGTAAGCCTGCATAATTCAAGTATCTTGAGAAACAGGTCAGTTTTCTTTATAATATTTTTGCCTTTATGGTGTTATATGACTCATTTTTTCAGTTTTCACTTTATTTGGGAAAATTGACTCTTACTTTGCCCTCGCCCCCCCCCCCAGGACTTGGACGAAATTACACCACTGTTACAATGTCGAAAACTGTTATTTAGGCTCAACATTGGCTTGTCAGTTCTTTCCTTAGAAGTCATAGAAAGTCAGGGTGCTAAGATAAAACAGTAAAAAGAAACTATATCAAAAGATGAAACAGCACATACAGTAAAAACATGAATTCTATTCTGTCAAGAACTTCTAATTCTAGAATAAACTAGTGATGAGCTGTGTCGAAAGCTACAAAAGAATATCTCAGCTATCACGCCACAAAGGTGTTAAAAACCCTAGATTCTCAATCGGCCGTAAAATGTGAATGTCAACAAAGGGAGAGCTAACCGTTGACTACTGAACACAAATATACTTGTTATCAAGTTATCCACAACTCCTCTCAAGCTCGTACTTTGATAGAATCTATATGAACATTTCAGTACTTCAAAATATAAGAATAACGACTCGTTAAAACGTTCTACGCATATCTTATGGTCGTAGTAAATTAGTTTACCAAGTGAACTTGGTCAGTAAGCTGACCATTTGAAGTCCTATTTCTTTGTTTCACCAGCTGTTTGAAATTCTGTTCCACATGTTTTTCTACTTCGGACGCGAAGCCATCTAAAAGGGTGATTGTTATTTTTCGGATACAATCTGTTTGTTCCAGAGATGCCCATTAATATTCATGAGAGTGACATGATTTCCATCTGTGGTTTACTACAGTGGCGTAATATTGTCAAAATCCTAGGGAGGGGTTGGGGGGGGGGGCAAAGTTGGAGCCAATTTTCTAAAATCAAGCGGAAACGACAGTAAAAACCAAATAAAAAACCATTTGGTACCATAATACTATAAAGATACTTCATAGTACTATAAAGGTAAATTTGTACTAAAAAACTGATCTGTTTCTGCTGATGCTTGAATTATGCAGGTTTATCTTAGTTTTGACAAGATTTTGCAAGAAACTAAATTTCAGCTGGGGAGCAAACTGGGGTCTGGGGGGGGGGGGAGGGAGGGCAAATCATGGTCTAAGAGGGGCAGTTGCCCCACCTGCCCCATAGCAAATTACGCCCCTGGTGTTCCAAATTTGGCAACAGAAGGAGTTTTCCAAGCTAGTTTTACTTTCTTTTTTTTGGTTGGCGAAATATCTGTTAATGAGAAAAATACTTCCAGCTACATTTACATTTCACGCTCTTCATTTTGTTTCACCATTTTTGTTGAAGAAAATTTCCCAGTATTCATTAGCCTTTCAGATATTCATCTCTTTCCCCTTTCATTCTTCGTTGCAGTTGTATGTCATTCTTATTCCAATTCAACACTAAAAACTTTAGTCTCTTTTGTTTTCGGGACTTCTCTTGCTATTCACAGAAAAAATTCGATTGTTGTTGACTTGTCCGTTCTTTGTGAAATGTAAGTCTAGCTGGAAGTGTTTTTCCCATTAATATTTATTTGGCCAACCATAAATAGCAACGGAAAGGAACCTTTGAAAACGGAGTTGCATTTCAGTGGCTAATTTACTTGAGTACTGAAAGGCTGATTCAAAAAAAAAGAAAGGCGCCTTTTTTGTAGGTGTTTAAAAAATTGAAAACGATATCTATTTTGAACAGTGTGGCTTTCCTTTGTCGGTTCATAAAAAAAAAAACTAAATAAAATTACTGAAGAGATCAAGGTAACTGAAAATAATTAACGAAAGTGTACTAATTCTTGAATATATAATGATATTAACTCCAGGGTATATCAGCAATTTTGGATTTTCCCGTAGTGCAACTATAAAAGAGAAAATTTTTAAAATAAATTTTGTTTTGGTAAAGCTAAAATAATTGTATAGCTTATTAAAGGCTTCAGGGGTAATAGTCATACTTCTATTTATAGGAATTTCTTTTCCTGTGACGGGAGTCAGAGGGGGCATGTGAAATCCCATAGGTTTTGAAGAAAGAAATGTCTTTTTAGGGTATTTTCAATGAAAAATTAAACAAAATTCCTCCCCGACCCTTGATTCCAAAAGATCAACTTTACCTCCTTACATTTTCATGAATTGACATCACTGGTTTGTTTGTTTTCAGTTTGAATTGATATTAATTTCTGTTTTCTAGAGCTCATATTTTCATTCACAGCAGAATATGTTTTCTTTAAGGTCAGAGGCTGTTTATTGTAACTTCTGTTCGTTTGGATTTCATTTTTTCACTGATAGTATTTTCTGTCTGGTTTAGTGTTCGACTACTATAAATCTTAATCTACTCATCTTCGGCTTCTACTTTTGTCTGGAAAACTTCTGTTTTCGAAAAGTTTTTTCGATTAATTTTTACTCCTTTTTAGTTGACATAGTTTTATTGCTGCTTCATATTAGGAATATCTGCAAGTGTTTTTCTATTTTTCTGCTTAAGATTTAAAATGTATAGTAGTTACTTAAATGTTGGACAAATCTTGAATATTCAGTCAAGGTTTTAGTCTAGTTTTGATAAAATTATCGAATTTCAGCTGAATGGAGAATGCATTATTATAAATATTAATTGAAATCAGCATAATTTTTGGTCTTCTAAAGGACTGAGGCCATCTTGATCCTTATCCTGCAAACACACTTAATTGTACATGCGGCTTAAACCACCATTTCATTTTAAGAGTTTTTTTATTTTATTTTACATTACAATGTTTCGTTTGTTTAATAAATGCACGTCAAGGTTATTTATTGATGTTTTGCTGTCTTAAACAAAAAAAAACTAGGATGTCGCAATCAATAAAGCCAGATTTCGTGTCCTTAGTTTTTTGTTTCAATTGAGGTCTTATTGGCTCTGAAATTCTAACTGAGGTGTCTAGATGACTTGAAACTTAAAAGTGGAGCAGAGTAAAAATAAAATTGATTTATTTGACTATTTACCCCAAAAACTTCACGCCGATCAGAGAAAAACAATCTTTGGCCCATTTTAAAGTTTTAAAAATAGGGGTACCCCATTTTTTCTCAAAATGTGCTATTTTCTTAAGTTTCTATTGCCTAGTATACGAGGGGGTACCCCAAAGAAATTACAATAGCATTTTGGCGAGTAACTTCTCTTGTACGCATTTATGCTGACTGACAATCAAAAAGAATGTCGAGTTGAAATGTTTTATGCTTTGAAACAGTAGCTTGAAACTAATCTAGAATTTCTGTCAAAGATAATTACTTGTAATCCCAGAAAACGTCGTCAAATCAAACATCAAAACAATACTGAATTGCTTTGCTAATACAAAGGCCTTAGTGCATTCAGAGTTTGCTCCTTCAGTTCAGACTGTAAATCAAAACTTTTTTTTGGCAATTCCAAAAAGAGTGTGCAGTGTTGTTTGTAAAAAAAAGACCAGAGTTAGACGGGGAACTGCTTTGTCACCACAGCCAGGGGCGTAGCTCCAGCATTTTTATTGAGGGGGCAAAAAAGTTCCACATCCAGAGAGTCAAGGGGTATGGGCTATATAATAGCTTTTTTCCAATTTATTGGGGGGGGGGGGACAACTGCCCCCCCCCCCCCTTGCCACCCCAAACAACGCCACTGACCACAGCAATGCATCTGTGCGCACAGCCAACCCTATTCGCCGGTTTTTAGCTAAGAAAGCTGTCGCTCATGATTGCAAAGAATATTTCGAACAGTGGAAGCACCGGTGGGAAAAAATGTATTAGTTGTAATGTGGAGCATTTTGAAGATGATGAGGCTGTTTTGTAAAAAGTTTCGAGCTATAGGTTTTATAAAATAATTCCGGTTTCTTTTGGGTACCCTCTTGCTAATAACCAGTAAGTTTCTAGCTGATTGGTGACAAAGCAGCTTTGGACCTGTTTTGGGCGCCATAAATCAATAGGACTATTTCTTTTAAATAGCTTCGGTCTTCATTGTCTTTGGGCAACGTTTTCATTGTCTTTGTGGGCCCTTTGTCTTTACCTTCGTGGCCTGAAAGTCAAAACAAACCTGAAAAAAAATAGTTATTTCTAGTTTCGGGTATCATACACAGATACAACCAATCTTCAAAAATTTGTTTTCATTCATGGTCTACCTGGTCATGTCCAAGCTACGAATCTATTTTGCACCCATTTTGGGGCGTCAAGAACCAATACAGCGAAAATCAGTTCCAGTATGTTTTCAGCAGATGCTTCCAGCTGGCCAAGAAACTTATGAACGACATCCCAAAACTGATTGGTGAGACAAAATATAAGGGTTCGTTTCTTTGCACCCCAAGTCTTTTGGTCTGGAATGATCAAAACATTCAAAGCCATGTACCTGGGCTGAACAACAGTAATAAAAGTCTTATAGGACCAGGAAAAGATTCTGGACCTATTCTCGGACAAAGCAGTTTTGGGCACTGCGTTAGCCACCCCGTTTTGCATCTGAGCCAAACTTATAGATTACTATCTCACTCAAAACAGTCATAAGTTGTATAAAATGTATCTCCAACGGATATATGAACAACATAGCTTCAGGACCTGAAATGTAGAAGCGGCCCATGCTTCAAGATACATTTTAGTAAGAAAGGTGGACCTATTACAAGCTTTTTAAACTTAAATCATCCAAGGAGTTCCAAAATTTGTGATCAGTGGCAAAAATTGGACCAGTGGCCCTTGATCCATCCCTTGCCACTCTTTTAGTAAGAAAGTAGGTATGGTAAAACTTGGTTAAAGCTAAATAATTCAAGAATTTTCAATCTTAGTGTAAAAGCAAGCTAAGCACGGACTCAAAACAAGCGAAGTCGATGCTAAAGTGAGCTAAGTTTAAGCTGTGTATTTTCGGTGACTTGATACCAGGAGCTATTGCCATTATATATTAAACAGCCAGTTTACTTTCATTAGCTCTTTTCAGTAATCTTGATCTTTATGGTGTTTTTATTTTTTGTTGATGTTTTGACAAAAAACACAGCTGTTCAAGATACATATCGTTTCCAATTTCTCAAAACAGACCAAAAAAAAATCCTCTGATTCCCTTCTTTGAATCAGCCTTTCAGTTTTCAGGGAACTTATCTGCCTGGGTCTACTTCCGTTTTACTATGTGTATTCTATCTATAACGTGTAAACTCGTCTGTTCACCCTGAAACATGCGCATCAAAAAAATTGATATGTGAATGCTGCATAACTAGGGGGCTTCAGTAGTTTGTTTTTGTTGAGTAGTTGATTTTTGCTTATGAAGAATAGATTTTTTATTTAATATAATTCATGCTTTGTACTCATAATTGCATGTCTTTATAATCGAAGTAAAATAGACCATTTTAAATAATTCCAGTTTTAAATCTGGCCTGTTTTGCATGTGTGCTACTTCCTACAGCCATCCAGGTTCTAGGTATTTCGCTTCATAATCTTGGCCTTTCCCCTGAAATTTGTAGTTTTGAGATATAAATTATTTTTTAGATATAAATTGAAAACGATTATCGGTACTTGTATGATATCCCCACTACCGCTCAAGTTGTTCATACATTGACGCACTGTAAACTGGTTTATTTCCCCTTATAGTGAGAAAAGACATTTTTACTTCATAATATGTAGAATAATTGTAGCTAACACATTTACATGCAGACCCGCTGTACTTTACTCCCACCCCCTAATGTGCAAATATATAGTCCAAATTTGTTTCTAAGGTATTATATTTTTATCATACTTAGGTATATTTTATTAGGATTAACCTAACTTCACTTCTGGAGTGGTAGTGGGTATATCATACAAGTACCCGATTATCTTTTAAATGAAAGTAGAGAACATATTAAACCATCAATAAACTGAAATTACCGAATTGAGTGTCTTACACTTTAAAACTCCAACTTCACTTTCAGATGGGTGGTTTTAAGAAACAGCCAAATTAAGGTCCTGTTTTTGGAAAGCAAAGACAAAACAAATCCATTTTGTTTTAAGGGATAACTCAAAATTAAAAGGGTTAACTTATTTAAATTAAAGGGTAACTATTAACTTTTATCATCATGTTATATTTGATGGATTCTGATATGTATACAGTAAAGCTTAAGTTAAACTATAGCTTAAAGGGTGGAGAAACTGTAAGGAGTCACAAAACTACCCTGACGTTTGATGTAATTTCTGTTTCTTTTCAGTTTTAAAGTTACTATTTACTTCCTTGTGAAATATAATCTTTTTGATTTGATTTCCTTAATTTTTAAATTTGTTTATTATAAATAAAATTGAAGATTATTATGATACTACTTCTATAGCTCATTTCCCAAGCCAAACTCTCTTCGCACAACAGCATTGAATGAAAATAGCTTGAGAGAGTATGAATAAGTTTAAGACAATGTTATATAAGATAAAACGTTGCAATATAATAAATATAATAAGATATAACTTTTCGTTACATAGGGTGTTCTTTTTTGCTGAAGCTATTACGATTGAAGAAGAAGAAGTAATTCCTAAAAGCTAAGGGGCGTGTCGTGTAATTTTATGCTTCTCTATATTTTCCACTAATGATACCATTGTCGGACACACTAGAAAATGGTTCCCTTCCCTCTCACACGAAATTCCTTTTCTCCTCCAAACCACTTCTAAACATGTTGGTATTCTTTTGTTACCACATGGTATCGACGACTAATGCCAAAATTCTCCACTCTCCAGGTTAAAAATACCAGAGTTTCCTTAATAAAAGTTTCCACTTATAACTTAATAATCCCTTTAAAGATTACCCATGCAACTACTTTCTATGAATCAGGGCCTTTCCTTTATAAAATGGGGATTCATTTTTGGGGCCTATTCAGCACCGACCGACACAACAATCTTAAAGAGACGTATTTTTTTTGTTATCACTCGTTGCCATTAAGTATAAAATATTTTTCTAGATAATATACAACTGCTGATGATGGCCATGCGATGAGGGGGGGGGGGAGTGACTAAAGTGGTCCTAATTTCCTCTTTGCCAAGATTCAGGCTCCATTGCTTACCTTTCGGTCACGTACACTTGTCAAGGATCGGCTTAATGCACTAATGTCAAATGCCATACACGTCTGAGACGCAACACCGAACACATAATCTTAAAATAAGAAGCGTAATAACGGGATGCAAAATCGTACAAAAAGATGACCTGGCCGAGAAAGAGAAATATGATCATATAAAATAAAGAAGGGAACAAGGAAAAAAAAGGATCTGAGACTGAATAAGAAGCAGAGAAGGTTCAAATTTTTGTTGGCTTAACTTCATAATTAGTAAGGACTTACGTAGCATTAGCTTCTCAGTTATTGCAACGTAAATCATCTTTACTTGGATGTTTTGGACATAAGAGATATTTCGCACATACACCGCTTTGATAACCTGGCAACGCAGAGTGTCATTCAATTTACCTCGCTACTTAACCGTGAATAGATTCAAACTCCTATAGGGGGTTCACAATGCAATAAGGTTTAGGCTTATCGAAGACAAACACAATGGACCCCACTGGATTAGACAACCAAAAAAGACAACTCAAAATTGAGTTGAGACAACGCAAGTTTGGCCAAGAAAAGAGTTGGTCAGAGAAATTCTCCGGTAGGTCATAGAAATGCAAGTATCCATATGATATCGCATCAGTCTAACCATACGAGCAATCTTACAAACTACATGAAATTGATATATTGTTTATTCAACTTAAACTTTTACAGTTTGGAATGAACAAAGACTTGGGTATATACAAGACATGTAAATACAAATATGAAAGTATTACATCTAAAGTAACCAAAAATTCCCCTTATCTAGTAGTACAGCCAAGAGGCTAAGGGGAGATAGGAGATGGGTCTGAAATCCCCCTCCCCCCAAGACTCCATTAAGAATCCGAAATTTCATCATTTAATAAAGTTTATTAAATTTTTGTTTGAGATTAATTGAGTGTTTCATCCATGCTTATGTCTTTTCCTGCTCTTAATACGAATCTGATGATGACACTGAAAATAGCATATCAAAGTTCAATCATCAAACATAAAAAGATCGAGAGATGTCAATAAGTTAATTAACTTCAAGAATTGCCGTTATGCAGACAAGAGGAAATGATGTCCAACAAAATATCACGGAATTTTAAAATATACAAAATTTGAATATTGTCATATGGTTTCCAGAAAATTGTTAAAAGACCTAACCGGCTTCGGAATCTTTTTTCAGCAGCAATTTCTTGTTTTGCAATTTATGATTCAAGTTTTCAAAAAAACAAAACATTTCATAAGTTGAGCAATTATGAACCACTATGCTTGTCTAGCTGAAGTTTCATTTAAATTGCACAAGTTGCGTAAAAGTAGCATCTCCTCTTTTCATTAGCGAACTTAACATGAAATATTGCAGGGGTTTGGAATTAGTAAACTAGTCTGCTGCAACTTGCACCAGTACAAAGCGAAAATAGGCAAACACTAATTTTTCCAATCCCTATGAATGACGGACCAGGGACAAAAATCATTAGGATCACAAGCCAAGATGCTTGGGGGTGGGTCAAATCTACGACTGGATTGTAATTTTACCACCCATGATTTCACCAATACTTGTTAAATCTGCGGCAACACTTGCAATCCCCCTTGTACCATGACGCCTCTACCGAAAAATAGCTATGGTTGTTTAAATCTCAAGCTAAAACACATCCATACGGTTTTTCAACACTGGAAATAAAAATGCTCTCAACATTATACAGTGGTATAAATTTTGCTCAGAAAATTATGATGTCAATTAAAAAAAAGCAAATTTTTTGAAGCTGTTTTTAGTAATTAAGAGCTCCTGCTCTTAATACGAATAACAAAAAACTTCTTTTTTAAGGGGGGGGGGGATGGAAGACACACAGCCGCTCATTCCCTGCGTACGCATAGCAATACACAAAGACAAAATTCAAAAACTTCAAAATGTATAAATTCCAGTTTGAAACAGAGATTTGTTTAAGTTTAACTGCCATTCTAAAAGTTACTCAGTTATAAAAATGTTTTTTTTTTTATCTTCTCAAGTACCACATACATCAGAGCGTAGTTATACTTTTACATGGATTAATCCCACAACGTTCTATTCTTGCATTCAATCGCTTCTCCTCTCCAGGCAGCTGATTTCAACTCAATAAATGTTCGAAATATACACTTGACTATGTTGCTATGGGAGCACACGCGAAAAACCAGCTGAATATGTTGATAGATAATTTTTATGTTCAGTTATTGACTCTTAAATGAATTATTTAATTATCTCTTCAATTATTCGAATTTGCTCAATTATCGGAAAGAATATTGTAGAAATCAAGCCTGGAGACCCAGAAGCAATATTCTAATAGGTAGGCTATAAGGATAAAAAAAAAAGAAGAAAAAAAACCTCCACCCTGAAGAAATTACTCGAATTTTCTCAATTATCCGAAAGAATATTTTAGAAATAATATCTGAATGTAGGCCCTTTCAGCATGGAGACCCAGAAGCAATATCCTAAAACTTAAAAAAATATAACAATTTAAGGGCAAAATTGAAAAAATTGTAATTTTAGCCATAATCCTTCATTTTTTTAAGGCTAAATCGAAGGAACTTCTCCTGCCTTGCCTACAGAGGCAGAAATTGGAGTGGGGCAATCCTTAGATTTTAAAAATCTATTTTTTAGTACATTTACTGAAAAAAAACACAAAGACAAAATTGTCCCCCCTCCCTCCCAGATAGTGCCAGCGTGTAGGTTTTAGCTCTAATATAACTAAAATATACATTAACTACAATTTTTACCATTTAAACGTAACACACAACAACAAAACTGGATTTTTCAGACATGAAACCTGACATTTCATTAAAAGTTTCTAATCACCACATATTTTCGCCTGCTGTGAAAATAACTCTGCACTTACTAAAACAGCTAGAGAGCAAATTTGGTTTACAAAAGGGCCACTTAGAATCAAAATCTGATCCTATGCAGTTTACCGCGGTAAACTGCATAACTTAGCCAACACTGCACTTATTAATTTTAATTTTTCTTGTATCTATTCTTTCTATTTTCTAGACTTTTTCTGAGTGAATATGGGATGTTAGAAATGTATTCCCTATGCTCCTGACATATATTTGAAAACCAAAATTCTGCCTAACTCACGACACTTGCCAAAAATCCTCTCAACTACTGGCAACACTGACGATAACACTAAAACGGCATACAGAATAAATGAGAGATAATACCTAAACGAACAAAACACCCAGTAAAGATGAAGAAGAATAAAAGATCCCGCTCGTATCACTGACTAGTTTTCAATGTGTTATGGCCGACCATACAATACGAATGACAACACAAATATGTCTTCCAATCAGGCAAGGGAAAAAGTACAAAGTAATTGGGTAAAATTCTTAATTAGGAAATCTTATCTTCTAGTGGCTGATTCTAATTCTGGCTTGAGCGACTTTGACTTCTAGGTGAGCCATGGTCTTGTGCTGCACCTAGAAATATACAAATATGAAAATGAACCAAGGATCAATCCCACTTAAACACGAACCTTTCCAAATGAATATTATTCATTAAATATAAACTGAACAAATATTTGAAGCAAACAATAGTAAGTTCGAGTATTCTAAGATTAATTATCCGGCAAGTTCGATTACTTATCCTTAGCGTTCATACGACATAAATGATGTCCGAGGTTAGTGGGATTACTACTTGAAACGGCCTGGATTAATTTCCAGATAAGCTACGTTTGCTAACCCTAGAAAATCCAAGATAACTGAGGGTAATTGACGTCATATATTAACTAAAAATTCAATCTTTTCAAAAATGAAAATAATATATGAAATTCTATGCAGAGAACAAAAAGGGAGAGTAATTGTGGAATGTGGCACATCTTCAGAGTTTTCTCAAAAAGCGATGTATACACTGGAGTGCCAGTGGTTTATTAGGGTTAATTAGTGGTTAATTAGGCGTTTCAGTAGAAAAGTTGCCGGATAAGTATTTGTTTTTATCTTTACGAATTACATCCGGGGAAGTTAATATTGAGTGGATAAGGCGGATAAGGGATGCTCGAACGCGCTCCAAGTCTACTTTTTTTTTAGCCTTACCTTTTCAAAGATAAGTGTACCTCTTTTAATTTTTAGAGTCAAACGCCTTGATTCAGTGTTAAGTTTTTATATCTAGAAAGCTATTTCCTAATTTGTGAATTAATGACAAAACCTCTTTTTTGCCAACAAGTAATAAGCAGTTGTTGTGGTAACCGATATCCTCAAATTTCAAGGACATAAAAAACATCATCAACTTCTCTTTTCTATCAGACAATTTGTGCATTAGATAAAAAATCCTTAATGAATGATCTTATGGATATTCTCTTACAATTTTCTCCATGCTTTAACTAAAGCAAATACGAAAAAAACTCTCATAATCATATAAATCAAAGAGAGAGAGAGAGAGAGAGAGAGAGAGAGAGAGAGAGAGAGAGAGAGAGAGGAGAGAGAGAGAGAGAGAGAGAGAGAGAGGAGAGAGAGAGAGAGAGAGAGAGAGAGAGGAGAGAGAGAGAGAGAGAGAGAGAGAGAGAGAGAGAGAGAGAGAGAGGAGAGAGAGAGAGAGAGAGAGAGAGAGAGAGAGAGAGAGAGAGAGAGAGAGAGAGAGAAGAGAGAGAGAGAGAGAGAGAGAGAGGAGAGAGAGAGAGAGAGAGAGAGAGAGAGAGAGAGAGAGAGAGAGAGAGGAGAGAGAGAGAGAGAGAGAGAGAGAGAGAGAGAGAAAGAAAGAGAGAGAGAGAGAGAGAGAAAGAGAGAGACAGAGACAGAGACAGAGAGAGAGAGAGAGAGAGAGAGAGAGAAAGAGAGGGGAGAGAGAGAGAGAAAGAGAGAGAGGGCAGATGAATGCTTAGACTGTCTACCAGAATTAACGCTTTTACAGATCAGAAAAGATCTGTTCCCGAGGAGGGTGGGGGGAGAGAAGGACCCTGACACGTCCTTAGATCTGTCAAAAATGTTAGATCTATCCTCAGACCTCCTTAGCTGGACTTTCCGTTCCCCAAATTTTTTAAGGAATAATGGGATGAATAGCTACCTCAAAACAGAACATCGTTTGAACCGAATTGGTGACTGAATTTTTGTCTCGGACTACGGCAGCTTTCCATAACAGCTCATTTTAATATGTCCGTACAATTTAGCAGAAAATCTAGCATGAAAAAAAAGAGGAAAAGACAAAAGCGAAGGGGACACACTTAAATATAATTGAAATCAAACCTGTATTATAAATTGGCTGCTCACTTGTTTTTAAGGCAGTTGACTCCGAGGGAGGAGGCATTGCAAACACAGGCCGAGCACTGTCTTGACCTGGAGGAGGCATGGCAAAAGCAGATTCACCTCCTGGTGCAGGCATTGCAAACGGGTTCGTTGAACTACCTGGAGCCCCCGGCTTGGAATGGTTGGAGGCCGGCTGTGTGGTCACCGGAGAAGTGGCTCGACTATCGCGGTCAATTTCACTGTCACTGTACTCTTCCTGATAAATAAGGGCGTCGTCAAAATCATTTACTACATACATACAATTATAATTTATTTTTCTATAGGATCGACGAGGTATAAAAACTTTTTAACCATGTAAAACTCTTAAAAAAGGGGCGAACAATGGACCTTCCGGAAGAAGTATCCAGAAGAGAGCACTCGCAACCCTAATGCCAGGTAACAAGAAATAATTAACTCCATTTACTGGTTTAGATGGCTTAAAAAATATAGTACAGGGGCGAATACATGCCCCTCCCCCCGTGTTAGTTATTTTCGCTGAGTTTTCCTCAAAGAAGTCTCCGGACGTCTCCAAGCAGGAAACCCCCCTTTAGCTTAGATTATAATGCTGTTTTAAGTACATACCGTATGAGTTAATTGACTAATTCCTTATTTTATACAGCTGAGTTCATTGGGGTGAAGCGGCATATATTTTTCTTCAGGATGGAGAATCGAATCTAAATTCTGGTCCTTGATTAAGACATACAGATAACTTGCACTACATCCAAATCCAAACTTATTTTAACAAGGACTGATAATTGATTAAATATCCGACAGGTTAAAAATCAATTGACCCAACAAGCGAAGCTAGATATCTTAAATGTTTAATTAGTTCTGTTTTCATTTACTCTGGCCAAACAAAGCTTATAGCTAATATCAGATTTGCAATCAAGGAATATTCCTAATTCTACGCCTTCGGCCGGGATTACAATACGTTTTTGGGGGCAAATCATTACAGGTATATATACATTTTTAGTTCTCCTTTTTTTGTAAAGATTTTCTAAGAATAAGTATTTTTTGGACATGAGAAATGATATTTGGCGAATTTTTTAAAATATCCTAAGTTATAGTTATATCATAAGTTTTCTAAAATATCTTTTAAGTTATACGCTATACGTCGTTTAAGTTGTATATAGAAGCTAATGCCAAGGACCGTTTTGAGCGACAGGATCTTCAAAAAAAAGAGGAAATAACATTCAAATTTATTCTTCTTAACTTATAGTAATTTAGTATATAATTAATACCCCATCTAAAAGAGGAAACTTAGGTCAGAACTAGCAGCCCAATTGTTACTCTGAGAATTCTGTTAAATTGAGTTATTTCCCGACATGTTCCCCAATTGCCTAAACAAATTAAATAATAAAAGAAAAACACATCCGATGCTTTCACAGCCCCTATAATCTATTAATAACAGCTAATCACTTGCGTGAATTTTCAAAAAGAACCAGATTCATTACCCATAATTAACACATCTGCTTAGTTTTGGTAGGTTTTAGAGCTTTATTTATTCTACTCAATAATTAATTTATTTGTTTTTAATTAAAGTATTATCTTTTATTATTTTAATTATTTAATTCATTAAACTGTTTATCAATTATCTTAATTTATCTTGATTATTTTTTTAATTAATTTATTTCAAATTCTACTAATTCAATTGGAGAATCTGAGGAAAATTATACTGATGATGGTGATGTTAATAGGACAGTTTACAATTAACTATTTTTCTGGTGGCCCTAACAACTAGGTTCAATTTAACTTATTGTTGAATAAAAGTAGGCGAAGAAATTACCAATGGATAAATAATGAATAAAACCAAAAACATGAAGCAAACAAATTTCGGGAAAAGATGACAAATAATAAAAAATAACATGATGATGCAACTATGCATGGACAAATATAGCTTTAACGAAACAGCAAACATAAAAAAGCATGCTAACCATGACAAATAAATCAGGCAATTTTAATGTTTAAGTCAAAACAGCAAAGAGACTGTAAATAAAATGAGTAAATAACAAATTAAGCCAAACTAAGACGATTTCCGTCTAATTTTAAATGTTGTAATATGATAGTCACAGGGACGATTACAAGGGTGTTCCCAAGACAGCCGTAAAATACTGAAACAGTCTGATTATTTGACTGGAAAACAACTCTTAAGTCATTGAGTGGAGAAACCGATACAAATATTCTTCGGTCCGTCGATAAGAAAAGTACATCGTAATTTCACCGATTATCGTTGCCCAAAATTTTAGAGTGTATCGTAGTTTAGCCTTAATGATTGCTGGCGTTTGTTAACTTATTTAATTGCTGGTTCGTTTTTTTTTTGAGCAAATGAATTCTTTTCTTTTATTTCTCAGTTGTTCGCTATTATCCGTCGATGGCAGTTCATAATTTTTTGGATTTTGGGCAAATCGCGGATATTGGCGAATGACTCGCTTTTATGGTTGTTAGGTATTTGGTTTTAATTCTTATAATTTTTGGCTTTTATTGAATTTTATTCATCTTTTAATTTTTGTTTTTTTCATTGATTTTTGGTTCTTTTCACATTGACTTTCCGCGTTTGTTTTTGTTTTTTTTTTTCTTCGGCCCTTTCCTTGAATTTATTATTTCGTTTGGCGCTGAAGAAGAGAGGCGGTTGTCCTCTCGAAATATTCGCTTTGTTTGATTATTCAGTATTCTCGTTTGGCCTTAAAAACCCCATTTTGGATCCCATCCCTACTGCAATAAGATATCTGATACAAAAATATCTTTTATAGCTTTATACAGAAATTTAGCAATACATTTCTTTTAAAGGAATTAGAGTTTTAAGAATCGTAATTCCCGAAAGCGCTTCAGCCAATTTTTTTTTAAAAACAATAATGTTTCACAAAAAAAGAAAATAAAGCTGACACAATTATTTTATAGTTTTTAAACCCCAAGTCATCAATGTAAAAATGTTGATATTTAGCTTTTACCATTGCCTGAGCACAAACGATGAAAGTTATACTACTTTTTAACATGTTTCACATCACCAGGTATCTACATCAATATCATTACATGTCGCCAGTCCCTCGCCTAGTCTAATCTATATGTTTTGTCAACAAAAGGCTAAGAAAGGACAGCAACTACAAAGATTCGGTTAAAGATGGATGTGTACCGTCTGACAAAGGTGCGTATCTCCAGGTAGTCAGAGCCACCAGAGTACCAGTCTATTTTCTGTATTACATTGACAAGGGGAGAAAGCTCTTAGGGAAGGAGGCGATCGTATAACCTTATATTGACACCAAATCAAACCTTGCCTTCAAAGGTAGCAATTTCTGAGGTAGTAATTTAAAGATGGCTCAATAGCCCACCGTATAGAGCTATTCTGCATTCTCTTCAGCGATGCCAGGTGAACTTTGAAACACAGAGGCGAAACAAAGTGGATACCTACACTCGAAAACAGGTACTAAACAAGCTTTTAAGAGAGGGATGGTCAAGCTGGATACAGATAGGCTTCGGAGTAATGAATTATTACTAGGGCTTCTCGCACAGAAGGATCGGATTCGACCAGGCACATCAGCATCACCACATGTCAGTCATTCGCTAAGTCTAAGCACTAGGCTTCATCAACAGATGGCTTAGAATGGATGACACACACAAAAATTCAGTTACAGATGGATGTTTACCGTCTAACAAAGTTGTATACCTTCAGGTAATAAAAGGCAGACACGTACCAACCTATTTTTTTGTCACCTTGATAAACAGTAACAAGGGGAGAAAGGACAGGTGTCGACGCCAAATCAAACATTGTCTATAAGCAGCAACGTGTCTCTGTTGGTGCAACGCTCTGCCCTCTAAACGCTATTCTTGATCATCGTCACCGGTGCCAGAAGACTTTTGGGACAAAGAGGCAGCAAAAAGTGGTGAGCCATATTTGAGAATAGGTAACCTATTCTGTAGACTGTCGATAGAGGAATGGTCAAGCTGAATATAGAAAGGCTTTGAAGTGGAGAAATTATCCTAATTAGAGTGAGGTGACAAGTACTTGTCCTCTATACTCTTTGGTGGCTCGCTTGGAATCAAATTATTTGCGTTCCTTCCCGCTTTAAGAGATTACTTAACCGAACAGGTATTTGACGATGCTATGGTCAACCCTGCATACCCTGTCTAGGATCCCTGGAGACGTGCCATATGAGTTTAGAGAGCTCTAACAAGTTATATTTGGCAATAGGTTTTGTATAAAAGGGTTATTGAGCTGAATAGAAGAAGCCCTTTGGGGTAAACGATTACTTCCAACTTTCTTAGATCTGAAAAAGGGGCTTATTAGGGGCTTAGATCTGAAAAAGCTTGGGATTTCAAAGAAAGACTAACTGAGAAATGAATTCAAATAAAATGAATTTCATTAGCTGTATTGATCCTTATAATTTTTTTTTTTTACTGGAATGAATGTTTACTTTAAGAGTAAAATAGCGTATCGTGAATTTTGTTCTTTTTGAAAAGTGAACAAAATAACAAGTAAAATTATTTTAAGTCAACATGGTTAATTTAACTTTTACGGCCGTTTCAGTGGGAAAAGAAAAATATTTTTCGACTTAAAAATATCCATAATTGAATAAGAACTGGGCTATAAGTTCATCAGCAAATTTTGAGATGCTCATACCGCAGCCAGCAGAAATAATGCTATATATACATTCATCGATATAAGCTACAAAAAATTTTACTTTTTATTTAAAAATTGAGTTTTTCGGACAAAATTTCAAGCTGCGGTCTATTTCAAGCTACAAATCCAGCAAATCCAGGATCCAATTTCCAGGGATCCAGCAAGCTACGTTCACACACAGTGCTGCTAAAAACGTTTGTTTATTGGTAATTACTATTCCTGTTCTTTTTAAATTCATATTTTTAAGCGTTATTAATTGATATTTTAAACTTGTTAGCGAGCTTTAACTGAATTATTTGCTTAGTTTCTTTTTTGAAGTTTGTTTATTGGTAATTATTATTCAAGATTTTTTAAAGTGTTTTTAATTCATATTCTCAAGTATTAATAATTTATATTTTAAGCTTGCTAACGAGTTTTAACTGAATTATTTGCTTACTTGTAGTTTCTTTTATGAAGTTTTTTTTTGTTTATTGGTAATTATAATTCAATTTGTTTTAATTTTGTCAACTGATAATTTGAGCTTGTTAACGATTTTTAACTTAATTATTTGCTTAGTGTCTTTTTTGAAGTTTGTTTATTGATAATTATTAATCAATTTTTTTTAAGTGTTTTTAATTTATATTTTTTAAGTACAATTAGTTTATATTTTAAGCTTGTTAACGAGTTTTAACTAAATTATTTGCTTAATTTCTTATTTTTGTGTGCTTAGTGTAAGCCTATAAGGATATATTTTCGCGAACCAAACCATCTATCTATGACTTCTATACCATCTATCCAACCATCCATCTAAACCACGATCACCGAAATTTTTTTTTGACAATCTTAGCACAAACAATCTTTAACCAGGTTGAACTAAAATCCTTTCAATCTAAAAAACAATATAGTTTCGCAAGTATTAATAAAAATCCCTTAAACTGAGAAAGAAAATGAAATAGAAGTACCTTCCTGTTGGAAGATGTTGGTTGGGTCGTAATGGAAGGTTCGCCATTAGTGCTTTCTGCTTGGTTTCTCTAAAACACAAAAATAAAAACAAATGGGTAACTAAGATTACAGCTACTGTGATGGAAAAGAAAAAGTGCAAATTAAAAACACACAGAAGCAACACCAAAAGCTAAATTGAGGTAAAAAATCAATGTAGTAATTACTACGACTTTGAAATTCCCAGGGAAAATAGGTCCTAGCATATGCTTATGATGGTGTTGATTTTTTTTTAATCCCAGTAAATTAAACCGTACAGAGGTCAATTTAACCAAGTCCACAAAACAAACGGTCGAGACTATTAAAAAGAAGCTTAATTTCTGCTTTTTGATTTTAATACATCAAATATAAAGTGTAAAAGTTTTTTTTCCAGAATCTCTAGAGTCTAGATGTTTTCTTATGCCTTTCAAGACATATCCAGTTCTTAAGTTCATTTCATGACTGAATAAGACAGGATTCCCAAGAAACTATTTGGTTTCGATAACAAAAGAGCTTTCTTACTATTTTGGTGATCTTTATTCTTTTTTTTTGTTTAAATTAATATTAAAAATCATTGTTCCATGGCAAATTTTTTTTTCTCATTTAACTGGGTTTGATCAAACTGGCTTCCAAAAAACAATATTTAGCATTTGATAACAAAACAAATTTTTTTTTATCATTTTTGATGTTATTCTAAACACGTAATAATTTTTATAATTTTTTTTTGTATAAACACAAATTATCTTTCAATTCCAAGAATTTTTAGTAAAAACACCGTTTAGATCATTTTTTTTATACATGTCATTGCTCGGTAATGTTATTTTTCTGTATTTTGGAATCATTTTTAGAGAATTCCTTCTGCCTATAATGTTATAATGTATCGTAATGTTACATGTTACCATTCTACATGTTACAATGTTACATGTTACATGTTGCTGTAATGTTACATGTTACCATGCTACATGTTACAATGTTACATGTTACATGTTGCTGTAATGTTACATGTTACCATGCTACATGTTACAATGTTACATGTTACATGTTGCTGTAATGTTACATGTTACCATGCTACATGTTACAATGTTACATGTTACATGTTGCTGTAATGTTACATGTTACCATGCATTAATCTATAACGTAGAGAACCAATCAAAGACTCGAGCGCTAAAGTCTGGAGAAATGTAAAGCTGACTTAGTCAGATTGACTTCTCAAAAGATCGATTCAAATCTTCCTAATGGTGGGAAAATAACTCCAGCTTTATTTAAATATTTGCGACAACCACTTCTCTCTTAAAAAAAAAGGGGTATCTGAAATCGGGTTTTGCCTGATTAAAATTTATTAAATTAAAGAATTAACAGTAATAAATTAATTAATATTAACATAATGCATTAATTAATAATACTGATAGATTAGTATTATTTCTTATCGTATAATTATAATAATAATAATAATAAAAATCAGCTAATAATAATTATAAGCTGATAAACTAATAAGACTATGAATCTTAAAGCTAATTAACATTTTCGACGATACTCTTAACCCTAAACCGAATTAATCTGAAATCCATTAAAAAAAAAAGAAAAAAAACTATCTTAAAAAATTTCCGCTTCAATTTATTTAAAAATTTATGTAGCATTTGTGGTGGTTACCATCCCAAAATTTTAATGTTAATCCCCATTCCCCCTAAAAATGGGATATGAAGTCTCCCCCTAAATAGAGATGAAGTCTCCCCCTAAAGAGGAGACTTCAGAACCCCTGAAGTCTTATTCTGATATAACCATCTACAAAACACTAGTCCCATATTCCAAATAATCAAAGATAAAAGTGAAAGAGAATGAAAGGAGGACACTTTCGTTTCCCTCTAGTATCGCAAGAATTACTACATTGGCATTTTAACCTTAAAAAAAAAAAAAAAAAAAAAAAAAACAGCCAAAAACACAGTTCTAACAGTACATGCTTAAAGGGTGTCAAGCAAGAGCTTAAAAAAAAAAAATTTTTAATACAAACGAAAAAAACCCAAAACAAACACCATTTGAGGTTTCGTTTGCGTCTTCTGTCAACAAATTTCATTTTAGATCTATTAAAAAGCAACAGTTGGTACACCTTGAGCCAAAGGGTCTTGCAATGAAATAAAAAAAATTACCTGTCGAAGTTTAAGAAATTACTTAAAAAAAACAAACAACAACATAAAACTACTTCTACTGTGAACAGACTTAGACTTAGACTTCTGTATAGTAGATGCTACATATTGAACCATTATACGAGAAAAAAGTTTTTTTTTTTTAAATCCTTCACAGTGGGAATTGGATAGTATAAACTAACAGTAGATCAATTCTATGTAGTATCTTGGAGCATTTACTAGGGGGATGGGGCTGGTCTAAAAACGCGATTTTAAAAAGCAAAGCGGTCCTAAATATCCCTAATATTTAGCTTAACCTTTTTTTTTGAATTTTTATGCAAATAAATTGTTATATATATGTCATCCAAAAATTCAGATTTTTGCTACTGTTATTTACTTTCGTGAGAAGAACTTTGTTGTAAAAATTTGGGAATTGTACCTCCAATATCCAATGCAAGCATAGAACCGTAAGTAATTACTACTTAGCTTATGGTACACGATCCATTTCTATTTTACACCGAGAAGGGAAGGGGCAGGATAAGGCTTTGATAAAGGTTCAATTTTAACAGAAAAGAATACAATTTTCCTGAATATTTCAGTACTGAGCACTTCTTGTGAAGCCTACTATTGTGGTATTCCAAATGAGGTGGAGGGGGGGTCTAAAAAACCTAGAACAAAAAAAAAATAGATTATGCTACGCGGTCTATCTATTTTTCGAAATATGTACTACAAGCTCATTCAGCCATAAGGGCATGGACCAAAAGATTGAACTTAAACATATCACCGTCGAAGACCAAACAAGAATATATAGCAACTTTTACCCCTTTAAACACCTTATGAAAAGAACCTATTGAATTGAATGACATGCTAAAAAGCCCTAACTCCAGGAATAACGGAAACAATTTAGTCCTAGAGTACCTAAGGTATCAATGTACCGCTAATGTAAAAAAATAGTATTGTCTTCCAAACGGATAATACGTATATAGCTACAACAGATACATATCGCATATGACAAATAGCAGGAACGATTTTGAAGCCTTTGAAAGTGTCACTGTAAGAGAATGTACGTTTTACGGGCATGCTTACTTTTCGCCAGCACCGGTCCACTACCTACCACCAGAACCTTGTGTATTTCATATCATTTCTTAGCAAAACAATATTTACAGCAGTTTTTTGGGCCGTGGTACGAGGTTCCATGACGACATCTACTTTGGAACAGTTCAGATCAAGATGGCGATTTTGTTTACATTAAGATAGTAAATTTTTAAAAGCTCCAGTGCGTGTACTTGACAGTAGTGCATACTTCTCAAATTTTAATAAATTATCAATTAAACTACCTTTATTTAAACCCAAAAATCTGTTTTAACCTCCTGGTGGCTGGTACAATTGGACCAAATACAATTTCTTTATATTTCTTTTCACCAAAAAGGTAAGCACAAAGTGCTTGTCACTCGCATTAATTAGCTGCAATAAAATAGCGTCACAATTAACATTTAATTAAAATAATTGGCGGTGGTAAAGTTCAACCATAAGATTTAATCAAAAACAGGCCTCCGGAGCCTATGCAAGGTACATGCTGCGAGACACTGGATCTAGAACCTTTTGAGGCTTACTAACACCTTAACTGAAGATAAGTAGTGTCATCAGCCATTCCTCATCATATGAAAATACTACCACTGACAACTCACTACAGCACCAAGCCGTCTGAGGCCAACACAACTACGCACGATCCTCCTCCATCCCAATCCATCCAAAGCCTTCCTCTTTACATCCTCTCAAGAAGTTTCCATTTCTCTTAAATCTTATCTTACGATATCCTCACACCCCATTCGGGGACAAACTACTTTTCGTTTGGCCCAAAAGGACAATATTTGGCAATCTGTCATCCTTCCTCCGCAGAACAAGTCCTAGCCATCTCATCCTTTCTCTCATTATAGTCCTAAAAACCGGGATTGAACCAAATTTTTCGTACCACTTACTATTTGAGATTCGGTAGTCAGTAGGGTACCCAAAGCAATCCGTACGCAATTTCTCTGGAAAACATCTAGCAACTCCTTCTCCGTTTTCTAGAGCGCCCACGCTTCAGAACCATACTCGACCACCGTCATCATTGTAGCTTCTAATATTTTAATTTTGGTTAACAGACTTATCTTTCTATTCTTCCTAACCTTTTTCCACTGTCGAAAAAAGCATCCTTTTAACATTACCCCTATGCTACTTTTAACATCTTCACTGCACCCACAATCTTTACTAATAATACTAGCTAGGTAAGGGAAGCTGTCCATGATCTTCACGTTACCCAGCATCAACACTTCACCTTCACTTATTCCTAATCTTAGGGACTCAGTATTCTTGCCATTAATTTTCTAACCTATTCTTGGAACTTGAACTCGCAATACCTCTAAAAGTTCATTCATTTGATAACACCTTCACCTACGATGCTTAAATTATCAGCATAATCTAAGCCCAGGAAACTTTTGCTTCCTCATTTGATTCCGTAGTCTCCAATTACCTTTGCTGTGCTCCTTTGGACAAAGTCCATGAAAATTATCCATATAAATGGGGATAGAATGCAACCCTGCTTAAACTCCTAACTCCTGCTTAACCAGCTACTAACCTCATTTCCTATCTTAACCGCGGCAATGTTATTCTTGTACATAAAACTATTCACTTTTATGTACTTATCTGGTATACCATACAAGGATAGGACTTTCGCTAAAGCTCTTCCGTCAACTGAATCAAATGCTTGCTAATAATGTATAAAACTGAGAACTAAGGGCGTTTGATGACTCAGGAATTTCTCAATTATTAATCTAAGAGTGAAAATTTGATTGACGTATCCTCTACCCTTCCTAAAATCAAACTGTTCTTACCTGAAAACTTCATCTACAGCATCTTTAAGTCGAAAAAGCATCTTCGTACTAAGTAAATTGCTTCCTACAGAAACCAGGATAGTGCCTATAATTACCACACTCACTCATATCACCTTTCTAATGGAGGGAGTTAATTAGTTTTCCTAAAAATCGCTAAGTACATCTTCTTTTTCAAAAATCATATTCAAAAAGTAAACGTCTTCAGTAACTTATCTTTAACTTCACAGCCACCATATTTAAAAGAACTCATTTACCGAACTATCAACAATTGGGGTCTTATTATTGTTTAGTCTTGTTAGTACTGTCACTATTCTTCCACACAAAATACATCTTCCTTCACAACCAAGGAGTCAAAAACTTTTCTATTTCCTCTATATCTTTTTCAGTAGCTCCCTCCCGGTTTAGCACATTCTCAAAATGTTATGCCAATCTCTCTTTAGCTCTTTCCTTCTCCCTAATCGTGGCCCCGTTCCCATCTTTAACTGGGACAAGTCCAGACTGACTATTCTCTCCCAATTTATTAACATACCAAAGCAATATTTATACTGTCTGGCTGCATCTTCCTAATCTTCAGCAATTTTATCCATTTCTTCCACTTCACACTCCTTAATTCACATTTTAACGCTTTCTCCACTATCTTTATATCTTACCTTATCTTATTTATCTCATCTTTATCGTATTTCATTTTATATTCATATGATCCGTCACTAAAATAATTGTTGTACGGGCCCCTCCCCCTCCTATTAAACATAAAGTATTTTCACTAACATTCCTAGCTGCGTTTCCAGCTTTCTTCTGTAAGACACCATCAGGGACTCAAATCATTCCATCCATCTTCTACATTGTCAAATATTTAAACTCTCCAGTTTAGTATTCAAGTGTTCCCGGAAAGTTTCTCCCAAATTCTCATTCCGAGGTCTATCAAAGTCACAAATTTCCGGAAGGTGGTTATCCTTCCTAAATTTTAGCTTTCAATTAACCCTAGACGCTACTAGATGGTAATATTTTTTTTAACATCAATAACAACACTCCTATATACCTAAGTATCTTTTATCGATCCTGCCAGTCTTGGTTTAAAATAGCATAATCAATAAGCTTAGCTGTCTTACCATAATGTGAATACCATGTTAACTTATGACCAAATACTGCATTAGTTATAACTACTTTGTTATACCTACAAAACTTGCAGCAGTCTGTAACCATTGCTGTTTTCTTTTCCTCCACGAAAGTTACCTAGGCTAGGATACTATCTATCCCTTTTTCTACCAACCTGGGCATTAAAATCCTCTGATAAAAAACAACAGGTTTCTACCTGGTACCCTGTGTATTTGTTCCTGTAGCTGCAAGTAAAATTTATCTAAGTCACTACTATCTTGATCAGTCGGTTCTACAGGGAGACTAAAATTTATCTAAGTCACTACTATCTTGATCAGTCGGTTCTACAGGGAGAGTAAAATTTATCTAAGTCACTACTATCTTGATCAGTCGGTTCTACAGGGAGAGTAAAATTTATCTAAGTCACTACTATCTTGATCAGTCGGTTGTACAGGGAGAGTAAAATTTATCTAAGTCACTACTATCTTGATCAGTCGGCTCTACAGGGAAAGTAAAATTTATCTAAGTCACTACTATCTTGATCAGTCGGTTCTACAGGGAAAGTAAAATTCATCTAAGTCACTACTATCTTGATCAGTCGGTTCTACAGGGAGAGTAAAATTTATCTAAGTCACTATTATCTTGATCAGTCGGTTCTACAGGGAGAGTAAAATTTATCTAAGTCACTACTATCTTGATCAGTCGGTTCTACAGGGAAAGTAAAATTTATCTAAGTCACTACTATCGTGATCAGTCAGTTCTACAGGGACATATACTACCATGACTGATATCCTGCACTTTTTAGTCATAAAATGAGCGACTAGCATTCTGCTATTAATACCTTCCCTACCTGATATGATCTGAAAATATTATCTGTGTTCACACCTTGACTTGACTCATTATAGCTGATCAATTAGAGCGCGATCATTTGACATATTTAGAGTTATATCATTTTTAAAATTGTTGTTATATGAAAAGTAGTGTGCAAGCGTCAACAATTATGTATGCTATTAAGTCGATAAGTTGACTTTCTGAGTTGTGTCACTTTCAAAATTATATGCGATCCGTTTAGTTCAAACTTAAAGGAAAAAGAAGAAATACCCTCAAATTGTGATAGTCTCCACTTTCTTCAGGAACTCGAGGCTTGAACTTTCCAAAGCAGAAATTACAACAGCATCCGCAACAGAATCCACAGCAGCAACAGCAACCGGTGATCAAACAGCAAAAGAGCATCATACACTTCCCTTTTGTGGACTGAACAAGAAAATATGTGCTAACATTCTCTTCGCCAAATTGTTCAGCAATGAACAAGCCCAGTGAGCCATAGTTGTCATATATGTTTCGTTTGGTAGTATCACTCAAAATTGAATGAGCACGGTTGAATTTCTTTGAACTAGAAGAAGAAAGAAAAATTTCACAAAACAGAGAAGAACTGATATCCTGTATATATATATATATTATATATATATATATATATATATATATATATATATTATATATATATAATATATATATATATATATATATATATATATATATATAGTATATATATATATATATATAATATATATATATATATATATTATATATATATATATATATATATATATATATATATATATATCTATATATATATATATATATATATATATATATATATATATATATATATATATATATATATATATATATATAATATATATATATTATATATATATATATATATATATATATATATATATATATATATATATATTATATATATATATATATATATATATATATATATATAATATATATATATATATATATATATTATATATATATATATATATATTATATATATATATATATATATATATATCTATATATATATATATATATATATATATATATATAAATATATATATATATATAATATATATATATATATTACTTTGCTCTTAAGGATCGTGCTGCTTTCATCAAATCGCAAGTGACAAGCTGTTTCAAAAATTTAACGAAATATTTAATTTCAGGATAAGTTTTGGGAGATTGACTAAAAATTGTGACCCAGATGATTAAAAATTTTAAATTGCTATTGTAATATTTTTGAATCGTTCAAGAGATTGGCTAGATTTCTAAAGAACTTTTCAATAAAATACCTGAAAATTAATCTGAAAATAAATTATGTCAAAATTCATATACAGTCATCTGCACGCAGAATTACCCTCAAATTTTTGATGGCATAGGAAAAGCATATTCCCAGGAGCGTATATTAATTAGTATGAAATACCCAACAAAGATTATGTAATGAGTACATAATTAGTAATCAAATATAAATGCCTATAAATGAAAAAGTTTCAGTGAATCTACAGCGTAATAAGATTATTCAGCAATGTTCGGACTAAACAAGAATATATCGTAACCGTTGAAAAACAGCGCATCCTTTCTAAATATGGACAGGCAGGGTTTCCACCCCTAATGATTTATCACTATTTCTAGTGATTTTTTTTATATTGTCTAAACAAAAAATCACTAAATCAGCATACAAATCACTAGATTATTGAAGAAAATCACTAAATCAACCACAAAATCAATAAAATCTTGTGATTTTGTTTTTCACCGGGTGGCAACCCTGCGGACAGGGGAGTCTGATTTTAAGAGACTAGTTTTAGGTAGCAACATTAATTTCTTATGTATTTTATCGCGGCTATTTTCACAACGAAACTTATAAAATTTGTAAGGGGGATTCAACCCTCACCAAGGACCAACTCATTCAGAAACATTTATGCAACCATTGATCACAACTATTCAACAAACCATTATTCCACAAGGAAATAATTTTAGATACGTTACGGGTTTTAGATATTTTAGAATAAATTATTAATTTTCTTATGTGTTATTTCATTATTTCTACACTTACACTTTAAAATCTACAAGGGGGACTTCACCCCCTCACTAAGGATCGTCTAGCTAGAAAACTCCTATACAAACACTGATAAGCATTAATATTACTTTTTATCTTTAATAACACAACTATTCTACTAGGAAATTATTTATTTTAGACAAATTGCAAATTTTAGATATTTTTAAAGGAACTGGTAATTTCTTATGCATTTATCAACGACAATTAAAATAAACAAGGATTGACCCCCTCCCCCTCCCTAAGGACCATCTCACTGGAAAACCCGTATGCAACCATTAGCAAACATTTATATTAACTTTCAACAACAATAATTTCTGATTTTTAAAAACATTACATTTTAGCACGTAATTAATTTGAATAAATTACCATCAATTTGTACTAATCAATAAACAGGCACTTTATTTAATTCATGTAAATGATCTTCAGCATATACTGACTTCTTTAAGTAATAGCTTCTACTCATTCTCATAATGATACTTAAAAATTTACAAGCCGTCTTCAACCCCTTACCAAGGAACATTTCACTAGGAAACGTCTATGCAACCATCGATGTACATCTACATTTATTTTCTATGCAACTTTTTTTTAATGGTTTAAATCTGTAACCTTGTAGAAGTTAGTAAATGCTGAAAATTATTTGTGTGA
The DNA here is from genome assembly GCA_027921565.1 of Artemia sinica. Classification (NCBI taxonomy): domain Eukaryota; kingdom Metazoa; phylum Arthropoda; class Branchiopoda; order Anostraca; family Artemiidae; genus Artemia; species Artemia sinica. The sequence goes on from CM051266.1 coordinate 8,998,579, forward strand.
AAAGGAACAACATCATTCTTTAGACAAGTACATTGACAGTCATTTAAACCATTTGACCATAACACGACTTGTTCTAGAGAATATGTAGATAACCTGAAAGCGCAGTACAAGCGTCTCCATAAGCAAGTCAAAGCAGCAACCAGGGATGATAAGAGGATATACCTCGAAACTATGGCCGAACAGGCTGAGGCAGCCGCTAGACGGGGAGATAGCCGTACTGTGTATGCCATAACGAAGCAGTTAGCGGGTATTTCAAAGGCGTCGTCAACCCAAGTTGAAAGCAAAGATGGCATTTTATTAACCCAGACTGATGACATAGTCCGACGCTGGAAAGAGCATTTTAGCGAGGTACTAAATCAGATGCCTCCCACAACTACTTTAAATATCCCTGAAGAACCACTGTTCGATCTCAGAATATGTTCCGGACCTCTCATGCTTAGTGAAGTCAAGGAGGCCCTAAAGACTTTGAAAAACGGAAAGGCTGCAGACAATGATGGCATATCACCAGAATTACTGAAGTACCGTAGAAGCGCCCTAGCCGAACCCATATTTGAACTTCTTTCCCGTGTTTGGGACGAAGAAAAAGTCCCTAGTGAATGGTCGAAGGCAGTAATTGTAAAACTCTTCAAAAAGGGACAAAAGACTAAGTGTGATAATTGGAGAGGTATTGCTTTACAGTCTGTTGGCAGCAAAGTCCTGTGCCAAATAATTCTTAACAGGATTCAAAGTAAAGTGGAGAAAGTTCTGAAAGATGAGCAGCACGGATTCCGTCAGAATAGATCATGTTGTGACCTGATATTTAGCCTGACAGTCCTGCTGGATGAATCCAATGAATGGCAAGTGCAGCTACTTATAGTATTTATAGATTTTCTCAAAGCCTTCGACTCGATACATCGCGGAACCATGTGGAAGATTTTAGTGCATTATGGAATTCCATATATATATATATATATATATATATATATATATATATATATATATATATATATATATATAGATATATATATATATATATATATATATATATATATATTATAGTATATATATATATATATATATATATATATATATATATATATATATATATATATATATATATATATATAATTAAAGCGCTATATCATGATATCATGTGCGCAGTACAGACAGAGGGTGGCCTAACGGAGTGGTTTTCTGTTCAGTCAGGTGTAAGGCAGGGCTGCATTCTATCACCATTACTGTTTGCCATAGTGATAGATTTTGTTCTCCGTGGATGCAGTTTTAGTGGCGGTCTACAATTAAATCCACTGAGAGAACTCAATGATGGTGATTTTGCTGACGATGTTACACTTATTACCCACGACCCAGAAGATATGCAACGCAACATTAATGAACTCGGTCGTATGGCAAATGCTGTCGGACTCTCCATAAATGCTAAAAAGACCAAATCAATGTCGAATGCAGTCATACCTGACTTAGCCGAAGGACTTTTGGTTAACAACGAGGAAATTCAGGAAGTGAGAGAGTTCAAGTATCTCGGCAGCATTCTTACGCAAGATGCCAATTCCGAAAGAGAAAATACTGTGCCGAATAACATTGGCTGGGTCTGCTTTCAGCTACCTTAGAAATGTTTGGAGAAATAATAAATATTCCCAGAAGTTAAAGCTTAAAATTTATAATAGCAATGTGGTCTCTGTCCTTACGTACGGCTGCGAAACTTGGAGCATCACTGCTCAGCTAGAACGACGACTCCAGGCATTCGACAATAATTGCCTAAGGTCTATCCTAAATATACATTGGACGGAAAGAATACGAAATGATGAAATCTATCGTATGACAAATCATACCCCCATCCTTGATCTCATTAGAAAGCGGCGATGGATGTATTGGGGGAATATGGTGCGAATGGGGGAAGGAAGGCTGCCGCACGACGCATGGTGTTGGATACCCCCGGTCTCCGCAAATCAGGGAGACCGAAAATGACCCTTGGCAGGTCGCTAATGAAGGAGGCGAAGCTGGCGAGGTCCTCGTTGGAGGAGCTATGGTTGAAGGCTCAGGACAGGTCATCGTGGCGAACCACTGTTGCTGCCTTATGCGCCCCAAGGCGTAGGAGGACCTAAGTCTAAGTAAAGTAAGTAAGACTACTACTACTAAGAACTTACTAGCCTCCTGTTGCCAACACAGCCACACACGCTCCTCACCCATCCTAATCTATTCTAGCCTCCCTCTTTACACTGTCCAAAGAAGCTCCAATTTCCCTTAAATCTTTCCTTAAAATATCCTTCCACCCCATTCGGGGACGACCTGTTTTTCGTTTGGCCCTAGACGGTTGATCGACGGGGACGATCTTTGGCAATCTGCCATACATCATCCGCAGAACGTTTCCTAGCCAACTCAACCTTTCTCTACATATACTAGTTTCGTAATTCTAGTTGGATAAAACTCCAAGCACTTGGATATTGCCTAATCTTGTGCAAACACATTTATTAAAATGTATCCTTCCTAAACATGGACTAATTCCGAAATTGACCATGGAGATAATTTGGAGATAAATATAGATAATTTTAGACAAGACTGGGCTAGCTGGGACTGGCTTACCAGAATCTTGGAAAACCTCTTTTTTTAATATTTAATCTTACATAAAAGCTACTCTTATATAAATAGGCTATAGCCTAGCCTATTTAGATCATCAAAATCCTCTTTTGCAACACTTGTTTGTAACTGAAAATGTTTACGATTTATCCTGTCTGTGATCGAGATGCTTTGTTCCAGCTTTAAAATTCTTGCTTTCAAGATTGGGCAGTATTTTCTAAGATTAGGCTCAAGCTCACTAATAACTATCAATACATTTAAAATAGTTAGGATTGTATATAGTTAAAATATTCAAGCTAATTGCGGCTATATATACAAATACATATTTACAATATGTACATATTTACAAATACAATTTAGAAAAACCCAAGGGTGAAAAAAAAACCCATCGAACTTCTATGTGGTATAATAGAACTTTTGTAGAGATTTAACTCTTGAAATAGTGATTGGCTGCCCGCCTACTGGGTATCTTACCCTATACCTGTACTAGATTTTGAAAACCGGTGATTCCGTTTTTAAACCTTTAAATACTAGGTCGTATCTCACAAATAATTGGACACAAAAATCAGACTGTGCCTTGGGCTTGCCGTGTTGAGATATGGAGAGATCTGTCCTTAACTCAAAATCAAATTCCGGTGTATATACTAGGTTTTAGTAGAGGACAGTCGATTATCGAAAACATTTGACAGGTGGTTTCCCCGGCTGAAATCGGTTATTTTAAATTCCTTCCATGACTTCGACAAGTTGTGCTGTAAAACACCATAAACCATAAATACCGTAAGTCTAAAAATAATCAAGTACTTGTATGATATACCCACTACCACATAAGAAGTAAAATTAAGTTAATCCTAATAAAATATACCTAAGTACGATAAAAATAGGGGGGGGGGGGGGTACAGTGGGTCTGCATGCAAAATGTATTAGGTACAATTATTCTGCATATTATGAAGTAAGAATTATTTTCTGACTTCATACTGTTCAAATACTTCACCCACCGCCCCCTAATGTGCAAATACATGCCCAAACTATATATTTCCCATCTATTCTATCACTTTTCCCATGCTAATGTGAAAGAAACTAGCGAAAGAAACCAGTTAGCAATGCGTCAATACATGAACAACTTGAGTGGTAGTGGGTATATCCATGGGCATACGTAGCTTCTTTTCTAGGGGGGGGGGGAGGGGGCAGCCGATTCTTTAATGAAGGGCGGGGGGCTGAAGTTATATTGGCCGTTCACAAAACCTTACATTGCCAGCAAGTTCTATCATACCTATGAAATCTTTATCAATAAATAATCACCAAAAATCATAAATCATCAATAAGATTCAGCATTAATCAATCTTCTTGGATTAAAGCTAAATCTTTCCAAGACATTATGGATAATTGCTTCTTGTTTGACTTTTATTCTGTCATTCCAGCAGTTTATTTCCAGCATTTTCAACCGTCTACCTTTTATCAACTGTTTTTTACATATCTGCTTTTTCAGCCATATCTAGTGTAAATTTGAAGTTCTAGGGGGGGCAGCTGCCCCCCCCCCTTCCGTACTCCCATGGGTATATCATACAAGTAAAAACAATCATTTAATATCAGCTACATAGAAGCCGGCTAACGTCAAGTAAAAAATGAAACCAAAATTATTCATACTTTGTCAGCGGCTTCTGGGTTATTAGGATTTTTATCTGGATGAAACTTGAGAGCTAGTTTCCTATAAGTCTTCTTAACATCCTCTTGCGACGAAGTCTTTTCTATCCCCAATATTTGATACAATGAATCACCAGATGTCCTTAAAGGGAAATCGTATGGTAAGAGTTTTATCAAACACATTGTAATATGATAAAAAGTATAATAGGAAAACAAAGGAAGAAAAAGAGATACTGAAAAAGAGGCCTCTAAGATACAACAAGTATAAATATAACTGGATAGAATAAGCTCAATTTTCTACGGAAGAGGGAGGTGGGAGAGGGGAGGGGGGCATTGAAACAGTCCAAAACTTACAACATTATACAATTTCACTAAGGTATTTTTTACAGGATATAAACGTGGAAAAAATATAGGTCAGGGGGGCCCACAAGTCTTGAAGGGCCTATCCCCCGTCAAAAAAGGAGGATATACCCCAAATATAAATGTTATTCTAAAAACATTGTATTATTCATTTAAATGTTACTTTTATAAACCAAAAAAAATGTGAATAAATAAAACATTGTATCAGACTAACTTACATAGCTATACACTTACATTATACATTCGAAAAAAATAGTTGATATTTATCTCGTTTTAATTTAAACTAAATGATCAATAAAAATTTGTAGTCAACTCCGAACCTTGTCTCACCAAATCCTAAGCCTGATATACTTTGAAGGAATCCTTAAAATCAATTTTAGATCATGTGTTTAATTTCAGAATTTACGTATGTGTAAACCAGGGTCCTGAAAATTGCCTGGGCAAAACAGTTCCTAAGTAATGAATGTTTCACAAGCCTCGGACTGAAAGAATTATTATCACTACTAATATCTTTGACAGGTCCAAGACGTAGTCTAAACCCATACGTCTTTTCTGGCCATTATTATTCTTAAATATTTAAAATATTCATATGTTAATATTTTAAAAACCAATACTGAAAATTAATTTTTAAATTAAATATTAATATTTAAAATAATATGCTATATTTTACTTAAATATTAAGATTTTTTACAGTTCATACTTAGATTTAATTTTTGATATAATGATTCCTTTAAGATATTCTTAGAGGGATTCATCACTTTAAGGGATCACCCTATCTTGCCCATTATAAACTTTCTTAGTTTGTGTGGCCAAACTATTTAGAATTGATTGGCTGGATCTGACATATCTTTTGAGAGCTTGAATAAGAGATCCGAATTAACATCAGAAAAAAATAAAACCAACACATGCTTTCCCGGAAATGTTAGAAAAAACCACTTAGCTTCTTCCGTTTTGTACTGGAGATATTCAGTTTAATGAAGCTTACACAATTAAAAAGTGCGAATTTTGTTTTTTGATTCAATGGAGCATATTTTTCTTTTTAAAGGTCAAGAGAGGGCAGTCCCTAAAAATTTTTTTTAATATACCTGCTAGAAAAACGCTAAAATTCAGCTCAAAGGCAATATCATTTAAGCAATTTGGCAGCCTTGGGAGTTCCCTGAGGTGCTACCCACATTGATTGAAAATCTTGCCGGCACACGGGGACATAGAATTTCATTGTCTTTTCAATCAAATTGCATGGTCAAACCCCAGATTCTTAATAGCTCTCCATGGTGACTGGTCTCCAGGGGTAATTAGCTAATGAGCTCTTTGTCGTTGAGACAGTTAGCCGACACTGAGGACCGCTAAATGATTTTAAGGTACCATATTCCCTTAAACATTTCCTGAAGAAAACATGCAACCAATATGACTGACATAAAATCAACTTCAATTTGAAGTCTAGTCGATCTTAGTATGGAGAATAATACTTGATTTTACTTCCCTTTACATTCAGATATTCTAGCTTACCCGTCGCGTGTTGCTGCGATCTCAAAAGAAAAGAAATTCAAGGAAAATTCCCCCCTACATAAAAGTCCACCCAGAAAATTCTCCTCCTCGGAAGATCCCCCTGCGTATTAACAGAGCAGGTATTTTTAAATTCAGAAGTATTTCAACAATTTTTCCCTGTGGTAAACTCCGCGGAAAATTCCTCTGCAGATAATTCCCCCCCCCCCATAGAAAATTTTCCCTACTTGAAAAATGACGATCGCATTTTTAAATTTAAAAGTATTTGGAAAATAAGGCTAGGTCAACTCTTCTTGGACAGTGAAAATGAAGTATTTTTTTTAATTGGTTAAGTAGAAAATAATGCAACCCTATTTCTTTAAAATTAGGCAAGATCAGGAATTAAATTTTTAACAGGCACGCCAAAAATGGGACTTGACAAAAGGCCATAAAAAAGACCTTCATATTGAGAAATAAAGTTTTTGGAATTAAAAATTAATAAAAAGAAATGTTGGTGAAAATTCAGCAAAAAAAGCTAACTAAATAAAACTTAAAACTTAATAATTTTGTAGTAACCAAAAGAAAATCATAGGTAATCGCAGTTTTCATGTGTGAATAGATATAAGATAGGGCCAGGGGACCAAAAAGTTTATTTTGATGTCCTTGGAAAGGTTCACTGAAAAGACATTTTGGGTATTATCACAGTCTGACTCTAAAACTTTTGGTAAATAAAAAAACTAATGAGGGTATTAACTTAAGATTTTGGGTGCCATCTCCATGGACAGTGCCATTTTAAAAATCACCCCACTTATGGATGCAAAATAAGACCAAAGTTCCAGAAATAAGCCTGTTATCAAATTATAAACAACACAATATAATATTTAAAATTTAATAAAATAATCTCAAATTATCATTTTAAGCTCCGATAATCCCGTTACTTGCATAAAAAAATATATATGTACATATAGCACCAGGGACGTACATAGGAGGGGGCCTCGGGGTCTTACCCAAGCCCTGAAAACAGGGAGTGCCAATTCACGAAAATACTGGGGGAGGGGAATGTATTTAACAAAAACTAGGGCGGAGGGGGTGGGGCAATTCTGTTGCTTTTTCAATTTTTATTAGTTGAAAATACCAAAAAATTCAAAATCTATGGGAAGCGGCCAAAATATTTAGGGGAGGCCTCCCCCCCTATTGACACCTCTGCCCCTCAAGTTTCTAGACAATACTCATTAAAATTATTAAACGAAATTTGATGTTACCATTGCCGCCATGAGCAAACTAGTCATCAAACCACATAAAATATTCCAGTGAGGATTTCTAAAAAAAACATGACACAAAAACTTCAACTAAGCATTAGGAAACCGACTTTCACTACATATAGTTCCACACAACATAAAGACCTGAAATACATTCTGTAAGATCCTAAAAATCAGAAACGAAAATGAGAGTTTCAATTCTAGTTACTTGAATTTTCCACCTCCTACTTCACTACTATTTTTGGATTTGGTTGGCTTTAATATTAAATCCTCAACAGGGGCGTCATTTGGGGGGGGGGGGGGGGAAGTTGACCCCCACTAATTTGGAGAAAAAACATATTATACAGCCCATACCCCTTGACAAAACAAAAAATCGCGAAGAAAGGAAGAAAACGTGGACAATTAACAGCCAGTGAAAAAATTGAAAAATTATACAAATATTTCAGTCAAGACCTCCGCTTGGCCGTCCTCAGTGCAGAATAAAACTATTAAAAATATAAAAAACCAAACCTTAAAGTAAAAACATAAAACTAAAACTGGACGACCCTTTCCTAGTAACGGTGAAAGGGTCGTCCAATTTTAGTTTGGTGTTTTTATTTAAAGGTTTGGTTTTTATATTTTTATCAGTTTTATTCTGAACTGAGGACGGCCAAGCGGAGGTCTTGACCGAAATATTTGCATAATTTTTCAATTTTTTCACTGGCTGTTAATTGTCCACGTTTTCTTCCTTTCTTTGCGAATTTTTGTTTTATCATGATTAGCCAGTGTGGTCTCAGAAATTATTTATACCCTTGACCATCCGGATATAAACCCTTCGTACCCCCCCCCCACTCCCCAATAAAAATGCTGGAGATTCGCTCCTGAGCCTCAAGATAATAATAATAAGAACGAAAAACCTTACGAAAGCTTCCTAGCATCCATCTTCCCGACTCTTCTTCAAAATTTCAGAAAATAGAGTTCGCTTGAACCTTGAAAGAAAAATTTAAAACGTTATTGACAACAAGATATGAATCGAGAATTTAAATAAGAAAAAGTTGAGCACAAAAAATGGGTATAACAACAGAGAAAAAGAGAAATTGCTATCCTATGCTTCCACAACCAATCCATTGAGTGATTTCCATTCAGTGCGAATAGACACCACAATAAAAGAAGCCCTATAATTCTGAAATTTAAAGTTAGGATTTGAATCCTGTGAGCTATATTGCAACTACATTGTTATCAGAAAACTTTACTCGATTGTGACTTAAGAATAATTATGAAGTGTGCTGAAAATCAGCGGTCAGTTTTTTTTGGAGGGGGATGCATCCTATACTTTCTGAATAAATTCAATTCCGCAGCATTTACGGAACGGAATAGGAGTCTTATTCTCATGTTCTAATGTTATATCCATACACTTTCGTCTTCAAGTTCCCAGCTAGCTACTTGGGACAGCCACAAGAGGATCTCTACTTATATTATCTTCCTCGTGGACAACTCAAGTATATTTTTTGGCAGTTTCTGTCCTTTAAATGTAACTTCTGGATTTTGGTAGTTGCTGAGAGCTGCATTAAACATGTACAGAGTAGTAGCATTAAGTTTTCATGACTTCAATTTTCAACCAGGTTTCAACTAGCTCCAATAGGTTCGATGAGAAAGATTGAGCTAGGATGAACCACACACTTTGATAAAGACAGAGTATATATTGTGCAGGGGCTCCAGTAGTCAACTAATTATTCTAAAAATATCTATTCTATAAACATTCCATAAATTAGAATTCTATATATTTATAATTTTTATAAGTTTTATTATTTTTATAATTTTTTATGTTTTTTAATTTTATTATTTAGAATTTATATAATTTATAAATTCTATTCTAAAAAAATAATATTAAATAAACATTTTTTTATTTTAAAAAAATTCTAAAAATTCACAAAAGTAAAAAAAGATTCAGAAGGACTTTTCTATTTATATTAAGAGTTTGGATGGGTCTCTGTAAGGATTCAATCTTGCAAACGATATTTCACTACTTCCTACAGTCCCATTAATCTGAAATTGTGCATGCTCATTGATTTCCGACGAAGATATATGGCAGCCGAACGACGGTTTCTCCAACAGTCCGGCAATCCCATACAACTAACTCTATTTCAATATTCAGATCAACAAAGAAGAATAACTTCTAAAAATATAATAATTTTGCGCATCATCACAATGTCACTGGTTGTTACATCAACACTCTCAAGGACACTTTCGGCTCTATGTTCTTTTTTTAATCTTATATGTTATTTGGCTACTGTTCTTTTTTAAGTTGTTGCTTATATTGATTTTTTTTGTGGTTGTTCTATCCCCCTTATATCACTGGCCATGGAACCTTTCGAAGGGTAATAAGAGTATTGAATTTCAAATTTGTATTTATTGGCAAATAAATCTGTACCTGTATCTAAAAAGGCCACTTTTTGAAAAAATGAAAATTATTCCATTTTTGTTCAGACTAAACCATCATCAATTCTGAATTTCTCTTTTATAATGAAAAAACTGTGCTTACATTTTTTGGCCAGCAATTCTCTTAATTTACTTATTATTGAAATAGAAATTTATTTATTAGAATTTTTTCCTGTTTTGATAGTGCACCTATTTTCTCTGCTTTCCGTGAAATGGAACCCTGTTCGAAAATTTAAAACTTTAGAAACATGAGACTGGAGCGCTAAAAACATAAGCAAACAGCTAGAACTAGAAGTCTTGAGTTCGAGTCCAAACATTCCGTGTTGGACCCGCTGGTCTTCTGGAGGGACACTAGAAGTGTCTTTTTTTCTCGTTTTGACGCACTGGTAGAAATTTTTTTTGGCAACCCTGTTCACTAGTACGAAACTTTATTCTTAAGGGCAATGAGCAAAAATTGATTACAAAATTCCTAGTTTTACTGATTGAAAATTTTGTAACAGTTACAAAATAGAAAAAAAAATGAGTAGGAATTATGAAAAATTATAAAACATTCACCACAGAAAGGTAAATAGAAATACAGAACATTAAAAAATCCCTTATCTCCGGATCTGCTAAAAACTAAAAAAGAAAAATTTTCTTGCTGCCAAAACACATTGAAATTTTTAGGAGTAAAATAGAAAGCGGCGGAATTCTAGTTTGGTGGCTCCACAGAAGGAAACATCTCAATAAAAGAACAATAGTTGGCTACCATTACATTCTTTATTTTATGTTCTCCCCAAACATCATATTCGAGTTTCTGAAAAATGCAACATTTGATAACATTTCATTTTACAATTATTCAAGAGCAACTTTGATGTAATAAGTGCTCCATGCTTTATTTTTAGCAAAAAAAAATAAAAAAAAAATCAATTTTTCCTAGCAGGGATAAAATTTTTTTTTAGCTCTTAGGATAGTTTGAACGAAACCTTTAAAATTCATTTAATATAAACTTTAAATACGAATAATAAAATTCGATAAATCCCTCCTTTCTAGATTTACTTCATTGGATACACCAAATTTTTCGGCAACTTTGATTAGACAGACATTTCTAAAAACACTGTTCTCCGTTATCAGGCGTGACCTTTGTCAATACAACTACAAGTAGAACTGTTTGCATTTCTCCAATAAGACTCGCACAGATTGGATATCATGAATATGATACCGGAAAAGCAAAAAGAAACGATCAATAAAATAGGCAATGCAATTCTCCTATAGGCTATTCCCTTACTCTCTAGTTAAGAAACAAGCCAACAAAGCTTAAAACACTAAGGAACGATAAGATGAATTCAAACTGTTTGAATCGGTTAAATGGAAACCTGCTTAATCCTAAATATGTTACTGTAATTGTCCTAAATACCTTTTTTTTTATCCAGCATTGCCAGTCAACTTTTCAAGTTTAATGCAAGTTTTGATGATGGTGACAGGTTCGGTTAGGTTTTTAACCCGTTTCTGGTATTTATAACCTAATTTAACCGAAACTAATCTAACCTAACTAACTTTTACCATCATAGCTGGCATTAGACTGAAAAAGATGACTCGCAAAGCTAATTGAATCCAAGCAGAAAAAAAGAATTTCGAACATTCACCAGTGAATGTCAACATTAATCAGATTTCGAACATTCACGGTAACATACGTATATATCTTGAAAATTCAGGAATTCAATATTTAATAAAAAAGACTTTGATATGCAGTAATGCAGGTTTTTATAGTAAATTAAAAAAAAAAACATTACTAAATTTAAAAAAAAGTGGATCAAAAACAGGCTAAAAATACACAGCACCAAACAGCTTAAGAAGCCATATCTTCCTTTTGAAGGTGTAGTTGCCATTAGGAATCAAACATATTGTTAATGTTTGATTGTTAACAGAAAAAAGCCTTGCCAATATTGTCTCACGATTAGACGTGGCAACCCTGACAAAAAAAGTGATACTAACCTAAAATCTTCTTAAATCTTAAGTGAAACTAAAAGTAATATCTTAGGAAATCACTTTTCAGGTATGAATAGAAATAAGATGGGTCCACGAGGCTTAATATTTGGTACATGACAAACCCCTGGAACTTGGTAAACCAAGACTCTGGAGCTCTCGTTCCATATGGGGTAGATGTGAACAATACCCACATGGAGTAGAGGATATTAACAATTTAATATATTTCATGTACAATTTTGATATACTTTCTTGTTACACTCTCTGCCCTCCACTTAATAAACAGCCAACCTCTGTACATTACATACCCATTCAATTTTCTTGGAAATTTTGGGTCTAAAATTGCCTTACTGAGTCATGTTGTCTTCTTAAAAGAATATGCTACCTCCACATGGGGTAGAGGATATTAACGGTTTTTATATTTTTTAGCATTTTTTTTTTCAAATTCGCATAAAATACACCAAAAATTTTATCTCCAGCAAAAGTTAGCTCATAAAGACGCAACCCGGTACATATGCAAATTTTTATACTAGGAACAGTCAACCAGGCCACAACCGACACAAAATCGTGTGTCCAGACTGAGTTGTCTAGGATGAATTGTGCATGTGGTATGTTTAGAGCGTGGTTCCCGACCGATTTTGGGCCATGCCCCACCTAGGCACCGAACCATTTGTGAAATCCAGTTGCCCCCCTTGTGATATTTAAATTTTGGTGTTCAAAAATTTGCCTGTATTGACCTGAAGGAAGCTTGAAAGGCCATTAGCTTTGTATCTTTTTTGGGTCATCCTCTGGGCATATTTTATATTAATGACAAATATTGTCTGAATAAAAAACCTTTTATACAATGTATAACGTTATTGCAATACTATCATGTATCTTTTTTGGTCTTTAAATATATGTGAATGTGACGTTATTGACATGAAAAAATGTTCTTTTTTTCAAAATTTGGGTTCAAAAGTATAGTCAGCCAAAGGGTGCGCGTCCTCCCCGTGACTCACCAAAATATTGCCTTGCCCCACCGGTCGGGTCTGTGCCCTACGTTGGGCATCATGGGTTTAGACCGTACCAAAATACTCGTACGTAAATTTTTCTTGGTGAAATTCAAGCATGTTGATTTTAGTGTCCTGAGTTTGGCTGGTTAAAATATTGGGTATAGTTTTTGACGGGACTAAGTTAGGAATATTGAATTTCGCCGGATCCACCATTTCGGGTTGATTTTTACATGGACGAAATGAGAAGTAGATCCTGCATTAAATTACAGAGCATGAATACAGTTACATAGCACCAGAATCAGCTTCAAAAGGAATACTTCAAAGGGAGCTATGATATAAAAGGTAGATTTTATTGGTGATACACACACAGACACCCAGACACAGGGCTGCCAACTTGCACTTTTTTCGTGTGAAATACACTCTTTTTACCTCAGAGGGGGCACAGAAGAGGGGATACGGAAACTTTTGACTTGCACCCTTTTTTTGCCTTGATTTGCACTCTTTTTAGACGTCGGCCGTTGGCAACCCTGGTTTACAACCCCGGGATTCGGTGCGGAACGTCTATGAGCGTATGAGGATACTACCAGCCTCTGGACTACGAGAGTTATAT